>CM060707.1:95411373-95837797 GCA_030686995.1 Artemisia argyi | reverse complement strand
TAGCCACTTCAGTGGGCCCCAGGCCACCATTCTTGTTCATTTCCACCCCCTCCTACCAGGGTTGATAGTTTGACCATGTGTTTGACCCCTAGACCCCTGGGCCCCACCTGAATCAGCACCTCAAACCTTGTCCCTTGTCTGTGTTCAGTGTTTGGTTTTGGATTAGCTTATCCAGCTTATTTGGCTTATTCCAGGCCTTGTACTTGTTCCTCCCACCTTATTTTAGTCCCTTTAACTTATTAGTAGCTTATTTTACCATTGTAGGCCCCCCTAGCTGCCTACATCATTTTTTACCTTGACAGTTGACCAAAGTAAACTGTCTCACTAATAAGCTCTCCACAGCTTATTATTTAGTTTTAAAAAAAACTTGTTTTCACAAAAAGTTCATGTTTTTAGGTGTAAGTTAAGTTTCCAAAAAGAAAATCTAGAAAATCAAACTTAATTTTTAAGTGATAGTTTCTATTTAATTTTATTTAAATTTTATTTTTCATTTTTAGATTTTAATTAAGTACTTGTCATTTTTATATTTTTATTAAATCCCTCTTATATTAAAGTATTTATAATAATTTTCTCAGATTTTTATTTTACCATTTAGTATTTATTAGAATTAATCTTAGTTTTATTAATAATTAAATAATAATTAGTTTTAAATGGCATAATTAGTTTTTATTAAGTGAAACCTAGTTTTGATATTTTTTATAGCTTTTATATGTTATAAAACACTTTTAGAAATTTTATTAGAATTTTTACTGTTCATTTTCTATTTTTATTAATTTAAAATAGTTTAATTAGGTAATTAGTAATTAATTAGTAATTAATTAATTAAAAAACCACAAAAAGACAAAAATACTTATTTTTAATTTTAAAACTTATTTTTAGTTATTTTATAATTTTAGAAATTTTATTTTCACCTTTTTAGTGTTTAAATAATATTGCATTATATTTAAGTTGTTTAAATATTAATAATTAAGTATTAAATAGTATTTAATTAATATTAAATTATTAAATAGTGTAAAAATTTATTTTCTTTTTCTAAAATTTTTTTTTTATCTTGTAGTTTGTAAAAAAGTCATTTTCACCCCCTGGGGGTTTTCAAATTTCAGTTTTCACTTTTTATTTCGTACGTTTACGTTTTATTTAAACGTAACGTACGCGTTTTTAGGTTTAAATCGTTTCTGGTTTTTCATAGCTTCCAGTCTTATTCATATAGCTTAATTAAGCTATTTCCTTGTAGATTCCTTAGCTTAATCACTCACAACCCTTTTTCTGTCCAAATTCACCCGATCACAAAGCCGTTTGTTAACAATCCACACCTCGTCGGGACATAACGACCCGGGGAAACACTATACTTCCGCGGAGCATTGACTCTAGGCTGTTTGACTTTGTTGACCATTCCCTGGTCAATTTAGGTTGACCGTTCAAAGCCAATCAACGTGACCGTTTCATTCGGTTATGTGACCAATTCATTCGGTCATGTATGTACATAGTGGGAAAGCCGGTTCATTCGGTTAAGTGTGCATAATAGTGGAAAAGGCTTGGGTCCAAAGGTAAAAAGGATTAAGTGTGATGCAATTGAATATACTATACATTCGTATGAGTAACAAATCCATAAATGGAGCAAATAAGTGTTTGACTAAACATGTAGCATAGTCCAATAAATCAAGTATACATTTAGATGAAAACGAGCATGTATCATCCCCCAAAGAGTTTACCAAAACAAATGAAAGAGTAGGGGCTATGACTCACCTGAGGTGATGGTACAATGCGGTGAAATGATCGGGTCAACAAGGCGCAAACACTAGCCGCAACCTAAATGAATGAATATGATCTACTTTAGATCATGAAATGATGTAGTGAATGTCCATGCACATGATACCTATACCACTCATAACTTGAAAATATACTAGTTATAGTCATAGTAAAATATATTCCATACTTGAGAGAAATAAGTCTTAACTAGACTTGTAAAACTTGTCGTAGTATATCGTATATAGAAAATTAGTGTTACAAGCTTCGCCATGAAAACCTTGAAGTAATGTCTAATAGTCGTAATAATATACTTGTAATCATAAGTACTTCATTAGTTATAAGTTTGGCACTTTGGTAGTTGATTGGCCTCAAACAGTCAGATAATATCAACCAAGTAATGGTCAACAAGTCAAACAGCCTAAACCAATACTCCGGTGAGTTTAGTGTTTCCCCGGATCGTTAGATCCCAACGAGATGTGAAATCTGAAATAAAACGACTTCTAGATCAGGTGAATTGAACAGGAAAAGGGTTTAAGTGATTTGTACTACTGAAATATAAGAGTGAATAGCTTTAATAAGCTATATCAACTAATACGTGAAATCAGATAAGAACAAGTGGAAAAGGAACTGAAAACGTAAACGTTTACTAATTAAACGTAAACAAAAACAAATTTAACTTATAGTATGATTTTATAAGCCTTAGGGGCTTAAATGCAAATTAAATAAATTTAAAATATTTATTTATTAATTAAAAACTATTTAATTAATTATTTAAGTTTAATAACTATTATTAATTATTTAACAATTAACTATAAATTATAAAAATGTAAAATAAGTCTAGAAAATTAAAATTAAAATTTCTAAAAATCTAAAATATTATAAAACTTATTTTAAAATTAAAATTATATTTTTCACACTATTTATCTATTTATTATTAATTAATTATTATTTAACTAATTATATTGCTTAACTTATTTATAATTACTAAAAGACTTATATAATTATGAAAAATTTTATATATCTAATTAACCATTACAGGAATCCTAAAAAATTATAAAAAGTTTATTTTATGTATTTTTAATTTAATTTACTAATTATTATTCTATTTATTAATTAATATCTAATTAAAATAATTAAATTATGAAAACTAGTAAATGAACAGTATAAATCACAAGAAAATTTCTAAAATTATTTTATAACTTATAGAAGCTAGGAAAAATATAAAAACTATGTGTTGCCTTAGAAAAATTAATTATGCTATTTAAAATTTATTTATTGATTAATTACTAAATAAACTAATATTAATTATAATAAATACTAAATGACAAAACAAAAATCTGAGAAAATTATTAAAAATACTTTAACCTATAAGGAAATTAATAAAAATATAAAAACACAATTTACTTAATAAAAATATAAAAATTAAAATTAAAATTAAATTGAATTAAATAGAAACTATCACTTAATTTTATATTTGTTTTTCTTGAATTTTCTTTTACCAACCTATTTTATACCTAACAATAACTAACTTTTGTAAAAGCAATAATTTTATAAACTATTAATAAGCTGTGTGCAAGCTTATTATTGAGACAGTTGACCAAAGTTTGAATATGACAAGAAATAAGCTCAACTGAGCTTGTGCGGGGTCCACCTTATAAAAACTTGATTCCTCAGAGTTTATTGAACATGTATAAGCAAGAAAAAGCACAAGGGGTTGGCTGAATAAGCCAAAAAGCCACAATAAGCTTATGCTTATTTGTTTTCTGAGACAGATTATGGGACAGACTTGAGAGCTTATTCTAGGTGGGGTCCAGTGGGTTAGAGGTCAAACAAAAGGTCAAGGGTTCAAGTCTGGTAGGAGGGGGGTTGTAAGAACCTATTTATGGGGTGTGGGACCCACTGAGTCAACCACAATGGACCACCAAAGGTGGTGGGTGAGCCAAGGTCTGCTGAGACAGGGCAATCACCTTGCCCTGCAGCTCAGTTCAAGGGGCATTTTTGTCCAATAAAAAAAATCACAAAATTATAATCTATGTGAGATCTAAGAATTAAGCTGGTAATCTATCACTAGAAACAAGTTTCAAGCCTTAAGTCCAAACACAAAAATCACTAATATTCTTGCTAAATTGATGAAAATCTGAACATGCAACTTTTGACTTTTACTACTTTTAAGCACAGTTGACTTTTATGAGTTTTGATTGGTCCTACTTATTTATTAAGTTGTATTAAGCTGATATTAGGTTAAATTAAGCTAAGAATCCTACTTATGAACTAATATGAAGATTATACTATATGAAAATCTTAACAGTAAACCTATTAAGCAAGATTAAAATGGATTTTGACTTTAACACTTATAAACACTGAGATTATGCTATTACTACTTTAAATTATACTAAAGAAAGTTGTCTACACATGTGTCAACCACTGAACATCACAGTTACACAAGAAAACATGCAATTCCAAACACACCTTATTGATCACTAGGTTTTGATTTTCAAAGCAATTTGTTAAATAAGACCTTAACACTGAATCTAAACTTTATATTATCATTTTATGAGATCAAATGAGCATGGAATATTGATGAACACAGTTTTAGACAAAGCAAACCTAAGTATGCAAGTTTACTGTGAAAATGCTATTTTAAGCCACAATTGGATTCAACAAACAAGTATTCTATATTAAGCAATATAATCACTTAATCATGCCACAGTAACATAAAAACACAAAGATCATAGCATGAAAATGACTTATACAATGAAATGCCAAAATTAGATAGAGTTGCTTACAAATGCTTCCAAAGTATAAACTGAGAACCAAGTACCAAGAACCACCTATAGACCTTCCACAAGGTCACTAACCCATAGGCAATCCATCACTTCCTTTGTTCCAGCTTATCTTCAACATTTCATTGATTTTTCTTTCTATTCTATTTTCTTGTATTTCCCTTGTTTTTTAGAGTTTAATTAGTATACCACTTTTAAAGTTTCTAATAGCTTAGAAAAGCTATCTGGGAGCTTAAGTGATCCTATAAAGTCCACCAATAACAAGAACTAACAATATTTAAAAAAAACATGGAAATTGATACGAATTTAACATAAACTTGCAAATATAACTTGAAACTGAAATTATTGCTTGAAAAAGGTTTCTTACAAACTTGGAATCTTAACAAAAGTACTGAGAATCAAAATTACACTGGAAATTTAGGAAAACATTAAAGTCGACATTAAAAACTTAAAAATAAAACTACTTTTTTATTACATTGTATATCTAAGACTATATAAAGATTATTTTCACTCTATCGACATCTCTGAAGACTTCCCACCACTTTTCAACCTTTGATTTAGCTTTAATCATCAAAACCGTCCATTTGGCATTTTGGCGCCAAAATTCAAACACGTGGATAGAAGCAGTTCTGTTTCAATTAAAGCTTCTTGGGAGCATTAGGAGGTGGCAGGGAGACAATTGAGATATTTTTTATGCAAGTTGGGGCTTAGGATGGAAAACAGAGGTGTGGAACTAGTTTTGGAGGGAAAAGCTGTGAAAACAGCATTAAATGTGGTGGGTTGTAGTCATAGAGGTGGTGGAGGGAGTGGGTGAGTAGAGTAGTGAGGTGGAGGGTGCAAGGTGGCAAAATACCACCTGGTATGGTGGTCTGTGTGGAGGTGGTGGTATTGGGAGGGATGGGTGAACAGTGCCTAGTGTTTGACCCGGGTCAACGCCCGTTTTAAATAAAAGGGTGCATTGGGTTTACTTGGTGGGCTGGGTAAAAACTGGGCTCAAGAAAAATAAAAAAGGTTGGGCTAGGTTAGTGTTTGGATTGGGTTGGTTTTAGTTTTGGGGTTTATTAATAAAATGGGGGTCCGGTTGGTTTTAAGTAAACAAGGACCAATTATGTAATTTTGACAAAAGTGAGGGACTGAAATTGTAATATTTCCCAAACACTCATAAGGGTGTAATTTGCCAAGAACCAATAACACAAGGACCAAATTCATATTTTACCATTTTTCAAAATTACCGGGGACCTTTTCTGCCAATTCCACAAACTCCAGGGACCTATTCTGTAATTTTCTGAAAGTTGAAGGGTTTATTTTGTAACTTCTCAAAAGTTATCATAAGGACCAATTTTGTCAATTTAGAATAGTGCAAGGCTTATTTTTCTTATTTTTGTATTTACAAAACCTTAGGGACTATTTTTGACATTTTCCAAACTTGAGGGACTAAAGTTGTAAATATGTGATTTTAAACTTTAAAGGACTATTTCTTACAACTTATGAATCCCAAGGACCTTTTATGACATTTGTACAAGTTTTGATTTACCAGGGACTAGTTTTGTCAATTTTCCAAAGTTCAGGGACTGAAACTGTAAATTATGTGAAATGTTTTGTTTTTCATCAGTTTTCAATCCTTATGCATAAAAACACAATCCAGGGATAATTTTATGTATTTTAAAGCACTCCTGTGTGTTTTCATATGTTTTTGCAGTTTAAATGTAACAGAAATGATGAGTATTTACACACTCATCAGTAGTATTTCTAGAAAATCTAGGATTTAGTACGTAGAAGTAGTATTATTATTATTTCTAGTAAAAGCTGTCAATTATATAGAGTTTTTGCCGATATTGAAACGTGAATACCTTGGTCGTTTGAAGTTCATTTTCTTCGTTCTTTATATCCCCGGATTCGTCTTAGTATGTACTAATATATTTTTGATAACTCGGCTTCTCTAGATTACGTCTAACGCCTCGGTTTGTCCAACGAAAATCGCCCAACAGCATATAATTTTCAGAAAAATAGTTTTCGTCAATAAACTTGCAAAAATCATATCTCCTTCGTTATAAACTCGTTTTAATCCGTTCTTTCGCCTACGGCTTCATTTTTGAAATTATTTTCTAAATCTTTGGTTGAAAACCTCCCCTGAGTTACTGAGTTTTCCAGGAATCAAATTTTGGGACAGTAGGTTTATATATATGTTCCAAATCCATTTCTAGTGTTCTAAACTAGTTTCTAATCCACCCAAATCACTTCCAATCACCATAAATCTAGTCTAATCCTACCATACACCTTCTTAGGGTGTCATGGGTTCTTAAACATGATCAATCTAGTGGATCTAACAAGGAAATCCAAAATACACATTTCTAGGGTTTATAAGTTAATAGTTTATAAAATGAAGTGGTATAAGCAAACATATGCATGAGATCTTGTATGAAAACCATATGATCAATATAAATACTTGAAGAAATGATGAAAATAAATTTTGTAAACTTACTTTGAATGAGTTAGTTGTTTAGATGAAGAAAACCTTGTAATCCCTGAGTTTATATTACAAAACCCTAACAAGGATCACCATATGAACTAGAAAATAGCTTGATCTTCAAAAATCAATGGATTCTGGTCTTGAATCAATTTTGGGTCGTGGGTTTGGTGAGGAGAGGAAGAAGAATGAGTTAGATATTTTTATTTTTGAGAAAATGAAGTAGCAAAATGAGTTTTTGATACTTAGAGGATATTTAGCTAGTTAGGGTAAAGTTGTAATTAATTGGTCAATGTGAAGACATGGGAAGGAGGGAGGGGGGGGGGGGTTGTGTGGCCGGTTTTACATGAGAAAAAGAGAAGCAAAATCGGTTTTGGTAACTTAGTAAATTCTATTGTAGTATTGGTTGTAGTTTTTTGTTAGTTTAGTTATAATCGGGTACTGGGTTTGCTAGAATTAAATTTTAACGAAGTTAACCGGGACTTAATAAAGTCATAAGAATGATAAAAATATGTTTGGTATAAAAATTGAGCGTTTGGATAATTATCGTTTAGTTTCCACGAAAACCGTCGTAATTTTAATAAACTTACGATATAAATTAAATAAATTTCCAAAATATTGGGTAAATGAATTTTATAACTTTTATGATGTTATAAGGGATATAAAAATATATCGGGACCATTGTGGGGATTTTTAGATATAATAGTTATATTTATTAATCGCGTATTAACGTTTATTTAAAAATAAATATACGTAAAACGTTAAATATACCAAAAATATTACATGAATATTCTACGAGTGGTATATTATGCAAATGTTATTATGATGATATGTAGACTATTTCTAGTCCGTATGAAGTGTCCCTAATGATAATGCATGAATTCGCACCTGAACCAAAACGGTTACGCTAATTTAAGTACTCGTAAACTAAATTTACAATGAAATGAGCAATGCACGTGAATAGTATTTTCTTTCCAGAAATGAATAGTGTTTGGTGAATAGTAAAATTTTTGAATGCTTCTCAGAATATCAAACTGAACTCAAAAATGATGAATAGTAAAACGATGAATAGTGTTTTGATGAATAGTGATTTATGAATAGTAAATTGTCTAAGTTTGAGAAATGGCCTGAAATGGTGAGTTGTGACAAGCACTTCTTAGGAGGCAACCCATGTTTTGTGTGATTTTTATTTGTTTGATTGTTATTTGTTTCCGTATGCATGCTTTATTTTTATTTTTTGTAGATCATGTTTCAAAATAAAATTGTGAAAATGCTTTTTCTTGTTGTTTAACTTCGTCTTAACTTCATATAAAGGTATTTTGCAAAAGCTAAGTGGAAGGGAAAACCCCAAATTTGTTTCTAAGAACAAAAAAATTATCATGAATCGCCACAATATTATATGAACATGTGTATTAGTATTTGCTAGAGTCAAATGCTTGTATCGAGTCATAATGATGTTTTGCAGGATTTTCCAGGAAGTAGGACATAAGTTTTTCCAGAAATTTCCGGAAATTTAACGTAAAGATTTCTGCAGGTCACTTCTGACGTGGTCAGGAGTTAACTCCTGACGGCGTCATGTGTAAAATTCTGGAAATTTTGCGAGTTTTGTTTTTCTAACGAAGTCTTAAAGTTTTTGTTAATTCTTTAGTGTAATAAACTCCAGGAAATCTGCAAACATTCATTCCACAAGCATTATATCTTAATTTGTTTTCTAGGACTTGTTAGTATATATAGATTGCCGCCGATTTTATGCGAGGTTGCCTTGTTTGTTTTCTCAGGTTTAACAGGTTATATATGACAAGAAGATGATTTATATTTCTGGAGGGAAGCTTTCAACATTCATTTTCTTGGAGGAAGACTTAACCTTGTTACCACACTATCCACACCGAACGAATCAGGGGAGTATTTGTTTTCATTCTTTTACATGTTCTACTTTTACATTCTTTAATTGATCATTGGGGACAATGTTCATCCTAAGTGTAAGGAGAGGGTAAATGATGATACCTTATAGGATACAATTGCACTTGAGTTTGTTTGTTTGATGGTAGGTGTGTAATAAAACTAAGAGAAATACTTGTTAGTGTAATTTTAGCGCCAAATTTTAAAAATTTTACAACATTTAGGAGTGAAACTTTAGCCATAGCAAGTGTCTCATGGATAGGAGTTATATGACTAGCAAAAAACCGTACCATTCAGAAAAATTTTCCACCCAAAAATGTGAGGTTCGCCTTTAGATTTGATAGGAAAAGCATTCACAAATAGTGCTTATGAGTGTACCGGTAGCATTTAGATTCTAGAACTTGCGTTAGTGATGCATCCCGAGACCGCTAGTGAGACTACATTCGTGTAGTAGGATTTAATACATGATAAGAGGCATTAGGAAGAATTTGTTACAACCCACCCAAATGTGCAACCAAATCACCTTAGCCTTCCGTGTATGCACTTATCTTTAGTGCATTATTGTTATTTGTTTAAACCCTTAGTTAATTATCTAATTGATTACATGGTTGCTAAGTCGAGTCATATCTTCTACATATTATTTTGGGACGATTGGGACTCATGGGTAAAGTACTTGTGTTTTGGAGTAATGGGGAAGAACATCATATATTACCCCCATATGTGCGTTAATCTTAAAAGTACTCCAAGTGTTTTGAATATCTTAATTCGAGTCATTAGATTAGTTTATTGTAAAGTATGTAAAAATTCAAGTGTAAGGGGAATGTACATTCCCTATGATGTATTATTTTGGATTGTAGGGTAAAAGTGTATGCAATATATATATATATATATATATATATATATATATATATATATATATATATATATATATGTATATATATATATATATATATATATATATATATATATATATATATATATATATATATATATAAAGAAGAAAAGAGAAAAAACATACGGACTACCATCCCGTTTCATTCTATGTTTATTTTATATTTTTGTTATTTTTGATTTATTAGTTTAAGTCGAGTCGAGTCTTGGCTTAGCAACGCCATATTGTACATGTAATTAACCAAGATGGTTAACTCGCCACCAGTAAATATTGCCTTTATCCAACAAAACAATGTATTCCATATCCCTACACCTAACGTCATAACCCTTTGACAGACCTCTTTGATAGTTTATCCTAGGTGCTTACGCCAAGTGGTGGAGGTTTGATCCTTTCCCAATCCTATGGTAATCTATTTTGCTATGACAGGTAGTGAGAGATGTTTTCCATTTCATTATTGTGATATATACTTTATTACACCCAATAGATGTGAGTATCTAAACACTATTTGTGAGGTGCTAGTGTATGACCTCTGTGCTTGTCTTTTGTCTTTAGTGGAATGATTATTTGTTGTAATTACTTTTTTATTAGTGTTAAATGACCCCTTACTTGTATTTTGATTAGAATAAAAGCGCATTTGTTTGAGGACAAGCAAATCTCAAGTGTAAGGGTATTTGATGAGGCGAAAAGTGAACCACTTTTAAGGGGTCATTTAAGCCAGAATTCAAGATTATTTGATCAATTATTGCCCTAAATCGTTCCTTTTGTCATTTTAGGTACTTTTGGAGAGAAATCTAGAAAAGGAAGCATTTTGGACGTTTTTGGAGCATAAAAGTGAAGAAAACGGCAAAGTCTCAATTTTCTTTGCTGAAACAGTACCTGATGGCGTCAAGGCTCTCCACATGACGGCGTGAAAAGTTACAAAAGAGGTGGAAGTGGAAAATACAAGTGACGATCCAGAGTGTTTTTGTGCATAGGAGATGACGGCGTCACCCAAGGCCGTCATGGTCCAAGTATTAGTGATGGCCCAGAGGAAAATCCTATATGCCGGCGTCACAAGTAGATCTAGGCAATACGATTTCATTATGGCGTCGAGTTGACGGCGTCACAACTTAACACATGACGCCGTTACGCAATGTAATCTATATATAGTTTTTCCAAATTTCATTCATTAGTGTGCAACTTTGAAGGGATAAACCCTAGTCCGAATTTTATCAGCTTTTCAAGGGTTTCAACCCCTTGAATCTTTCATGTTCAATTAAAGATAAGTACTCTTTCAAATCATTCAATATGTCTATGCGTTGTTTGATTATATCTTACGCTTGTCTTCTATTTAACATGCTAGGCTAGATTTCTTTTGTGTTTGCTTAGATGTAGTGAAACCAAGATGTTAATTATGGGTTGATTATTTGTTTATAGTTGTTATGGATGATTGTATTCGATGTTAGGCATAAGAAAACTAGCAGACTTCCATTGGTAACTTGCTTGAACGTCTTAAGAAACATGATCAGAGGTGTACTACGATTTTTGGTTGTATTTAATGCGTAGGAGAATTCTAATGATCCCATGTTAGGAGCTTCTAACGGCTCGACATAGGAGTGAAATCGATCCTATAGAGTTAGGGAATATTTTACACGCCCCTATGACTAGTATTAAGGAATATGACCTGTCATCCATGCAATTGTAACAAGCTATCAACCTGTAAAAGATATCTAGGGAGTAATAAAATCTAAGTAAACACAACTTTCTTCATTATTGTTTCCACCACTATTACAATTAGCCAAATTTTCATTTCTGTTATTTTACTTTTATTGCATTAGTAGTAAATTGGGTTAGTTGGATAGCAACTAATTCCGCCCACTCTTCCAAAACCCGAGATTTTATTTGCTTTTGTTAATGCAAATATCGCCTAAAAACGTTATTTATATTTTACGATATTTACTAAGTTTTGTTAATGACAAAATATGAACTTTAGTTTATAGTAATAACATCACTTTAGTTTTAAGTCTTGCATAACTAGGTTTACATTTCTTTTTAAGCAAAACATTGTTTTTATTTCTTTATTTAGAAAGTGTCATGTCACATTGATTCACCCCAAACAGTCAACTTTTATTTGTCAACCACTTGTGAATGGTCAACCGTAAAAGTCAAACGTCTAAAACAAATGCTTCTGTGGAATACAGTGTTTCCCCGGGTCGTAATGTCCCAACGAGGTGTGCGATGGTTTATTAAAAACGAATTTGTGATCGAGTGAATATGAACAGGAAAGGTATAAGTGTGTGTGTGTGTGATTACACTAGGGTTTTATAAAATAAAATAGCTTAAATAAGCTATTGGAACTGTTACGTGAAACCTAGATATCTAAAACGTATAAACGTAAACTAAATTAAAAATCAGACGCGACTGCGTACTGTGAAAAAGGTGAGTTTTAAGAAAAATAAACTACAGGGGTTAAAAATGAAAATTCTATAAACTTAAACTTAAAAGAAAATTAAATTAAAAAGAAAATTATTTTTTAGATTATTTTATTATTTATTATTAATTATTTAATTAAAAACTTATTTAACTATTTAATTAAAACTAATTTATATCAAACTAAAAATTATAAATACTACAAATTAAACTAAAAACTTGTAAAAATAATTTCTAAACTTAAATTAGAACTTGAAGAAAGTATAAAAAATAAAATAAATATTTTTGTCTTTTTATGGATTTTCTATTAATTAAAAACTATTTATATTAATTAAACAAATTAAACTATTTTAAATTACAAATAATACTAAAATGACTTAGAAAATTATGAAAAAATTTATAAAACTATTTTATGACTTATAAAAGCTAGGAAAAATATAAAAACTAGGTGTTGCCTTATAAAAATTAATTATGCTATTTAAAACTTACTTATTAATTAATTACTAATAAAACTATTTTTAATTCTAATAAATACTAAATTACAAAATTAAAATCTGAGAAAATTATTAAAAATACTTTAATATAAATGGAAATTAATAAAAATATAAAATTACAAATTACTTAATAAAAATCTAAAAATGAAAATTAAAATTAAATTAAATTAAATAGAAACTATCACTTATTTTTATGTTGTCTTTTCTGGATTTTTCTTCTACAAAACTAAATTATACCTAAAAATAGACAACTTTTGTAAAAACAATATTTTTATAACTTATTAATAAGCACTGTGGAAGTTTATTACTTCCACAGTTGACTTTGGTTGACTGAATAAGCAAATAAGCTCACAAGAGCTTATGTGGGACCCACTATAGATGAATCTGGTTTAAATGAGTAAATTGGACTTGTCTAAGCTAAAAATTGCCAAATAAGCTCAGTAGATAAGCTGATAAGCAAAAATAAGTTATTCCAAAAACCAATTTGAACACAGAATGGGGACAGAGTTTTGGGTCTGATTCAGGTGGAGTCCACAATGATTCAGGTCAAACAAATGGTCAACTTTCACTCCCTGGTAGGAGGGGGGGGTTGTAAGGAACTAAGTTTGAAGTGTGGGGCCCACTGTGGTGGTCACAAATCACCACCAAAGTGGTGGTGATGAACTGAGTATCTGGTGCACAGGGGAACCCTTTGCCCTGCAAGTGATTTCCCTAGCTTGTGGGACCCAGGGGAAAAATGCTAAAAATACAAGCTAAGTAGGAACTTAAAGACAAGCTGGTAGACTACAAATCCACCAAAGCTCAAAGCTTGAATCACAACACACAAATCTACAAAATTATTGCAATTTTTGAGATTTCCTGAGGATGGTTACTTTTGACTTTTTGCTCAAACTTGAATTTTGACTTTAACCAACTTTGATCCTAATCTATTGACTGATTATGATTTAATAAGATAAAAGAAGACTAGATTAAGCTAGATTATCAACTTTAGTAACTATTGTGATAGATTTGAAGACACAAACTCCTCACAGTTAACTGTGAGGGAGTTTAACTTGTGATTTTGACTTTTTAATGTATAAGTGACCAAACAAATGACTCAATTGACTAAACCTATCCTAATGTATTCTAAGTATACTAAAAACACAGCAAGAAATTACCAAGAACAAAGAGTAATCAGCAATGCCAAACACCCCTTAATTAGGCAGTTTTCAAGGGAAAACCAAAACTTAAGCTTATACAGATTAAACTAAGACTCAAACTAAATTTAATAAGCTAAAACAAGAATGTTTAAAGAACAATTAAACTGAAATAAGCATATCTATAGTGATATGGCAAAAATCATAAGAGTAACTTACAAATGATCCAACTGTGAGTTGAGAAACCAAGAACCAGTGAATCAAATCATAACCTAGTGTCCCCCATAGGACTCTAAACCATGAACAATCCAAATTGTGTCCTACTCCTTGCTCCAAGTATTCTAACCACTGATTTTTTATTTTTACTATATTCAATTTGTATTTTTCTTATTTTTTTAGAACTTGAATGATACTGAGTGAAATCTTTGGAAACTTAAGCAAACTCAAAAGTGAACTTAATAAAGCTTAAAGAAACACTTAAAACACCAGATTCACCAATGTTTAAGTAATTTGTCAAATTACTTAAAAATTACCAAATACGAATTTAGTGAACAAGAATACAATTAAAGGTTTAATAAAGCTTGTATTACACTAAATTAACTTAATACAACTGATTAAATTGAAAATTACAATTGAAATAACAAGTTACACTACCTACGATTAAGCTACACTAAGAACTAAACTAATAATCCATCTCCTCTGCTTCTCTTTTGTTATATAATGACTTTTGAGGTACCAGGTGTCCCTCTGTGACTTTCCCACCAGTTGTGGACCATTGGATTGGTCTCAATCATCTTAACCGTTTAAATTGGCAACTTGGCGCCAAAATAGTCTTGGGTGTCAGTATTTGCGTGGAGAGGTTTTCAAGGCATTAATTGCACCTTTGGTGAGGCGTGGAGGACAAGGGGAGTGGGTAGGACAGCTGGGGTGGTGAGGTGGAGGCAATACCAGGGTGGTTTGGGTTTGCAGTGGTGGAGGTGGTGGTTTGGGAGGGAAGTGGTGACTGGGGTGGTATTGGTCAAACGGGGGAGTTGACCCCGTTTATATTTATTAAGGGATTGGTCTTTGGATTGGGCTTGGGTAATAAAAAGGGAGTGGGCTGGTTTAGGTTATGGATTGGATTTGGATTTTGGGTATTAATATTAACATAGGGTCCGTTTGTATTGTAACTAATAGGGACCAAAAGTGTAAATTGCTGAAAGTTTGGGGGGGCTGATGTGTAACTTTTCCAAAGTTTAATTAAGGACTAAACTTGCCATGATTGAATACCCCAAGGACCAATAATAATAATTTCTCATATTTAATATCCGGGGACCGTTTCTGTAAATTCACCAAACTTCAGGGACCAATTATGTAATTCCACCAAACTTCACACCAAAGACCATTCCTGCAAAAGATAAATAGCACAAGGACCAAAATTGATTTTTCTCAAAGTTTTTACATCCCAGGGACCATTTATGTCAATTTCCAAAGTTGAGAGACTAAACTTGTAATTTTATGAAACTTTGCACCAAAGGACTAAATATGTAACTTTATGATTAAAAAGGACCTTTGGTGACTTTTTCATGTTTTTAGAATAACCAGGGACTAGTTTTGCCAATTTATGAAACTTGAGGGACTGAAACTGTCAATTATGCAAACTTTGTACGTTTTTCATCTGTTTTTGCTTGTTTTGCATTCGAAACATATAAAACACACTTCTAAGATATTTTAAGTATTTTGATGCATATTTGAGTTTTTTTAGATGTTTTGGCAGCTCAGATTGGTATAAAATGATGAGTATTTAGACACTCATCAATCCCCCACACTAAACTATTGCTAGTCTCTAGCAATCTTTTGAGAAAAACTTAATGGATTTGAAAAACTCTTTACCAAAAGCCATCACTTCTGGAGTAGCCAGATGTAAGAACTGTGGCACACCTGATAACCGTGTGATTTTGAGCAAACCACCAGCTGTCAACGGATTTGATTAGTCTTTACCAAAAGCCGTTTGCTTCTGGACTAGCCAACTCTTGATGGAATAGTCAACATCTTGGTGAGCTGATTACCAATTATGGATTTTCCACTGCCTTTACCACAAGCCATAATCTTGCGGGCTAGCCAACTCATTCGCTTTATGGGATATGGGGAGGTGAGGAACCATACAATTTTGGGCAAATTGCAAGCCATAAACGGATTTGATTTATCTTTACCAAGAACCGTTTGCTCCTGGATTAGCCAATCCTTATGTGGGTTAGACATGGCGGACTAATAATCATTTATTGCGTTCTAAGTGAGAAAAAATTTTAAAATTTGGGCTAAAATGGGGGTTCTTGATGGAACATGTGTTTAAATTCGTTAGAATAACGAATCTCCCCCCACACTTAGAACTGAATATTGTCCTCAATATTCAAAGTTCCGGGTGTTAAACCAACACTTAGAACGTAAGAAGGAAAATACTCTTAGCCTTTATTTAAGTTTATGTACACACCTTTTTTTTTTTTTTTTTTTTTATTTTTTTTAAGAGGATATATACATATATACAACATGTGGGTTAGTATCTCCCCCACACTTAGGGTGAAAACCCTTAGTACATGCTACTGTTTTTGATTACCGAGTCGCTAGCTTGACTTGACCCCGAATTCATTTGTCCATGGGGAAGTATGATGTGGAAGAGACAATCTGCATCGGACTTTCATTCAAGATATTTGGATAAACATTTGAAGCACGTGAAAGTTCCACACCGATGAGATAAGTACCCGGCTCATAATTTATAAATGAGAATGCCGGGGTCAAAGATAATGTCCTCACTCCCGAAAGAGTGAAGAAGAGGAGAAGCCACGGGATATATGAAGAAAAGAAAGAAAGTCATGATGAAAATCATGATTAACTCCTCATCTTCAATAGGGGAATTCATTGTTTCATGAATCTCCTCTTTTAAGCTCGTTTGATCAAGACATATTGTGGGTATGTCTAGATGAAAATAAAAGTTATCATACTCCGGTGGAGATATGATATGAGTGAGTTCACCGGAGAACTCCTCAAAGGTGAATGATTCGTATTCGGGATTGATTTGAGTGAGTTCATTGGGGAACTCCTCAAAAGTAAATGATTCATAAACGGGAAGAGAATTATAAGAATGAGAAGTGGTA
This sequence comes from Artemisia argyi, assembly GCA_030686995.1. Classification (NCBI taxonomy): domain Eukaryota; kingdom Viridiplantae; phylum Streptophyta; class Magnoliopsida; order Asterales; family Asteraceae; genus Artemisia; species Artemisia argyi. Next base: position 95,820,837 of record CM060707.1, on the reverse strand, counting down.
CTACCACTTATCTTTTCTCCCGTATGATCAAAATGGAACGTTTGCAAATCCGGAATAGAATCATTGATCAAAACCTCACTATCCTTGACGGGGATAGGAGATGAAATAGGCTTTTCATTAAAAGCCTCGATTCTAGAAATGAGAAGATTAGCATTTAATAATGTAAGACGAAGAGATTCGTCTTGGTATATTTCTTCATCATTCTCTTCTTCTGAGTTGACAAGCTCAAAAGGTAATTCCCCCACATAACTTATGTCTCCACAAGATAAAGAATAGTTCTCATCAGAATCAAAGAACATCTCAATATGATCTTTTGGAAAGACAAGAGGGGGAGGGATATCACACATATGATCAAGAATTCCCTGTGACTCACTTAGGATTGAGACAAGGTTCTCAACACTAGACTTTATTAATTCGTCAGATTCCTTTGTAGGAATTGTGTCAAGATGCTCGTCCCCCATGTTCAGAGAGTGAGTGGGAACCTCGGGTGTGATAACAGCAGACTTAGGGAGTTGAGAAGGACTAGCAGTAATGGATTCTACAAGTTCCATTATTTCTACTGCTAGTGAGTCAGTTAAATTCTTTTCTCCCTGTATTTCTACTGAAGTAGCTTCAACTGAAGTTGAATCAAAAGGTTTTTCAGATATCTTTGGGATTGGAACAAGGACATTTATTTCCTTAAGAGGAGTTACTTTGAATTGCTTGTCCCCCATTATTAAGATATCTGAAGGGTCATTTGAGTTTTTGTCTTCAATTGGTTCATCCTCATCACTTTCATCCTCAAGATGTAATGAGTTAACAAGAGGTTTTTGTTTCCTAAGAATCTGATCCTTAAGACTGTTTATTCCATCTTGAATGGTTTGGTTGAATTGAGTTTGATTAGTCATCATTTTAGTAATCAATTCATCTTTAGCTAACTCGTCCTGAGGAAGTAGTTGAGGGTTTATGTACTGTGAAGGCTGGTTAAAACCAAATTCATGATTGTTACAAGGAACCTGTTTATAGACAAACTGATTCCTAGTTTGACAATCAGAGCTGTAGTGAGGGCCTCCACAATACTCACAACAGTAAAACTGTTGAGTCTGGTTTGGTGTATTTTGATACGAAGCATCATTGAGATTAGGATAATATGATTCTTGCTCGTATGAATGTGATGGGTAGTTGGAAAAATTTGAGGAGTCGTTGAATAAGTTTTGATTAGGATCATAAGCAAATGAATTACTCGATCCACAAAACAAACAACTCCCGTCTCGAATATCATTACCACATTGTTCACATGTACACCAACGACATGGAAAACCGAAAAGCGTCTCACCACAACCGACACAAGGAACAAAATCTGGAGGTGGGACAAGTGGTGTGCTCTGAGAGCTAGGAATTTCCACCACTTCCGTTATGGTCTCAGGTTTTTGTTTTTGATAAATGTGAAGATTAGGCAAATCTTTCTTTTCAGTCACTGCCCTAAGCTCTGTACGTTTGCTTGACAAACTTTTAACCGTAAACCTTGAAAGGTTAGGATCAATTATGAGCTTAGATTCTTGGACAACCGTAGGTTGGACGTATTTAGCACTTCCATAGTCAGAGGAAAATACAGGGTCCTTTGTCACCCCGGTTTCTCGTTCCATTTCCCTCACTGGAGAGGGAATATGAATCGATGGTCCATCATAATCAACACGACATCTCGATATCTTTGACAAGGCAATAAGTTTTTCGATGTTGCTCTCATAGGCCCTTTGTTCAAAGAAATCGTCATCGAGAGATGTCATTAGAATCAATTATGGGACAAGTGGAAGAAGGTAGAATCAAAAGGATAGAGGGTAAAGGGATGAATACTTTTGGTATTTTGAAAATTTTTGTAGTAATAATAATAAGGAAAATATTTTTGGGTTTTTGTGTTCGTTGAAAACTAACTTTAAAAAGTTTTCGAGAACAGTTTTTGGTTTTATATGATAATAATATGAACAAGGATGGATAAATATACAATGAGCGTGTATTCAGGTTCACTAATACGCAAAATCGTTTAGAATAAGCGCACAACCTCCCCGGCAGCGCGCCAAATTTTGATTCGCCTCAAACAGTCAACTTTTATTAGTCAACCACTTGTGAATGGTCAACCGTAAAAGTCAAACGCTAAACCAAATGCTTCCGTGGAATACAGTGTTTCCCCGGGTCGTAATGTCCCAACGAGGTGTGCGATGGTTTATTAAAAACGAATTTGTGATCGAGTGAATATGAACAGGAAAGGTATAAGTGTGTGCGTGTGATTACACTAGGGTTTTATAAAATAAAATAGCTTAAATAAGCTATTTGAACTGTTACGTGAAACCTAGATATCTAAAACGTATAAACGTAAACTAAATTAAAAATCAGACGCGACTGCGTACTGTGAAAAAGGTGAGTTTTAAGAAAAATAAACTACAGGGGTTAAAAATGAAAATTCTATAAACTTAAACTTAAAAGAAAATTAAATTAAAAAGAAAATTATTTTTTAGATTATTTTATTATTTATTATTAATTATTTAATTAAAAACTTATTTAACTATTTAATTAAAACTAATTTATATCAAACTAAAAATTATAAATACTACAAATTAAACTAAAAACTTGTAAAAATAATTTCTAAACTTAAATTAGAACTTGAAGAAAGTATAAAAAATAAAAATAAATATTTTTGTCTTTTTATGGATTTTCTATTAATTAAAAACTATTTATATAAATTAAACTAATTAAAATATTTTAAATTACAAATAATACTAAAATGACTTAGAAAATTATGAAAAAATTTATAAAACTATTTTATGACTTATAAAAGCTAGGAAAAATATAAAAACTAGGTGTTGACTTATAAAAATTAATTATGTTATTTAAAATTTACTTATTAATTAATTACTAATAAAACTATTTTTAATTCTAATAAATACTAAATTACAAAATTAAAATCTAAGAAAATTATTAAAAATACTTTAATATAAAAGGAAATTAATAAAAATATAAAATTACAAATTACTTAATAAAAATCTAAAAATGAAAATTAAAATTAAATTAAATTAAATAGAAACTATCACTTATTTTTATGTTGTCTTTTCTGGATTTTTCTTTTACAAAACTAAATTATACCTAAAAATAGACAACTTTTGTAAAAACAATATTTTTATAACATATTAATAAGCACTGTGGAAGCTTATTACTTCTACAGTTGACTTTGGTTGACTGAATAAGCAAATAAGCTCACAAGAGCTTATGTGGGACCCACTATAGATGAATCTGGTTTAAATGAGTAAGTTGGACTTGTCTAAGCTAAAAATTTCCAAATAAGCTCAGTAGATAAGCTGATAAGCAAAAATAAGCTATTCCAAAAACCAATTTGAACACAGAATGGGGACAGAGTTTTGGGTCTGATTCAGGTGGGGTCCACAATGATTCAGGTCAAACAAATGGTCAACTTGCACTCCCTGGTAGGAGGGGGGGTTGTAAGGAACTAAGTTGGAAGTGTGGGGCCCACTGTGGTGGTCACAAATCACCACCAAAGTGGTGGTGATGAACTGAGTATCTGGTGCACAGGGGAACCCTTTGCCCTGCAAGTGATTTCCCTAGCTTGTGGGACCCAGGGGAAAAATGCTACAAATACAAGCTAACTAGGAACTTAAAGACAAGCTGGTAGACTACAAATCCACCAAAGCTCAAAGCTTGAATCACAACACACAAATCTACAAAATTATTGCAATTTTTGAGATTTCCTGAGGATGGTTACTTTTGACTTTTTGCTCAAACTTGAATTTTGACTTTAACCAACTTTGATCCTAATCTATTGACTGATTATGATTTAATAAGATAAAAGAAGACTAGATTAAGCTAGATTATCAACTTTAGTAACTGTTGTGATAGATTTGAAGACATAAACTCCTCACAATTAACTGTGAGGGAGTTTAACTTGTGATTTTGACTTTTTAATGTATAAGTGACCAAACAAATGACTCAATTGACTAAACCTATCCTAATGTATTCTAAGTATACTAAAAACACAGCAAGAAATTACCAAGAACAAAGAGTAATCAGCAATGCCAAACACCCCTTAATTAGGCAGTTTTCAAGGGAAAACCAAAACTTAAGCTTATACAGATTAAACTAAGACTCAAACTAAATTTAATAAGCTAAAACAAGAATGTTTAAAGAACAATTAAGCTGAAATAAGCATATCTATAGTGATATGGCAAAAATCATAAGAGTAACTTACAAATGATCCAACTGTGAGTTGAGAAACCAAGAACCAGTGAATCAAATCATAACCTAGTGTCCCCCATAGGACTCTAAACCATGAACAATCCAAATTGTGTCCTGCTCCTTGCTCCAAGTATTCTAACCACTGATTTTTTATTTTTACTATATTCAATTTGTATTTTTCTTATTTTTTTAGAACTTGAATGATACTGAGTGAAATCTTTGGAAACTTAAGCAAACTCAAAAGTGAACTTAATAAAGCTTAAAGAAACACTTAAAACACCAGATTCACCAATGTTTAAGTAATTTGTCAAATTACTTAAAAATTACCAAATACGAATTTAGTGAACAAGAATACAATTAAAGGTTTAATAAAGCTTGTATTACACTAAATTAACTTAATACAACTGATTAAATTGAAAATTACAATTGAAATAACAAGTTACACTACCTACGATTAAGCTACAATAAGAACTAAACTAATAATCCATCTCCTCTGCTTCTCTTTTGTTATATAATGACTTTTGAGGTACCAGGTGTCCCTCTGTGACTTTCCCACCAGTTGTGGACCATTGGATTGGTCTCAATCATCTTAACCGTTTAAATTGGCAACTTGGCGCCAAAATAGTCTTGGGTGTCAGTATTTGCGTGGAGAGGTTTTCAAGGCATTAATTGCACCTTTGGTGAGGCGTGGAGGACAAGGGGAGTGGGTAGGACAGCTGGGGTGGTGAGGTGGAGGCAATACCAGGGTGGTTTGGGTTTGCAGTGGTGGAGGTGGTGGTTTGGGAGGGAAGTGGTGACTGGGGTGGTATTGGTCAAACGGGGGAGTTGACCCCGTTTATATTTATTAAGGGATTGGGCTTTGGATTGGGCTTGGGTAATAAAAAGGGAGTGGGCTAGTTTAGGTTATGGATTGGATTTGGATTTTGGGTATTAATATTAACATAGGGTCCGTTTGTATTGTAACTAATAGGGATGATGAGTGTCTAAATACTCATCATTTTATACTAATCTAAGCTGCCAAAACATACAAAAACACTCAAATATGCATCATAATACTTAAAATATCTTTAAAGTGTGTTTTATATGTTTCAAATACAAAATATGCAAAAACAGATAAAAAAACGTACAAAGTTTGCATAATTGGCAGATTCAGTCCCTCAAGTTTCAAATATTGTCAAAACTAGTCCCTAAAGGTTTAAAATGAATGAAAAGTCAACTTTAGTCCTTGGGAAACCAAAAATATTCACAAATGATCCCTGGATGAAAGTTTACACAAACTGGCAACTTTTACCCCTCAAGTTACAAAATTGGTAAAAATGGTCCCTGGGTATTCAAAACTTAGAAATTTACAAATAATACCCTTGTACTATGCATGAATGACAAAATGGAACAATTTTGATAAACTTTTGAGAAATTACAACCATAGTCCCTTAAAAATCCAAATTTACAATAATGGTCCCTGGAGTTTGAAAAATTACAGAAAAGGTCCCTGGATATTTTTAAATGGAAAAATGAATAAATTGGTCCTTGGTTTATCATATTTGGCAAAAATAGCACTTTAAAATACTTTGGGAAAATCACAAATTCAGTCCCTCTATTTTACCCAAATTACATTTTTGGTCCTTGTTTACACTTTAACCAAACCGGACCCTTTTTATTTATATAAACCAAAACCAAATCCAAACCCAATCCTAAACTACCCAACCCACACCCCTAGCCCAACATAAGCCCAGTCCAACAAACCCTTTGTTATTTAAAACGGGTCAAACCCCGTTTGACCATCCAAATACTCGCAAAACCACAACCACTGTTCACCCTTCACCCTCACCCCTGATTACCTGAAACCAGGGTGGTTTTCCACCTCCACCTCACCTCCCCAGCTCACCACCTACTCCCCTAACCTCACCTTTCCACCTCACAGACAAACCCACACCCCATTTAATTCAATTCATACTCCAAACCACTCCTAAACCTCTGTTTTCTTCAAAATAGCCCCAACTTGCATAAAACATCACCCTTTACCTCCTGACACATCCACAAACCTCCAACAATCTTTAATTGCAAACCTTTGCCCCCAAGTTACCGTGGAGGACTTTGGCGCCAAAAGTTGGTTTAAACGGTCTTGATCAATTCAGAGAAATGGATGGCTCAGATGAAGTGGGAAAAGCTCAGAAGATGTTCCTAAACCTAATTGAAGCTTATAAAAGGAAAGAGAAGCAGAGGAGTACCATATCTAGTTTTTAATTTAAAAAGTGTATGTCGTTTAATTTGTTTTAGAAGTTCAAGTGTAATCTAAGCTTTCAAGTTTCAGTTAAGCATTCTCAGTGTACTAGTAATCCTTTTATTTAATAAAAAATCAAGTTTGTATTGTTACTTAAGGTTGTGCAATTTTCAATTTCATATTAAAAATCTCAATAAGCTTTGTACTTGTTACTGTTTGATTATATGGATTGAATAAGCTCATATAAGATCCCATAAGCTCAATACAACTTTTAGTAACCTACTAATCAGTTTAATATAAAAAATCTCACAAATTACAAATTGGTCAAAGAAAGTCAACTGTGGCATTTGTTCTTGATTTCTGGGTTTCAGAGGTAATTTGGAAAGGAAGCAGCTTGGAGTATTGGTTTAGATCCTCAGGGGAGGAAGTAGGTTGTCCTTGGTTCATGGTTTGAGCAGGAAAGCATTTTGTAAGTTTTTTAAAAAAATTCTCATAACTGTCTTTGTGGTGTAGCTTTGTTCATTTCTTATTTCTTAGTTGTTTCATGCTTATTCAGTTTTATATAGTTATAATATAACTTTAAATTAATATCTTGTTAGTTGGAAATTCTAGTTACTAAATAATCAAAGTTTCTCAGTCAACTTAGTATAATTAGCATTAGTGTGTATTTGTGGTCATTATCTGTTTCTAAGCATTTATTAAGATCTAATATATCATAATAAGTCATGTTAAATCAGTAGAATAAGTTCTTATATCACTTAACTACTTAAAACTCAAAACAGTCTAGATTAGGGTGTGTTTGGATCAGTAGAATCCATTGACCTTAAGGGTATTGTAGTTGTTGTTTCTAGTTCAGACATGTTTGCTTAGGTCCTAGTATCACAAATTAGGCATAAAATCAATAGGTCATTAGTGATAAAGTCAAAATCCAACTCCAAATTCCTTGACAGTTAACTGTCAAGGATATTTGTCTCAAAAACCCACCCAATAGCTTATAAGTAACTCATATAGCTTAATTTAGCCTTACAATAGCTTAATATAACATATACAATCTGTAGTGATCATTAGAAATCCAAATTAGTCAACCTAGTTCATTTTCATCAAAAGTCAAAATTGCCATTATCAGATTTTCACAAAACTTGTGGGAATTTTGTAGATTTTAGTATTAGGATCTAGGCTTTGTGCTTTTGTGGATTGGTAATCTACCACCTCAACTTCAATATCCCATCTGTGTTATATTTTTAGGAATTTTACTCTGGGCCCCACAAACCCTCAAACTCACTTGCAGGGCAAAGGTGTGCCCTGCTCATTCAGACCCAGTCCATCACCACCACTTTGGTGGTGATTTGTGGCCAACTCAATGGGCCCCACACCTTCTAATTAGCATCTTACAACCCCCCTCCTACCCAGGTTCAAAACTTGACCTTTAGTTTGACCTATAGATCAGTGGACCCCACCTAAACTTGTCCCTAAAGTCTGTCCCACTTCTGAGTCAGAAACCAAATAAGCAATTGCTTATTTGAGCTTTCCAGCTTATCCTAGGAGCTTATCTCACCACATCTAGCTTAAATAGGTATAATTAACTTAGTTGAACCTAGTTTTACCATAGTGGACCCCACATAACCTCAACTTAGCTTATTTCTTAATTTGGTCAACTATAGTCAACTGTATAAGCTAATAAGCACTTACAGTGCTTATTCTTGATTTCCAAAGTAGTTGTCTTTGTTAAAGTTTCATTATTTAAGTATTTAAGTAGTTTTATAAAAGAAAAACCAGAAAAAGCAAACATAAAAATAGTGATAGCTTCTATTTAATAGAAATTATCTAATTAATTTTCATCTTAGCTTATTAATAAGCACTTGTCCAATTTTATAATTTTATAAATTACTTAGTACCTTAAAGTAGTTAAAATAATTTTCTTAGAATTTTCCTAAGCAGTTTACTAATTATTAGATTTAAAAATAGTTTAAATAATTAAATAGGTAATATTAGTAATTAAATAGATTTCTTTAATTTTAATTAACTAAAGTAGAATTTTATATTTTTCCTAAGTTTTATAAAGTAGTTAAAACTTTTAAAAAATAGTTTCATAATTTCCACTGTCCATTTTCTAATTTTCTTATTTAAATTAATTAAATTAGCTTAAAAGTAATTAATAAGTAATTAATTAGTCAATTAGCTTAAATATAATTTTTAGCAACTTTTTATAATTTTTTAGTATTCCTGTAGTAATTAAATAGTTTTATAAATTTTATCATAATTTTCTAAGGTAATTTAGTAATAATAGTAATTTAAAATAGTTTAATTAGATTAATTAAATTAAATAGTTTATAATTAATAAAATACTCATAAAAAGACAAAAATATTTATTTTCATTTTTTATACTTTCTTCAAGTTCTTATTTAGGTTTAGAAATTATTGTTATAAATTTTTAGATTAATTTGTAATACTTATCATTTTTAGTTAATTTAAATTACGTTTTAAATTATATTTTAATTAGTTTTATTAATTAAATAGTAATTAAATATTATAATAATCATTTTCATAATTTCAATTTCATTTTCCATTTTCTTTAATTTTAAGTTTTCAAAAGTTTCACTTTTTACCCCTGTAGTTTGTAACTTGTTAAATACCACTTTTCTTTGTCTGTTATCTGATTATCTGATTTTGTGCTTATATCTGTATTTCTGTTATAGTTTTATATTTTTCAAATATCAAGCAATCAGTAGTGTAATCAACCCTCAAATCATCTTTGTTACTGTCCTCAGTACCACTCACACTCATACTCGTTTACAAATACAATTTCAATCTCGTTGGGACTTAATGACCCGGGGATTTCCCTATACTTCCACGGTCAATATTAACTTGCACTTTCTCCCAGGTGGGCCTAACAGCTGCACACGGCTGACTGGTTGGTTTGGGAGGAGTCAAGGGACCAAAAGTGTAAATTGCTGAAAGTTTGGGAGGGCTGATGTGTAACTTTTCCAAAGTTTAATTAAGGACTAAACTTGTCATGATTGAATACCCCAAGGACCAATAATAATAATTTCTCATATTTAATATCCGGGGACCGTTTTTGTAAATTCACCAAACTTCAGGGATCAATTATGTAATTCCACCAAACTTCACACCAAGGACCATTCCTGCAAAAGATAAATAGCACAAGGACCAAAATTGATTTTCCTCAAAGTTTTTACATCACAGGGACCATTTATGTCAATTTCTAAAGTTGAGGGACTAAACTTGTAATTTTATGAAACTTTGCACCAAAGGACTAAATATGTAACTTTATGATTAAAAAGGACCTTCGGTGACTTTTTCATGTTTTTAGAATAACCAGGGACTAGTTTTGCCAATTTATGAAACTTGAGGGACTGAAACTGCCAATTATGCAAACTTTGTACGTTTTTCATCTGTTTTTGCTTGTTTTGCATTTGAAACATATAAAACACACTTCTAAGATATTTTAAATATTTTGATGCATATTTGAGTGTTTTTAGATGTTTTGGCAGCTCAGATTGGTATAAAATGATGAGTATTTAGACACTCATCACACATCATGCAATTATGGTAAGCTTGTGTGTTTGACTTACCATAAGGTCTTACACATTTTTGGAAGCATTCCACTTTTGATTCAATGTGTTTGACTAAGAATTTAGTTGATGTAATCTTGGTTGGTTTGGAAAGATTTATTGCAAAACCTACTGCAAGCCTGGCGGAACCCTGGGGGTACACGGGCGGAACCCATCGGAGGGTTCTGCCGTATCCGCTAGACCTGCTATTTGTTTTGCTATAAATACAAAGCCACTTGCTAATTTTCATCCATCACTTTAAGACATATATTTCACATATTCTTTCAACTAACTCAGTAACATTTGACTTGTGTGATCCTCTTATGTAGCAAGGAAGTTCACAAGTTCATCCAAGAAGCTACAAGTTTCAACTCAAAAGTTGCAAGACTTGTCAGCTTTGTTATGTATAAGCTTTGGTAGTTTATACTTCATTTGTAGTGTGTGTAGAAGTGATCGGTTAGTATTTTAGGCCTCAAAACACAAAGTGTGACGGGAGTTGTTGTACCCTTGTCAAAGAACTAACGGGAGTGGTTGTACCCTTGTAAAAGAACTCAACATCTAGCTTAGTGTCGGTAAAAGTGTAAGCGACGACGGGAGTGGTTATACCCTTGTAAAAGAACTCGACATCTAGCTTAGTGTCGGTAAAAGTGTAAGCGACGTTGTAAAGGTTTCTCCACCGGGAAAGGATCTTGTTGATTGGTGCTTATAACTCTCGAGTTGGAAACTTGGGGCATGGATGTAGGGCAAGGAAAAAGAGTCCTTGTAGCCGAACCACGATAAACAATCGTGTTGTGGTTTGATAGTTTCTCTCTTTGTCTTAGCTTATTACATAGTGTCTTTAGTTAGAATCGTTAATTACACGTAAAGCTTTTCAAAGAATTAAACAAGTAATTTGAGTTTATATCTTTAAACACACGTAATGTTTTGAAAGATAATCAAGTAAAAAAGCGGTAAACTATTCAACCCCCCTTTTAGTTTTCTACAATTGGCATCAGGAGCTACGTTACTCAAGATCTTTAAAATATATTGTATTTTAAAACTTGGATCGATCCATGGATTTTGAAAATCTCAAAGAAGGGAAACCTATTCAAAACCCACCGCTATTTGAAAAAGAAAACTTCCTTGAATGGAAAAGTAAATTTGAAAACTATGTGAAATCAATTGATCAAGATCTTTGGTATATTATTTCTATTGGTGATTTCAAACCAACGAAAACAAGTTTTGAAAACCAAGATGACTATCCTAAACTTGATAAAAATACTAAAGCTAAGATAATGATTTATAAAGCATTACCAAGAACCGAATATGAAAGAATGTATTTTTGTCAAACGGCTAGTGATATTTGGAAAAATATGTTAAACTTTCATCAAGAAATATGTCAAGTCAAAGATGATCAATTTGATCTCACATATGAATTAGAAGTCTTAGAAAAATTAATAGATAGACATTTAGTTGAGATAAATACATGTGCTACTAGTTTAAATGTTTTAAATGAAGGTTTAAGTGAAGTTGATTACTTACGTCGAGCTCTCAGTGGACTTGCTTACGCTTCATGGAATAACACGGATGAAGATGAAGTCAACTATCCGGTTTGTGATTCTCAACTTGATAAATCATCAAGCAAGGTACAATTTGAAACTAAACACTTTTGCTTTGACACATTTATCCTAGAGCTTTCTAAACTAGAAAATGAGTCTAAACTTTTATGCAACATGGACCTAAAAACTATCTTTAACAATGAACCTTCAAAATCTCTTGTGATTAATTTTGAAAATGAAATCATGTTAGAAGATAAAATGTCTAGACTTGAGAGTCATGTTGAAATTGATCTAGAATGCAAATTATGTCTAGATTACAAACCTGAAATTCAAAGACAAAATGAAAAAGGAAAAATGCTTGCTAAATTTGAAGAAAGTTTAAAAGCTCTCAAAAGCCTTTTGAAAAGTCAAAAGTCATTCAGAGATAAAACCGGATTAAGATTTAACTCTAATGCACCATCAAAAAGTAATACAAAACAAGTTGTGTTTGTGAAACCTATGATAGAATTGTAGGAGTAATTCTATCTCTGGTAGGAGCTCATGATAAAAGGATAAAGATATCATGTTCAATACTTTTATGTGTTTGTCTAACCTCCTTAGATTGATAAGTATTTGAGTTTATCTCTTCTACGAGTCAAGATAATTTGCTTAATGATTATCTTCTTGGTGGCTAATCTATGGAGCTTAAAAGGTACACGTCTCTTCAACTTACCTTTCAGTGTTTCATGTTGATTAGCATTAAGATCTGTCATTGGTGATATTAGTAGTTTTTACTCTAAAGTGGTTATGTTGAGTAAGTAACAATAAGGATTAGATCCTTCGTGATTAAAGGATTTAGACACTACTTTTAGTGGGAGATATAAGGTGTTTTACCTCTTTAAACTTTTTGGAAAAGATACGAGTAACAATTGAGTGAGTCTGACTTAATACTTGTCTACAAGTGAGCTAACTAAGAATCTCCTAAGTGATAAGACAACCAACTCTTTTGTAATGCTTGCAAATCTAGCAAAACCACAACATTTCATAGATATTTGTGGTACAAAGTCTTTTGACTTTATACCTTACATTTTCAATTGTGTCTTAGATTCAACCATTCGTTTGATAAAGTTTTATATAAGACACACAAAGTAAAATAAATCATTTGAATTCATTAGGATGATTGGGAGAAAGTGATTTATAAACATCTAGGATTTACACATCAAATTCGACCTATAGTCTTATGATGTTGCATCTCTTAAACATTTATACTCACAGTGTTTTTAGGTAAATAAACCCAAAGAGTCGAGGAGTCATTGAATGTAACATTCGATGAAAGACCACCTCCTTCTAAGATATCATCTTTGGTAGATGATAACTTAGTTGAAAGTCCAACATTGATAAGACAAGTAAGTCAAGATCAATAACAAGGAAGATGAACTATTAAAATTGAAAAACATCTTTTCGTCTTGTGTCAAACATTGAGTCAAGCAATATTGACATGGTCATAAAAACTTGATTCATGAGTAATAGTAGTGATTAAAACAAATTTGATAAAAAGTGTTTTTGGACATTAGAGTAAAGCAACCATTAAAATAAAATAGAACTTTCAAAATAGAAAATAATATAAATTTATGAAAGACTTTTTAATAACCTAAGCAAGCTCCAAAAGCAAGGGATAATTACTCAAAGACATTCCTAGTTATTCACATGTTCACAATGATTAAGTCTTATATGACTTATCAAGAATGAGATTAGTGAATCCGTAGATAAAACATAGAGAAATATTTGGAAGTTTACTTGTTCTCACAACAAATAGATCCAACATTATGTTTAGTGCTTGTCTATGTGCTCGTTTTAGAGAAGATCTTAAAACAACTCTTTCGGAAGAGCTTGTTTGGACACATCTAAAGGTACTACACAACTAGGATTATGGTATCCCAAAAGAACGGGAATAGAAACCATAGTGTATGCCAAATGGAATTATGTCGGTAATAAGTTGATAAGAAAAGCACAAGTGGTACTTGCACTTTTATACTTACTTACATAATGATTCTCCAAAACACTTAAGGCTCTCAAATTAGTATCGAATGGAGAAGTACGTCAACAAGCTCCACTTGAACAAGCAAACTCACGTCTACAACGGAATTCCTCTTATCAACATGTTTTTCCCTTCAACAAAGGAAGCATCGTCTTCAGCGTCAACCCATTCCATTATGTTCTTAATTGACATATTGTGATCCATCATCATCGCCTTGGTAAAAATGTTCATTGAGGAACATCTCAACCAGGAAAGTCTCACTCGATAACCATATTGTCGACATTTTCATGAAACCTCTTGAATATGAATCTTTCATCCTCCCTAGGCTTAGTTAAAGACTCATAAGACCTAAAACCTTAGTTTTGAACATTAGGATAAAAACCACAAAAATCAAGACAAAACCTTTTAAATTTTTCTCTGCAGTACCCACGGAACCCTGAGACCAAACGGGCGGAACCTTCCCTTTGGTTCCGCCTGGTCCACCGAATCTGCAGCATGTTTTATTTTAATTTCAAAACCAAACACCTCTTTACTCACAACTTCAACTTACCAACAACCATCCCTCACTCACAAACACCTTACCACACGAAAATTAAGGCTCTCACTTACATCTCTTCCAATCCAATCAACTTTGTAAGTATTTTTATCAAAGTCTATCATTTTCATCTACATACATTAACTAGAATCTTAGGGTTTATGTATAAACTTGTTGATTCATGAAAAACCTTGGTTGTAGACTAATCATAATTTCCATTGATTAGGAATTGTATTTTTTTTTTGTTACTATCATGATTTACCAATCACACCAAGTTCATTGTCTTTCAAAAATCACTAGAACACCACCTTTCACAACATTGTTAAAACAAATGAAAAACGTCACTAAAACATCACTTCCATAATGTCTCTTGAATGCTAAAGGGAATACATAACTAATATGTATTTTCGGGTACATTCAAACGAAGCTATATCGAACTAGGAGCATTTGGGTTATCTTTTGTTTTATAACATAACTTGCATTACAATAATGGTTCAAGCATCAAAATGAGTCAAGATAACCGCACCTCCACATTGTTTTCATATAGGCTTATACTAGAACATCCACATTATAAAAGTCATTAAATTAAACTTAAATTTTGTGTTTTCTAGGAATCAACATGCCTCCCGCAACATTCTCCAACCACAAGGCCTTACTAAAGATCAAGTTGAAACTTTTAAGAGTCTAGAAAGATGCTACGTTCATGAAGGAAGAACCATTGATCCATCCTTCCTAAAAGGAACATCCATTCGCCAAAACTTCGCCGCAATCAACTTTGATTGCCTCCTAGACATCGATGAGCAAATTTGTCCTAGGTTCATCTTAGAATTATATGCAACCATAAGCCTTTTCTTCGATGATGATGGTGAGTTCTCACTAACCTTTACAACCAATCAAATATCAAACATCATACCCTTGAAAAATTTTGCAACAATTCTTGGTGTCCCTAATGTTGGTACATATCTCTACGCGGATAAGTGGCCCCTTTCTAGTCTTGATTCTATTGAGCGTTATCATCCATACGACACTCCTCTTGGTAATAAGGAAGTAATTCGTGAGCATCCCTTTGTTAGGACCTCAACAAATACGAAGAATCGTTCGGGTAATGGGTTAGATAAGAAGCCTTTTGGTATGGAACTCAATGAGCTTAAACCTCAATTTAAAAAATGGGAAGAAATTCTTAGAGCCAACGTTATAAGTTCCATAGGAATTAGAGATCATGTCAACACATGTCTTAGCTACATCCTCTATAGCATTTCCATCGGTCAACCTTTTAACTTAGCTTATTACCTAGCCAAAAGAATGGCCGACATACCCTTGGTAGGAACAACCGCTCTTCCTTATGGAATGCTTCTCACCTGCCTCTTTAGAGCAATCTCACCCATTCCTCCTAATGATAAGGGAATGTGCCCTGACTATTCTCTCGGTCCTCACATTTTCATCCCTCTAAGTGATAAAAGAGTCTTCAAAGCTAAGGGCAAGCGTACTCGCTCACCTTCACCATCATCATCATCATCCGATATGAGCGATGATGATAAACTTCCTAAATTTAAGCTACCCCCTTTAGACTACCTTCAAGAACTCCCTGTCATTAGCAATGCATCCGAAGAGTTCAAGCAAACCAAAGGAATTTTCAAGTGCTTTGGAAGGTACCTAAGAAAGCTCAATAAGAAGATAGACCGGTTGTGAGATGTGTGATTAAGGAGTGTTTGGCTTATGAAGGGTTTAGAACTTTGTATGTGTTAAACTATGTGATTTGTATTGTTTTTCTATTCCATGCTTTATTACTTTTGTTGGATAATGTTTTGTATGAGCCTTTATGCATATTGACAATATTTGAGGTGTTTGTCAATTTTTTATGCTTATGGAAAATTTCACTAAGTTTAGTGAAAATCGTTAGCCCTTGGTCAAGGTCCTATGATATGAATGTCTACATGTCCAATTTTTGCATTTCCTAATCAGACATATAATAAATTTTCATTTTTAAGAGTTTTTGAAAAATTTGAAAATCGTCTCGCAGGTCAAAAAAGTGGACTGGCTTGTTTTTCAGGTCTGGCGGATCTGGAGGCACTCTCAAATGGGTTCCGCCAGTGTAAATTCTGGGTAACCCAGTTTTGGCCCAACGGACCAGACGGAACCCAAAACAGGGTTCCGCCTGTGTTTCGCGAGGGTTCCGCCAGTCACCTGCAGAAATTTTTTTTCACTTTTCTTAATTTCAAAATTTGTAAAATGTCAAATCATTATCTTTAGTGAGAAACATCTTCTCTTACTTCCAATAAACACATTAGGATCACTCTCACTCACTAGATCAATTAGGAATTTATTTCCCGCCAAAAATTCAAATTCAAACATAACTAACCCAAGGAACCCTTGCAAAGGATCCATCAAAACCTTTAGAACATTTTCAACCAAATCACTTCCCATGATCACTTAGCATTGAGTGCATAAGTTAGTCTTTCACTCCACCCATTTCCATTGGATTGACATCCAATGATTTGACATGTTCTTGGATATTTACTAAATCATTAGAAACCTCAACATTTGTATGGTAAAACATCAAATCCAAATACCCCTTCCAATATCTCTTCCACTCTATAAATTTGACAATTTTGCAACACTTCAAATCACACCATCACCATCAAAATCCCTTCTCCTAAAGCTTCAAAACCACACCTTTGAAATGACTAAATCCAACGCCTCATCCGAATCATCAAAATCCCTTGCAAAAACCGCAAGGATTAGTGTAAAACCTTGTTGCTTCAACAAAACCATCAAATCAAGCTCATCATCATCAAGTGATGCATCACTTGACATTTCTTCACCTATGCAAGATTTCCTTAACCTTACTACCTCAACACCATCCTCAACACCTTGCAATACCAATGTGATCACTATTCAAGATTTGCTTAATCTTGCTACTCCAACACCCTCTCCAACACATTGCAACACCAACATAGCCACTATTCCGTCACCAACTAGACTTTCAAGTGATTCAACATCACCTTCTCAACAAACTCAACCATCAAAAACTCCATCACCTCAATCACCAACACTTACACCAATGGAACTTTTCCATACACCACCAACATCACCACTACCCAATTTGGAAACTTTAGAAAACCTATCACCTAAATCATTGAGCCCTCCATCGTTGTCACTCTTTGACACCATTGCCGAAATCGAAACCCATCAACAAGTTTTCAACCAAATGAGTCATTAGATGATGCACTTCATCAAGGTCATACACACCTACAATCTTTTGTATTTCACCCAATTTACAAAGACCTTCATGGTAATCCTTCCGGAGAACCAAGCTTCCGTCATTTTGTTCAAAACCAACAACCACAATAACAACAACCACCGCAACAAGAACAACCACAACAACAACCACCGCAACAAGAACAACCACAACAACAACCACCACAACAAGAACAACCACAACAACAACCACTACAAGAGCTTTCCCAACACTTTGAATCTCTATTTCCTTCTTATAAGAAAATAGAAGCATCCATATGGGAAAAATCTCCAAACCTAAATGATGCGATTGACACTCATTTAAGCCACCTTCATGCCTTCAAACGTATGGTTGACTCTCAAATCAACCATATAATGGTTTCACAAACAACATTACACTCATCTAGTGAAAGAACCAAAAACACCTCCCTACCATCCACATTTGCTCCTTCAAGTTGAAACCATCCACCACCAACAAATCAAACCTCTCTTCCACTAAACTTTCCCTGTCGTAATTGCGGACATTGCGAAAGAACCGATCACATTAGTGAAAGGTGTCGAACAGATATTCGCATGCTAACCTAAGAAATGAGGTTTATCCTAAACCACATCTTGGACCGTCTAGAGTCTTTTTCTCACCCACCTCAACTCTAGAGTCTCCAACAATAGGGACCCATTCATAATAGCACCAAAAACACAAACCAATAAACCAAAAACATCTTACTTCCACAACATCCAAAATGAAATCCTCTACACCCTCCAACACCCATTTTCATCCCTAAACAACCTTAGCCTTGTTTTCGGAAAATGTTTCTCATTGTGGAAAATGATGGTTTCCTTTTATAGATATAGGATTTTATGTTCTTAGTTTATTTTTAGTTTTCTTTTCATTTTTAGAAGTAGGATGTTATCTTCCTAATTTCGTGTCTTTGACTTTCTAAAAAGTCAAATTTTACATGAAATGAATTTCATTCTAATATAAGGTATGTAATGTTTGTTGACCATTTAGGTATTGTGAGTAAACTATGCCTTGCTATGGTAGCATACATATATCTTGTGGTTTATAAACTAACCTTCCTTTTTGTAGGATCCATGTTTCCCTTCCTTGATACTCCATTTAGGGGAGTAATATTCAAGGGGGAGCATGAGAATTGCATTATTCCGCTTCGCAACTCTTTACTTCATGACTTACTTTATGCTCGTCTATTGCGACAACTAACATTTTTTTAGGTTCAAAATCCATGTCTCCTATCTTGGCACTCCTTTTAGGGGGAGTATCAACCAATGGGGAGCACGTGCATAGCTCCGCTTCGCTACTCTTCTTTTTGTTTCGACAAAAAGGGGGAGAATTTATATTAAACTTGTTTCTCATTTTTTTTTCTTACTCTTGCATATCACATCTTTTTAGCAAAAACAAGTTTTAATACAAACTTTATAAGAATTAACACTAAATCTTGTGGTTTACTTACAAATAAAGTTTATGTTTTGTCATCAACAAAAAAGGGGAGATTGTTAATACAAATATCGCCTAAAAACGTTATTTATATTTTACGATCTTTGCTAAGTTTTGTTAATGACAAAATATGAACTTTAGTTTATAGTAATAACATCACTTTAATTTTAAGTCTTGTATAACTAGGTTTACATTTCTTTTTAAGCAAAACATTGTTTTTATTTCTTTATTTAGAAAGTGTCATGTCACATCATGCAATTATGGTAAGCTTGTGTTTTTGACTTACCATAAGGTCTTACACATTTTTGGAAGCATTCCACATTTGATTCAATGTGTTTGACTAAGAATTTAGTTGATGTGATATTGGTTGGTTTGGAAAGATTTATTGCAAAACCTACTGCAAGCCTGGCGGAACCCTGGCGGTACACGGGCAAAACCCATCCAAGGGTTCCGCCGTATCTGCCAGACCTACTGTTTGTATTGCTATAAATACCAAGCCACTTGCTAATTTTCATCCATCACTTTAGGACATATATTTCACATATTCTTTCAACTAACTCAGTAACATTTGACTTGTATGATCCTCTTATGTACCAAGGAAGTTCACAAGTTCATCCAAGAAGCTACAAGTTTCAACTCAAAAGTTGCAAGACTTGTTAGCTTTGTTATGTATAAGCTTTGGTAGTTTATACTTCATTTGTAGTGTGTGTAGAAGTGATCGGTTAGTATTTTAGGCCTCAAAATACAAAGTGTGACAGGAGTCGTTGTACCCTTGTAAAAGAACTAACGGGAGTGGTTGTACCCTTGTAAAAGAACACGACATCTAGCTAAGTGTCGGTAAAAGTGTAAGCGACGACGGGAGTGGTTGTACCCTTGTAAAAGAACTCGACATCTAGCTTAGTGTCGGTAAAAGTGTAAGCGACGTTGTAAAGGTTTCTCCACCGGGAAAGGATCTTGTTGATTAGTGCTTATAACTCTCGAGTTGGAAACTCGGGGCGTGGATGTAGGGCAAGGAAACAGAGTTCTTGTAGCCGAACCACGATAAACAATCGTGTTGTGGTTTGATCGTTTCTCTCTTTGTCTTTGCTTATTACATAGCGTCTTTAGTTAGAATCGTTAATTACATGTAAAGCTTTTCAAAGAATTAAACAAGTATTTTGAGTTTATATTTTTAAACAAACGTAACGTTTTGAAAGATAATCAAGTTAAAAAGCGGTAAACTATTCAACCCCCCTTCTAGTTTTCCACAGCTTTCATAAAAATATAAAAATACAAAAAGAATCATTCCTCACCTCTAGACCTAGTTTAGTAGGCTTTCTAATCCTAGCGACACTATTCCAGAGTTGAAAGATCAATCCCCCGGTACTTGTCACTATACTATACTACAACGATCAGGTACACTGCCTGGTGGGGGTTGTAAGCTTCTCGAAATCCCTTGAGAGGTAAAACCTGGTGCGATCCCCACGTATCAGATGTCAGTAAAATTCCTTATGTGAACATAAGGATCTTCACTTTCTAAACCGTGAAATGAGATACTCGTGATGATGTTGAGTAACCCGTGATTAATCTCAAATTGATTTGCAGTGATATCGAGAATCACGACGGCTCTCCTCACATCATTGAATGGTAATTGGAGTTGTTCCTCCATCGGACGCAAATCGTAAGCCGGTTGGGGTCCCATCGGAGGGATCCCGTTGTTTTGAGCACCACCCATCGGCGGGGGTCCCAAGTGTTGTTCGTTCTAGTTCATTTCCTCCGTGGTTGGGAAAAGAACTCTATGTGTGTGACGAAATAAACTTTCTGGATTCGAAAGTGGAGAAGTAAGATGTTTAGAAGATGAACGGGTGTTCATACACCACAAAAATCACAATTTTGAAAATAAAAGGAAAATCAAAATGAAAAAGAAAAATCTTTTTGTATTTTTGATTTGGAATTATTTTTGGCTTTTTTAATATATTGGAAAACAAAATTCAAAAACTTAAAACTTTTATTCTCTTTTTGGTAACCGTTACGTTAACCGAAAACCGTTTCCTTAATTACTACGTTAACCGAAAACAGGAGAGAAGAATGGATCTCTCTTCAGTCTGCAGTTTAATGTCAAGACCTCCGTATTGCCCGTTTAGTTGGTTGTAGAAAGAAAGTCATCCGATATCGTTTAATTTCACGATCTCTTTTGTTGTTTTTCGGAATGGTTTACAACGTTCTCTCGAGAACGAGGATGTTATTTTATTTTTGGATTTTTGAAAACACTTTAGCAAAAGTGTTTTTTATTTTTTTTACTTTTTATATTTTTATAGAAAATATATACAAGAAAGAGGAAGGTTTTCAAAACACGGTTCGAAAAACGAAAATAAAAAATTCATTTCAACCTTCCCCGGCAGCGGCGCCAAAATTTGATTGATCAAATATAGTTTATAGTACAGATTTTCTCAAAGGAATTGCTAAGAAATAAGCAAAACCCGAGGTCGTAGTCCGTGTGAAGGTGCGAATGGAATTTCGAATTCCCGGTTCGTAAAACGTGTCGTGAAAGTGGGAAAAAATGATTTTAATGAGATTACACTAATGAATATGAAATGAATCACAATTAACCAATTAAGCACGTAAATCAAGTAAACAAACCTAAAACGCAACGTAGAATTAAAAACGTAAGCACAAATGTAAATAAAACGTAAAAGCACGAATTAAAAATTGAATTTTGAGCTATACTAATTCTACGGGTTTGAAAATAATTTTCATAAGTTAAAAATGATAAAAGAAAATTTTGAGAAAAAGAAAAATATTTTTTTGACTTTTTATTATTTTTTTTATGAATTAAAAACTAATTTAACTAATTAAAAATTAAAAGAAAATGGAAATTAATTAAGAAAAATACAAAATTAATTTTGAAAATTCTAAAATAACTAAAAACTAATTGTAAAACTGAAAATATATATATATATTTTTTTGTGTAAATATTATGAATTAAAAACTATTTTAACTAATTAAAAAGAAATTAAAATTCAAATAAAATTGAAATTAAATTGGAAAATGCAAAATTAATTTCTAAAAATCTAAAATAAATGAAAACTATTTTCTGAAATAATTTTTTGGATTTTTTATGCTTTTTCTGATTTTTTTTTGAAATTTTGGTATTTAAAAAGTAATAAAAATTGAATAAAAACTAAAATTTAATTAGAAAAATAGCAAAAAAATTCAGAAAAATCTAAAAATTTTAAGGAAATTCTAAAATAAAAGACTAAACCTAGGAAAAATTTAAAAACTGAAAAATAAGCTAGAAAAGTGCTTATTGTTTTGAAACAGCTTAATAAGAGTGCTTATTTATAAGCACTCTTTGACCAAACTGATTGAATCTTTAACCCAAGGTATTTTAGAATCAAATGAACTTAAATAAGCAGAGTTAAGGTCAAAATGAATCACAGAACTTAGTAAGAAGCAAAAAGCAGGTGAATAAGCACTTTTGAAATAAGCAATAAGCAAACAGAAGAAGCTAATGGATCCTAATCAATGAAATACGCAACAATAGGCACTGAGGAACTTATATGAACCACAAATCTCAATTCCCAAGCAATGACACACAAAAGTAGGCCTAATTATGAAAACAGACCCTAGTTCGAACCACTTAACTTGACAAGTAATATAAGCAGTGTAAATAAGCTGAAACTAGAGAGCTTTTGGGGGCAAACTCTAAACAGACCTACTGAGATCATAAAACTACCAAGAGTACTAATTCTAAAGCCAAATCACTAACCTGAAAGTTACCTAGAAATTATACCAAAAACTGATGTGTAGGGGAACAAAAGGCAAAATAGGTCAATTTAAGCAACCAATAAAATGGTTTTGAAAATTATTGATTGCAGTAGTACACTTAGGGATATATTAGAGTAATAGAAACATAAAATCAGTTGGTCATTTGATAAATAGTCAAATTTGCTTCTAAATCCAATAGCAGTTAACTGAGGTTGTTTTTAGGCTTGCACTTTTCTTTAATTTGTTGCATAAGTAGTCATAGTTGCTTAATTCAGTTTAATCTTAGCTTAATACATCATAATAGATCAGCTAGGGTAGATTTAAATTCATTTTACTCAATTTAGCTTGCATTTTCAAAAGTCAAAGAACAAAAAAATACTTTCTGTTTGAACTTTTAGCTTGCATTTTTAATTGATCCTCTTGGACTGTCAATTCACCCCTTCTAAATTAGCTTAAGCTTATTGAGAGCTTTTGTTGACTTTTATTGACCAAATAGGTAATTGAAAGATTCTGAATTAAGTGCCAAAGAGGAGTTTCACAAAAGCTATATAAAGCTTAGATGAACCCTTAGAAACAGAAAATAAGCTTATTGAAGCTTAATTTGATAAACTACTATATATTATTTATTTATTTTTTGATGTATATTGAATTAAAGCAAAACAGATGAAATTAAGAGAAATAAGTAGACTATATGTAATCCAAATAATGAAATAAAGCATAAATTAAACTAAATCAAACAATACTAAAACAAAATTTAAGAGTAAAATAACTAAATTTCATTAAAAGGAAAATGAGTACAATACTGTTAAAAAGGAAAATTACATTAAAGAAACAATACTTAAAACTACTATAAGCAACTCGAAAATTACACACCCTAATGAGGAGAGGTGGGGGGTTTATATAGGTGAGCTCAAATAGAAGTCCTCATAGTCCATGCTGGAAATCCACACGACCTTGTGTTTCTTCTGATCACTCCTATACCCTTGGATCATATTCCAAATGCTTCCATTCAATCTTAGCCATAGGATTAAATGATTACTCAATCATTTGCACTCACTCCCACGCGGATTGCTGACATGGCAGGCCAAGACATGTCAGGGTTTCTAGAAGCAACCGTAATTGTACCATAATGCCCTTAATTGTTGTTAAAAGGGACAGGGTAAGTTTTAGGGTTCTTGGAACAGTGATTTTTCTGGGTAAAAATGGTTTGGGGGGGGGGGGGGGGGCGGGAAAAGGAGTTTTGGGTGTTTTTATTAAATGTTGACTGGGTTGGGGTTGGGTTTGACCTGGGTTATGGGAATGATGGTGGATCGGGTAATGGGTAAGAGTGGGAACCGGGTATTAAGGGAGTGGATTGGGCTATCAGTTGGGTTTTGGGCTTAGGTATTATTGTGGATCAAGTTTGTATGGTTTTAATAAGGATTTAAACGACTAAAAATGTATATTTTGAATTGTAGGGGTCAAAACTGTCAAGTCTCAATAGCATTTTTCCAAGGGCTTTTCTTGACTATTTCAATATCTTGGAGGACCAAGTTTGACTTTTATTCAAATAATTCTTCAAGTGACCAATTTTGACAAACTTTGAAAGATGAGGGACTGCTTCTGCTAATACTTAAATCTTTGCTCCAAAGATCATTTCTGATAATCTTTAATTCTTCAAGGATGATTTTGAAGTTTTGAGCTTTTCTTTTGACCTTTTGACTTCCCCGGCTTCGGCTTTTGACACTTTCCATTCTCGTGCTCATTTTTGTCGGTTTTAGCTTTGTTTTTGTCCATTTTTCACATATCCCTACCTGCACATACACAAATACAAAAACACACATTCTCTTGGCATATTTGGTTAGTATTTGGTATTTTTGGTCTGATTTAATGCCTAAAAAGGATGTGTGAATAAGCACACAACAACGACCCATAGGTGGGTGAGGAGGAGGATGATTCACAGGAGGAGGAGATGCCTAATGATGATGGTTTGCCAACTCACAGCCCGGCACATTCAGCTCACTCTGCAGAGCCCGATTCTCCGATACAGCAGCTGGAGCCAGTTTCACCTGATCAACCATTCTTATTCGATTCTCTACCTGGCAGTCCCGTGGCATCGGACGCGCCATCTAAGATATCTTCTAAGCCTGCGGATCTTAGTGAGACTGGTAGGATATGGGCTCGGCTTACTTCACAGGGTGAGAAGATCTCGCAGTTAGCAGATCGACTTGAGAGGGTTATTGCTGAGTTTATTGGTGAGCTGAGGGTTGACATGGCTACAGTTGTAGGCAGGGCTACATCTATCAGGAGAGGTATGATGGAGATGAATGAGCAGATAGAGAGTTTACAGAGAGGGTTCCTCATGGCTCGCGAGGCAGATCGCAAGCTGTGGCAGAAGAATACGGAGTTGGAGAAGGAAGTTGCAGACCTCAAGAGGGACAAAGATACACATAGTGTTGAGCTAGGATCGTTATGGAGGGATTTGGATGGTTTGAGATCAGAGTTGAGGAGTCTACGCCAGCATAGTGGCTAGATAGTTTTGGATTATGTTGTTATGTTGCTTTCTAAACCAATGAGTGCTAGGTTAGAAAAGCTAGTTATCCTATCTTTTGTGTATTTCAGTTGTATGTTCGTCTCGTTTGGAACGATTAATATCTTTTATGTCCTTTGGTAGTTTGGAACGATGTATTGATCGCTACTTGTATGGATGATGGTTATTTTGCATGATGTTATGTGACTTTGGATGTTTATGGAAATTGCGTTCCTATTTGTGTGATTGATATCTTGTGGTGTATTGTTGATATTCTACCGGTGTCTTGGCTCCATCTATCCAATTCTTGTGAACGTATGATAAATACTATCGGAGACTTATAAACCTTGTATTGTGTTTCAGATCAATGGCCCCACTACAAAACCCAGTTAGAGCTACCCGAACTGGTCCTGCTGTAACACCCCAACCCGAAAAGGGCTAAAGTGTAACATTATGGGGTGAAATCAGAACATAAGCAAGCAGAAAACATTAGTAATACAAGGTTTACAAAATAGCTCTAAAGAAAAGATAAAAGACTAATTCTAACCATTACAACTTCCAAATTAATTACAAACTAATAACCAAAAGGGAATCTTTAAGTCTATTTTCTAATCCATGGGAAGCTATCAATAGTGTAGTCCACTAAGAGCTCCTAAGCACTCTTCATCCAACCCAACTTCCTTCTAAAACCTGCCGCAGGAAAAGAAATGTGGCTGAGCTTAAGAAGCCCAGCGAACAGATATAAACAAACAAAAGCTAATAACAAAAGGGAAACGAAAGTGAATCCGAAATGAATACAGGCAAACCTGTTGAGACGAATATCAAAGAATATGGAACATATGGTAAAATCAACAATACACGATCAAAGGGAATACGTATAAGGAATATCAAATGTATCAAAGGAAAATGAAACGAATCATAAGTGTAAGCAAATGAACTAAGGAAAGCATAAGTCAATAACAATAAAGAAGTTAGAACAACAAGGATCACATATATAGTAGAAGTAACAGAAATGCCCAACAATTTTATATCAAATTGTACATAGAGTAGCTAGCTCGATGTACCAAATATGAAATGGAGTGTATTGCACACACATACCAATTCACCATATTCAAAACAAAACAAAGTACCTAGGATGCATCCATACGCCCCTTACAAAACAAATATATATGCACAAAGCTCTAGGCTAAGTAAACATATACAATAATAAATATAGGCCTGAATAGCTAGCTTAAAGGGAACGCTATGGACTAAAACCCACCTCCACAGATAGTGTCAATACCACTGGTGCATCAGTGGCAAGGCTATGGACTCCCCATGACTGGCTAATAAGTCTAACACATGTAGGCAAAACATATAATGGGCATAGAAAAAGGAAATGCTATAAGGAAAGAAACTATAGCTTGCAAACGAATATCAACTCATATCAAATCACAAGGATCAACAAATAGGAATCATACGAAGGGAACATAGCAATGGCTCAAGTCAAAGGTCCAAATCAAAGATTCATATCATGAGGTTCAAATCAAAGGTTCATAACAACAAAAGGGTTCATAGCAAAGGTTCAAAATTTGAAGTTAAATAATCAAAAGATGTTAAAGAAAGTCATGAGAAATCTCAGAGAATAAAACAGATTAAGGACTTTTGAAAATTATTTAAAACCTTTTTATTGTAAAAGTATTTCTTTAAAAACACATTTCATAAAAGTCATAAAACCTTCATATAAAACTGGCATCGTATCGTAATCAAATAAATCATTTCAAAAATAGTTTTTCTCAAAAGTCATCAGGTTATATTTTTAAAAGGGTCTTCATACGAAATCAGACTAACCAATGAACCAAAGATATCAAATGTATAAAGATCAGAAATCATAATAGTGGCAATGGAACGGATCATGAGTCATAAGAAACCTTACTGAAAGGTTAGAATATCTGTACCTTAAACCGCCAACGAAATCATAATATAAGAATAGGATGTCACATCCTTCTTCAGCAAATCTACACGAATTAATGATCGTCTTATTATCAATAACTTATTCTAAATCAGATTACTCGTTTAGTCGGCCTTCCACTTTAAGTAACTTCCCAAGTTAAGTAGCTTTCCACAATTAGTATCTTTCCCGAATTTATATATTTCCCGATTTAGCATGATTAACCCTTTATGATTATAATTATCTATTAATTTAGTTAAATATTCAAATTAATCAAGATGAAGGTTCAATTATGCCAATTTATAATAGTTCCGGGTTATAAGTGTCAATATTACAAAGTATAGGGTCCAAAATGTCAATTACATAATTACATATCAAGTTTCCTTAATTTACAACCATTCTTGTGACACAAAAATAAATCTGAGACACATCTTGTATTTTACTATATTTCGATTCGAAAACAACACTAAAGCAATATGCATGTATCTTCTTATACTTTAGCTCGAATGATATTAGTATAACATGTTTTAGTTTGTGTTTCCAAAAGATAAAAACCATACAAACTAAACCACTTCGAATAACAATATATTAGGCCAATTTTATGAGGGTTACTAATCGTTATTTATGTGGCCTCTTTTACGCATATTATAAGCCGAAATAAAAGCACGTTCAAGACACATGCATGCCTATATTTTTATTAGTTCAATATTAGGTTAACTCATGTGTTGTTACTGTCGAATGTAAAGCAGATTTAGATAGAAAGAAAAAAAAAATAAGTCAAAACAGCATTCATGTATTTTTCTTTTAGTTTAGTTCGAAACCCATTAATTTATTCCAAAGACAACTCAAGTCTACACCTTCTTATTTATTTACTATTCGAAGTCAGATATGAATTTACATACGAGGCATGAAATCTTTTTTTTTTTTTAGTTTAGCTCGAAATGGATTTATCGAACATGCGTAGGTTGAATGAATTCAAGTCAAACAGAAGTATATATATAGTTCGAAACAAAATATGTTATGATTAGACCCGCTTTCGAAAACGATATTTCATGCAAAGTTGTTTATTATTTCATGCATTATTACTTACGATTTCATGTGAATCCCTATATGATTTCATGCGAATACGATTCATAAACCATGCATGCATTCGTATAAAATTCTTACAGTTTCATAGGTATTAAATATGTTTTTAACCCGAAAACGATTCGATCTCTTGGTAACATAGTTTCGCTATATTATATTATGGTGTCTTGATTTTATGTGGTTCCTTATTCGAACAAGCATGCAGTATGAAATACATTAACTAGTTCTGACTTTTTTTTTTTGAGTTGTATTCATGCGTATACAAAAGAATAATGGCAATCGGTTATTGAGTAGCTTAAGCGACATCTAAGTATTCAAAAAGAAAGACATAAAAACAGAATGATCGAGCAAGGTTGAGTCGTTACCCTTGAAGCGAGACACGAGAAGGAAAAAGAACAATATCGAGTATTAGCCACACCAAAGCCAAACAACAAATCCCACACCCTCGAATAGGATCAAACCCACGAACAAAACCCTTATCGACCAGAATCGAATCGCCCCACATCCTCCAAACAGGAACCACAACCGACCCTCCTTTGCACTATCTTTGGATTGAAAAACAATGGGAGAAAAACCATGCCGCTGTTTGAGAGTTTTAGGGTTTAAAGTTTTTGTGTTGCGTATGTTTAATGCTTGTGATACTTGGTATAAAATAACCGAGTAGAAGGAATTATTTTAGGAAGCAAATCGTGATTTGTAGAGGTGATTGATAGGCCAAATCGATTTAATGTTTATCACAAACTTAGACATGTTTTCTATTCTTTATTCATTTGAGATACAAAAAGGGAATTAGGCCCATGTAGTGTTTATTAAACACATAATGTGATTAATGTATATATAATATATAAGTTTTATTCATCATAAGTTTCGTAGGTTCCATATGCCGTGTATCGTTTAAGTATTTAATACTTAGGGTATAATTATCATTCGTATACAAAGTTTTAAATTGAAGGGTATTTTGTGCGTTTAGAAAATCTGGGTTTTACACCTGCGGTGGCTACTCCTGGTCGCCGAGGACGCCATCCTTCACGAAATGTTGAGACCCCCACTCCCGAGAACCTGGACACCACCAATCGCAAAGACAAGAATCAAAATGCTGATGCTCAGGGAGACAATGGTCATATCCCACCTAATACCCCTACTGTGAATCAAGCTATGATCAATCAGCTTGTGGAACAACGTGTTGCTGAATTACTAGTTGAGTCAAATCACTCCAAAAACTCAGCCAGAACTTTTCCACCTATTCGTACTACTGGATGTAACTACAAGGAGTTTCGAATCTGTGGAACTATTAAGTTTAGTGGGACTGAAGGAGTGGTCTACTTGGTAAGGTGGATAGAGAAAACGGAGTTAGTGTTTATTGTCAGTAATTGTGCTGAGAATGCGAAGGTGAAGTTTGCTTCTTTTACTTTTAAGGATGAAGCATTAACTTGGTGGAACAATTTTCGTAATTCTATTGGGAGTAAAGTGGCCTATGCCATGACTTGGGAGCAGTTCAAGTCCTTGCTGATCCAGACTTACTACTGATTGATGCTAAACCACCAACTTATATTGACCAAGGGATGGTCAACAAAGTCAAATAGCCTAGATCAATGCTCCGGGTAATATAAGGTATCACCGGGTCGTTATGTCCCGACGAGGTGTGGATGGTTATAAAACGGTTCTGTGATTGGCTGAATTTGGACAGGTTAGGGTTTGAGATTGATTTGAACTAAGGAATCTATAATGAAATATCTTAAACAAGCTATATGAATAAGACTGGAAGCTAAGAAAAACCAGAAACGTTTAAAACTTAAAAACGCGTACGTTCACGTTTAAATAAAACGTAAACGTACAAAATTAAAAGTGAAAACTGAAATCTGAAAACCCCCAGGGGGTGAAAATGACTTTTTTACAAGCTAAAAGATAAAAGAAAATTTTTAGAAAAAGAAAATAAATTTTAACACTAATTAATTATTTAATATTAATTAATTACTAATTATTACTAATTATTAATATTTAAAATACTTAAATACAATATAATATTATTTAAGCACTAGAAAAATGAAAATAAAATTCCTAAAATTATAAAATAACTAAAAACAAGTTTTAAAAATAAAAATATGTGTTTTTGTCTTTTTGTGAATTTTCTATTAATTAATTACTAATTAATTATTAATTACCTAATTAAACTATTTTAAATTAAGAAAAATAGAAAATGAACAGTAAAAATTGCAAGAAAATTTCTAAAATTATTTTACAACATATAAAAGCTAGAAAAAAGTATAAAAACTAGGTTTTACTTAATAAAAACTAATTACGCTATTAAAAACTAATTATTACTTAATTATTAATAAAACTAAGATTAATTCTAATAAATACTAAATGATAAAATAAAAATCTAAAAAAATTATTATAAATACTTTAATATAAGAGGAATTTAAGAAAAATATAAAATAGCTAAGTACTTAATAAAAATATAAAAATGAAAATTAAAATTTAAATAAAATTAAATAGAAACTATCACTTAAAATTACTTTGTTTTTTCTGGATTTTTATTTTAGAAAACTATTTTATAACTAAAAACAAAAGCTTTTTGTGAAAACAACTTTCTTGGAGCTTAAAAATAAGCTGAGTACAAGCTTATATGTGAGACAGTTGACTTTGGTCAACTGTCAAGAGCAAAAGCTGATGTGGACTACTAGAGGGGCCCACAAAGGTAAAATAAGATGTGAATAAGCTAAAAGGACCAAAATAAGGTGGAAGGAACTATTTTAGACCTTGAATAAGCCAAATAAGCTGCCAAACAATGAACTCAGTCAAGGGACAAGATTGGGGGCAGTCTAGGAGGCACACTAGGAGGATTGGGGGCACAAACTTGGTTGCAATGGAGAGCCCCCCACCTAGGGAGTTCAAAGAACTAGGATGTGAACACTGGGACCCACTAGGGTAGGTAGCAGCCACCACCAAAGGTGGTGGAGTGGTGGTGATGCTGCTGATGCAGGGCAAGGCTCAGCCCTGCAGCTGTCTTTGGAGCTAAGTGGGACCCACACAAAAATTAGTAAAAATCTAAGGATGCTAGGACATGACAGTTGAGCTGGTATAGTACAAAAAGGAACAAGTTTCAACCTCTAAATCATTACACAAAAATCAATAATATTCTTAGAACTTTGGGAAAAATCTGAGATGTATGAAATTTGACTTTTTAGCTTAAACTTGGATTATTGACTTTTGTGAACTTTGGATAGCTTCTAATCTGCTGAAATGGAAGCAATAAGCTACAATGAGATGAACTTAATCTATTAAAACTACTAATGAACTGAAATGAAAGATTATGGAACTTAATCTCCTAACAGTGAACCAAAATTTGAGATTAAAAGAAAGTTTTGACTTTTGAACAAGTAAGGCCTGGATTTGAAGCTTTGACTATACTATTTGGACTTAGAAAAACATGACTGAACACTGACTAACCACATAAACTCCCTGAAACACAATGCATACACCTGATCCAAACACTCCTTAATGTTTATTGACTTTTGATTTTCAAAACAAGTGATGGATTAAGTCCAAGATAATGGTTCAGAGGAACTTAATATTGTACACTGAGCTCAAATAAGCACAAGGATGCCAAGGACAATAACATATACTGAAGAATCACACAGTTGCTAGAATTTGCAGTTAAGAGGCACAATGAACAATGGTAAAAACTAAGGATCAAACAAGCATTCTTAAACCATAAATTAACTGAAACACATTAATCAAACACAAAAACACTGAAATCAAGCATAATAGAGATAGGCCACAGTACTATGCAAAATGGTAAAGTATGGCTTACAAATGATCCAGTGATGGGAACCAAGTAACCAAAGATCATATACCACTCCTATAGTCTCCCATGAGCTCTAGTTCCCCTGAATTCATGAAGCAACCATACTTCTTGCTTCTTTCCTTCCTCAACTAATTTTTTTCATTTTTTTTTCTTATTTATTTGCTATTTATGAGCATATTAAGCAAACTGATAAGAAACTTATTTTAGTACATGAAAAGCTTATAAAAGGTTATTATTAACTAAAGTGAGCTTAAATGACCATTGAAACAACCTGGAACAACCTTAAATTCTGATTTGAGTATTTCACTAAAAAAATTGCAACTTGGAATTCAAACTGAGAACTGGAAAATTGATTAAGTAAAGATGAAATTACATATATGGAAACTGAGATTACACCTTGTAAACTAATATTAATACTTAAAATTGAAAATTACACTAATTCTACATTAGAAATTTTAAAAATCTACATTAGCTAACTGCTACTCACTAACTCTTCCTTCTTCATTTTTTTTTTCTTTTTATAACTCCTGGAGTCTCTCTCCTCCTTTCCCACATTGAATTGTGACCATCGGATTAGCTTTGATTGATCTTGACCTTTAAATATCTTTGGCGGGAAAAAAGAGTTTGGCAGCTAGGGGATAACTTGGAGCAAATTGTGGGTAATAAATGCAATTTTGTTTGGTTCTGTTTGGAGGGGGAATATGGAGTGGGTGAATGAGCTGGAGGAGGGGGGTTGGCAGGGTGTTTGCAGGCTGCTAGTGGGAAGGGTGAAGTGGTCAAAGGGAGTTGACTGGGGTGGTTTATACTAAACGGGGGGAGAATATAACTTTGGTGGTGGGCCGGGTTAAGTGGTGGTGGGCTGGGATTAAATTGGACCTGGCTTGGGGTGAAGGGTTAAAAAGGTTTAGGTTTAGTTTTGTTTTGGGTGGGCTTATGGAATACTAAAAGGGTCCGTTTGATAATAGTAAACAACAAGGACCAATTGTGTAAAATACCAAAGGTTGAGGGCTGATATTGTCATATTCCCAAAGTACTCACAAGGACCAATTATGCAAAGAACCAAATGAACCAAGAACCAAATTTGCATTTTTCCATTTTTCAAATTCCTGGGGACCAAAACTGACAAATTGCCAAACTTAAGGGACCAAAAATGTAATTTTTACAAAACTTTCACCCAGGGTCCCATTTTGATAACTTTTGATTCCCCAAGGTCCAAGAATGATTTTTCATTCAAAAATATCCCACCAGGGACTAAATCTGCCAAAATATGAAACTTCAGGGGCTAAATTGTAAATTTCCAAAACTTTTCCAATTTTTTACCAAAGGACTAAATATGATAACTTATTATTTCAAAAGGACCTTTGGTGATAATTTTCCATATTTTGATTGACCAGGGACTAGTTTTGTAATTTTATTAAAGTTGGGGGACTGAAACTGCCAATTTTGCAAACTTTGTACGTTTTTCATCTGTTTTTACTCTTTTTGCATCTAAAACATATAAAACACAATTTTGAAATATTTTCAGTATTTTGATGCATTTCTGAGTGTTTTTGTATGTTTTGCAGTTTAGATTTGACCAAAAATGATGAGTTTTTGAGCACTCATCAACTACCCAAGGAATGAAGTTAAGAAACTGGAGATTAAGTTTTGGAATCACAAAGTGAAGGGTACTGACATGGCGACTTACAATTGTCGTTTCCAAGAGTTAGCCTTGCTTTGCCCAGACATGGTTAAGACTGAGACTCAGAAGATTGAGCGGTATACCGATGGGTTACCTGTGGCTACTAGGAACGACGTGATTGCTGCTAGGCCTGTTAACATTCACGAGGCTATCACAATCGCTCTACAATTGATGGATTTATTGGAACTAGAAAATGCTGAAAAGGAAAAGAATGGAAATAGGACGAGAGAAAATCACTCTAAAGGTAATGATTATCGAAACAAAAGACAAGTAGTTGCCAAGGTTTATGCTATTGGGGATGGAGAGAAGAAGAATCGAAATGGAGAGTTGCCCAAGTGTGGTCGTTGTTATTGAAATCACTCTGGACGATGCGCTGTGATATGTAAGAACTGCTCAAGGGTTGGGCACATAGCCAAGGATTGCAGAGCTCGGCCACTTGCTATTGGCCAAGCTACTCCTGAAACTATGAGTAAGGCAAATGTCACTTGTTTTAGATGTAGGAAGAAAGGACACTATAGGAATGAGTGCCGGGAGTCATGGAATCGAGGTAACCAAGGAACGGGAGGTAATGGGAATAATCAGGGAAACCGAGGAGCTAGAGGAAACCGTGGACGTTAGGACACTAAGAACCAGCGAGTGGATGCAGGAGCAGCTCATGGGAGAGTGTATGCAATTAGAAATGAAAGAGGAGAAGACCCAAACGTCGTTACTGGTACGTTCCTTCTCAATAATCGTTATGATTCCATACTATTTGATACTGGTGCCTATAGGAGTTTTGTGTCCACTACATTTGCACCCCTACTAGAAAAACCTACGATGGCCTTAGGGATTCGTCATGATGTAGAGTTAGCTAATGGAAATATAGAGAGGGTAACAACTATTATCCGCGGCTACACGTTAATTTCTTAAATTATCCTTTCAATATAGATCTTTTACCCGTCACGTTAGGAAGTTTCGACGTCATTATTGGTATGGATTGGTTGTCTAAGTATCATGCCCACATTCTTTGCGATGAGAAAATTGTACATGTGCCCTATGGCAAGGAGATTTTAAATATACAAGGTGATCGAAATGGTTTAAAGAGCCCATCCAGGTTAGTAGTCATCTCTTGCACAAAGCTACCAAAGCTAATGGAAAAAGGATGCAACCTTTTCTTAGCTAAAATTTCTGAGAAAGGAGGGAAGGAGAAGAAAGAAAAATGTATAGGAGATATGCCTATAGTTCATGACTTTCCGGATTTATTCCTAGACGATTTACCAGGAATCCCGCTTGTTAGACAAGTGGAATTTCAGATCGACTTGAGACATGGTGCTGCACCTATAGTACGGGCACCCTATCGACTCGCACCGACAGAACTAGAAGAGTTGTCGAAACAATTGGCAGTGTTAGCAGAAAAGGGGTTTTGTTGGGATATGAAGATCAAAGTACTGCTTGTGTATTATGGTCAAAGTACTGCTCGTGCATGAAGAAAGTCAAAGTACTTCTATTGATAAAAGACTGTTATGCAAAATAGTTAAAGGACTGTTATGTAAAGTTATTAGAATATTCTAGAATTAGTTAAGATTAGAATTAGTTTACTTGTCGTTCAAGTATTGTAAACCGACTTAAGGTTTTCCTTGTGCCTATAAAAGGATCCTTAGGGTGGTATTTGACGTACGAATACTTTAGAATATGATACTGAGAATTAAAGAGTTATTAGGGTTGTTATATAGAAAGCAGGTTCAAAGTTTGGTTTTAAATATACTCATTGAAGTTCTTCTTAGCTTTGTTGAAGTAGATTCCGCATAACTAATAGAGTTATATCAGTGTTTCATCATTAATAGTTTTAGAGTTATTTGATGAGGCGAAGAATGGTCCGTTTTTAGGGGGTCATTTAAGCCCGAATTCGAATTTATTTGATCAAATATTGCCCTAAATCGTTCCTTTTGTGATTTTAGGTACTTTGGGAGTGAAATCTGGAAAAGGAAGCAATTCGGACGTTTTTGGAGCATAAAAGTGAAGAAAACGCCAAAGTCTTAATTTTCCATGCTGGGAACAGTAGGTGACGGCGTCAAGAGTAACTTCCTGACGGCGTCAAGAGCAAAATTCCATGACGGTCCAGAAGAGATTTGACGGCGTCATGAAAGTAGGGCGTCAAGAGTAAAAGTCATGACGGCCTGGAAATGATTAAGTCTTGACGGCGTCAAATGTAGATCAATGCAGTCCGAGAATAGTTTTGGCGGCGAGGTGACGGCGTCACCTAATTGGTCTTGACGACGTCAGACCCCTTTTCCTATATATAGTTTTCTAATTTTTCACATTTAAAGAGAGAAGTTTTGGGAGAAACCCTAAGTACGATTTTGGTGTGACTTTACAGGTTTTTCAAGGGTTCCAACCCCTTGATACCTTGCATGTGTAATCAAGATAAGTGTTCCTTTAATTCAATCAATATGTCTATGTGTTGGTTGTCTATATCTTGTTCTTGTCTTAATTCCATCATGCTAGGCTAGATCTATCTTGTGTTTGCATAGATCTAATGAAACCTAGATGTTAATTATGTGTTGATTACTTGTTTATACTTGTTTTAGATGAATGATTTATATGTTAGGCTTAAGAAAACTGGCAGATCTCCAATTGGTAACATGCTTGAACGTCTTAAGAAACATGAACCGACGCGCACTAGGTCTTTATTGGTTGTATTTAATGCATGAGCCACTGTTTACAATCCCTATAGTTGTGCTGGGCATGGTGTAGGAGGAGATAAGAGCTCATAGAATTGGGGAGTTAAGTGTGCCACCCCATGAATGGTATTAAGGAATACGATCCGTCATCCATGCAATTATAACAAGTAATTAACGTGTAAAAGATGTCTAGGGAGTAGTGAAATCTAAGTAAACACATTTTCTCCAATTACTGCTCACAACTTTAGTATAATTTAGTTTATTTTCATTTCTAGTATTTTATTTTGATTGCATCTTAGTATTGGGTTAGTTGATTAGCAACTAATTCCGCCCAAATCCTTCAAACCCGAGATTTTAACTTGCTTTTCATAAAATATAAAAACATAAAAAGAATCTTCCCTCACCTTTAGAACTAGTATTTAGGCTTTCTAATCCTAGCGACACTATTCCTAGCTGAACGATCAATCCCCCGGTACTTGTCACTATACTATACTACAACGATCAGGTACACTGCCTGGTGGGGGTTGTAAGCTTCTCAAGATCTCTTGAGAGGTAAAGCCTGGTGCGATTCCCACGTATCAAGTTTTTGGCGCCGCAGCCTGGGGAATAGTTATTGTCTAGGATAGAATCTCTTTTTATTAGGTCTACTTGCTAGATTCCTTTCTAGTAAGATTTTATTTTTATTTTTAGGTTTCTTTAGTCTATCTTTTCTTTGTGTCTTTGTTTGTAAAAACCTTTCCATTGACTATTCCGTTAGCCATTATGGAGAACGCGAATCCACCATACTACCAACCACGAAATTCACCCACTCCAAATGACATCTTGATGTTTAGACAACATGAGGATGAACCTATCTATGATGCATGGGCTCGTTTTAAACATTTACTCCGAAAAGTCCCTCATCATAACTTCGATCTGTGGTCCCAAATTGAAATATTTTACCATCGTGTCGACCACTATACCAAAATGGACATTGACCATACCGCACATGGGGACCTTCGGGGATTAAGTGCTGATGAAGCATGGGAAGCCATAGAGAATTGTGCCAAACTTGCCAAAAAATGGACAACCCAACAAACGTTGTTACGGATCAATTGATAGCAAGTTTAAGGGAATAAGCAAGAAGATTGTTTGGGGATAAACCTATAGATGAGATAACTGGGCACACGGGGTGGTTTGATTTCACCACAATACAAGCTGAGCACATTGGTAATCCTGATAAGTTGGAGGATAGAGTTGAAAATTTAAACCCACCAAGTACCCCACAAGTCCTACCATCATTTGAGGCATATACACCGCCCGAGACTTATTCGGATGAAGTAGAAGAGACTTTAGGAACCCCAGTAGAGGTAGAACCTTTGAACCAAACACAACTAGAGGATATAGGTTTGAATACTTATAATGATAACCTTACTCTTAGTTCTAGGGAAGTTCCTAGTTTTGATGAACCGGAGCCTCAACCAAAACCGTTACCTAATCTTCCATCCTTGGATGAAAATTTAGGAATTGAAATAGGTTCCGATCCACCCATCAAACCATATAGTCCGGGTAGTCTTAGGATAAAGATAGTGGACTCTAAGCCTTGTAGAGAGGAAGCCCATATAGGAGTGGAAAATGACCTTACATGCTTACATCACCCATTTATGATTGATCATAAGAAACATTATGGGTTTAAACCGGGTTTATTAGGTCAAGATGGATCCCCAACTAGTAATCTCTTGAAGTTGATTGAAAATGATCCCTTTCTAGGAGAAAATCTTAATCCACCCATTAACCCGATTGAATTAGGTAAGGTTATGATGATAGGAGTACACCCCTTTGAGCATATAATTCATCAACCACTCTTTCCTCACGAGGCATATTTCCACCCTAAGGGTGTGTATCGCTACTTCCACCCGCACTTAATCCTAAGTGTAGGGAAAACCTCCCCTATTTCCGTTAAATAAGGGTAGAGTCAGGCTCGTGACTCAAACAAAAACAAGCGCTTCTTGGGAGGCAACCCATGTTTTGTGTGATTTTATTTTGTTTGTTTGTTATTTGTTTCTGTATGCACGCTTTATTTTTATTGTTGGTAGATCATGTTTCGCAATTAAAAAGTGGAAATACTTTACTTTGTTGTTTAGCCTAGTCTTAACTCCACCTAAAAGTATTTTTGCAAAAGATAAGTGTAAGGGGAAACCCCAAATATGTTTTTAAGAAACAAACCGATCATGATTCTCCACAATGTTAAATGAACATGTATATTCGTATTTGTTAGAGTCAAATGCTTGTATTGAGTCATGATGAAGTTTTGCAGGATTTTCCAGGAAGTGGGACCAAGTTTTTCCAGAAATTTTCCGGAAACTTAACATAAGAATTTCTGCAAGTCAATTCTGACGGCGTCAGGAGTTTACTCTTGACGGCCATCAGGTGTAAAAAACTGGAAATTTTACTGGTTTTGTTTCTCTAACGGAGTCTTATAGTTTTTGTGAATTATTAAGTTTTATAATCTCCAGGAGATCTGCAAACTTCATTCCACAAGCATTATATCTTATTTTGTTTTCTAGGATTTAGTAACCTATATAGGATGCCGCCGATTTTACGCGAGGTTGTCTTGTCTATTTTGTCAGGTTTTATAGGTTATGTATGACAAGAAGATGATTTATATTCTGGAAGGGAAGCTTTGATTGTTCATTTTCTTGGAGGAAGATTTAACCTGGCCACCTTATTATCCATATCGAGCGAATCAGGGGAGTATTTGATTTCATTCTCTTTACTTTTTCACTTTTACATTCTTTACTTGAACATTGGGGACAATGTTCATCTTAAGTGTAATGGGAGGGTAAAAAGATGATACCTTACATATGCACTTTCGCTTGAGTTTGTTTTGTTTAATGGTAGATGTGTAATAAAACTATGAGAAATACTTGTTAGTGCAATTTTAGCGCCAAATTTGAAATTTTTTACAACTTTTAGGAGTGAAACTTTAGCCATAGCAAGCGTCTCATGGATAGGAGATTGTATGACTAGCACATAACCGTATATTCAGAAAAATTTTCCACCCAAATATGTGAGGTTCGCCTTTAGATTTGTTAGGAAAAGCATTTACTATTAGTGCTTATGAGTGTACCGGTAGCATTTAGATTCTAGAACTTGCGTTAGTGATGCATCCCGAGACTGCTAGTGAGACTACATTCGTGTGGTAGGATTTACTACATGATAAGAGGCATTAGGATTACCCTTGTGTTAAACCCGTATTATAATTACTTGACCATTTAAGTCATATTACTTGGCTAGTTAAGTCAACTAATTTTTCCCACACCCTTAGCGTTGTACTCATTTTTAGTACACGAAACCCCAATTACACCCCTCCGAGCCTATCTTTTCGTTTATAACTTTAAGCATTTTACTTAAAGGAAGAATTTGTTACACCCCAGTTAAATGTACAACCAAATCGCCTTAGCCTTCCGTGTATGCGCTTATTTTTAGTGCATTATTGTTATTTGTTAAACCCTAAGTTAACTTTCTAATTGATTACATGGTTGCTAAGTCGAGTCATATCCTTGTACATATTGTTTTGGGACGATTGGGACTCATGGGTAAGTACTTATTTATGGAGTAATGGAGAAGAACATCATTTATTACCCCCATTTGTACGTTAATCTTAAAAGTGCTCCAAGTGTTTTGATTTTCTTAATTCGAGTCATTAGATTAGTTAATTGTAAAGTATGTAAAGATTCAAGTGTAAGGGAAACGTTCATTCCCTATGATGTATTATTTTGGATGGTAGGGTAAGAGTGTATGCAAAAAAAAAAAAAAAAAAATATTCGAAAAAAAAAATAGAAAAAAAAGAGAAAAAAAAAGGAAAAAAAAAAAAAAAAAAAAAAATATTCGAAAAAAAAAGAGAAAAAAAAAAGAAAAAAAAAAAAAAAAAAAAAAAAAAAAAAAACATACGGACTACCATCCCTTTTCATTCTATGTTCAATTTATGTTTTTGTTATTTTTCATTTATTACCTTAGGTCGAGTCTAGTCTTGGCTTAGCAACGCCATATTGTACATGTAATTAACCAAGATTGTTAACTCGCCACCAGTAAAACTTCCTTTATCCAACAAAACCGTGTATTTCATATCCCTATACCTAACGTTACAACCCTTTAAAAGACCTCTTTGATAGTTTATCCTAGGTGCTTACGCCATGTGGTGGAGGTTTGATCCTTTCCCAAGCCTATGGTAATCTATTTTGCTATGACAAGTAGTGAGAGATATCTTCCGTTTCCATATTGTAATTTACACTTTATTACACCCGAGAGATGTGAGTATCTAAACACTATTTGTGAGGTGCTTGTATATGACCTCCGTGCTTGTCTATTGGTCTTTAGTGGAACGATTATTTGTTGTAATTACTTTTATATTAGTGTTAAATGACCCCTAACTTGTATTTTGAGTAGAATAAAAGCGCATTTGCTTGAGGACAAGCAAATCTCAAGTGTAAGAGTATATGATGAGGCGAAAAATGGTCCGTTTTTAGGGGGTCATTTAAGCCTGAATTCGAATTTATTTGATCAAATATTGCCCTAAATCGTTCCTTTTGTGATTTTAGGTACTTTGGGAGTGAAATCTGGAAAAGGAAGCAATTCGGACGTTTTTGGAGCATAAAAGTGAAGAAAACGCCAAAGTCTTAATTTTCCATGCTGGGAACAGTAGGTGACGGCGTCAAGAGTAACTTCCTGACGGCGTCAAGAGCAAAATTCCATGACGGTCCAGAAGAGATTTGACGGCGTCATGAAGGTAGGGCGTCAAGAGTAAAAGTCATGACGGCCAGGAAATGATTAAGTCTTGACGGCGTCAAATGTAGATCAAGGCAGTCCGAGAATAGTTTTGGCGGCGAGGTGACGGCGTCAGCTAATTGGTCTTGACGCCGTCAGACCCCTTTTCCTATATATAGTTTTCTAATTTTTCACATTTAAAGAGAGAAGTTTTGGGAGAAACCCTAAGTACGATTTTGGTGTGACTTTACAGGTTTTTCAAGGGTTCCAACCCCTTGATACCTTGCATGTGTAATCAAGATAAGTGTTCCTTTAATTCAATCAATATGTCTATGTGTTGGTTGTCTATATCTTGTTCTTGTCTTAATTCCATCATGGTAGGCTAGATCTATCTTGTGTTTGCTTAGATCTAATGAAACCTAGATGTTAATTATGTGTTGATTACTTGTTTATACTTGTTTTGGATGAATGATTTATATGTTAGGCTTAAGAAAACTGGCAGATCTCCAATTGGTAACATGCTTGAACGTCTTAAGAAACATGAACCGACGTGCACTAGGTCTTTATTGGTTGTATTTAATGCATGAGCCACTGTTTACAATCCCTATAGTTGTGTTGGGCATGGTGTAGGAGGAGATAAGAGCTCATAGAATTGGGGAGTTAAGTGTGCCACCCCATGAATGGTATTAAGGAATACGATCCGTCATCCATGCAATTATAACAAGTAATTAACGTGTAAAAGATGTCTAGGGAGTAGTGAAATCTAAGTAAACACATTTTCTCCAATTACTGCTCACAACTTTAGTATAATTTAGTTTATTTTCATTTCTAGTATTTTATTTTGATTGCATCTTAGTATTGGGTTAGTTGATTAGCAACTAATTCCGCCCA
Source organism: Artemisia argyi (assembly GCA_030686995.1). Taxonomy (NCBI): domain Eukaryota; kingdom Viridiplantae; phylum Streptophyta; class Magnoliopsida; order Asterales; family Asteraceae; genus Artemisia; species Artemisia argyi. Next base: position 95,778,985 of record CM060707.1, on the reverse strand, counting down.
AATCCTTCAAACCCGAGATTTTAACTTGCTTTTCATAAAATATAAAAATACAAAAAGAATCTTCCCTCACCTTTAGAACTAGTATTTAGGCTTTCTAATCCTAGCGACACTATTCCTACCTGAACGATCAATCCCCCGGTACTTGTCACTATACTATACTACAACGATCAGGTACACTGCCTGGTGGGGGTTGTAAGCTTCTCAAGATCCCTTGAGAGGTAAAGCCTGGTGCGATTCCCACGTATCATTATTCAAGATTGTTAAACCTTTACAAGCTACATAGTTAGTTTGGTCAGAGTACATCGATCCAACAAGTGGTATCAGAGCTTGTGTGGAAACTCTGATTAAGAAGAAACCCTTAAAAACCAATTTTACTACAAACCCTAAAAGATGTCGACTAAAGTTGCACCAGTTCTATCCATCACCTCAATCAGAATTCCTATTGTCAAGAAAGGAGAGTATGATCTATGGAGCATGAAGATGAGGCAGTACATTACTATCACAGGCCATGCTCTATAGGATGTGACTGTCAATGGTAATGTTGTTATTGATAAACCTGTAGCAGTTGAAGGACAACCTACACCACCTAAGCCAACCTTGCCAACAGTTACAAAAAGGAATCAAGATAAGGCTCTCAACATATTGCTGTCTGCTATTCCTGATGGTCACCTACTAAAGTTTCATGATGCTAAGGATGCAAAACAACTATGGGCTGCTATTAAGACAAGATTTGGAGGTAATGATGCTTCCAAAAAGATGCACAGAAACCTATTGAAGCAACAGTTTGAAACATTCACTGTTGGTGAAAGAGAAGGTCTTGACTCTGCCTATAACAGATACCAAAATCTGCTCAGTATGCAAGAGTTATATGGAGCAGAGGCATCAGTTGAAGATGCAAACTTGAAGTTCTTAAGAAGTTTGCCATCTGAATGGCATGTGGTTGCTACTATGATTAGAGGACAACCTGGTTTGGATTCTATGGACTTTGATGATCTCTACAACAATTTAAAGGTGTATGAGCATGAGATGAATGGTAACATAGGTTCAAGTTCTTATCAGAAATCTCATGACATTTCTTTTGTGTCTTCTGAAAATAGAGACAGTACTTCCACTAAAAGTACTGCTTACCCTATCCAAAGTACTGTTGAAGATAAACAGCACACTTGCACAACTATGACTACTACCACTTCATCACCATCAAACAACACCAACTCTGATGATGTTATATATTCTTTCTTTGCTCAACAAGCCACTTTTCCTGTTACATATCATGAAGAAGTGTTGCAAATTGATGATGATGCTCTAGAAGAAATTGACATAAGATGGCAGGTTGCCATGATGATTACAAGGATCAAGAAGTTTGTTGGGATATGAAGAACAAAGTACTTCTGGAAGATCAAAGTACTGCTATGTCAAAGTGTTGTTCAAGGTCAAAGTACTTCTCGTGATTGAAGATTATTCAAAGTACTTCTAAGAACAAGGACTAATATGCAATATTGTTTAAAGGATTGTTATGTAGTATTATAGGAATATTCTATAATTAGTTAGGGATAGTTTACTTGTCATTCAAGAAAGAATTGTAAACCGACTTAAGGTTTTCCTTGTGCCTATAAAAGGAGCCTTAGGATGGTATTAGACGTATGAGTTTATGAGTTTCATGCATTCATAATACAATTTCTAGAATACGATATTAGATAAGTGAGGAATTGTTAGTGAATCTGTGTTTAGAGAAGCAGGTTCAAAAGTTGGTTTTAATACAATTCAAAGTTCTTCTTAGCTTTGTGTTAGTAGATTCCACATACTTTACAAAGTAATATCACTATTTCATTATTAATTATTTTGAGTTATTCAAGATTGTTAAAACCTTACAAGATACAAAGTAGTTTGATCAGAGTACATCGATCCAACAAGTGGTATCAGAGCTTGTGTGGAAACTCTGATTAAGAAGAAACCTTTAAAACCGATTTTACTACAAACCCAAAAAGATGTCGACTGATGTTGCACCTGTTCCATCCATCACAGCAGTCAGAATTCCCATTGTCAAGAAGAGAGAATATGATCTCTGGAGTATGAAGATGAGGCAGTACATTGCCATCACAGACCATGCTTTATGGGATGTGATTGTCAATGGTAATGTTGCTATAGAAGAACCAGTTGAGATCCCAGGACAACCTACACTACCTAAGCCAACTTTGCCAGCTGCCACCAAAGGAAATCAAGATAAGGCTCTCAACATACTGCTTTCTGCCATTCCTGATGGTCACCTATTGAACTTTCATGATGCCAAGGATGCAAAACAACTACGAGCTGCTATTAAAACAAGAATTGGAGGTAATGATGCTTCCAAGAAGATGCATAGGAACCTATTGAAGCAACAGTTTGAAACTTTAACTGTTGGTGAAAGTGAAAGTCTTGAATCTGCCTATGACAGATATCAAAATCTACTCAGTATGCTAGAATTATATGGAGTAGAGGCCTCTGTTGAAGATGCAAACTTGAAGTTCTTGAGGAGTTTGCCATCTGCATGGCATGTGGTTGCTACCATGATTAGAGGACAACCTGGTTTGGACACCATGGACTTTGATGATCTCTACAAAAATCTAAAGGTGTATGAGCATGAGATGAAGGGTAACAAAGGCTCAAGTTCTCATAGTATTGCCTTTGTATCTTCTGAAAACAGAGGCAGTACTTCCATTAGAAGCACTGCTTACCCTGTCCAAAGTACTATTGCAGAGAAACAGTATCCATGTACAACCACGGTCACTACTACTTCATCACCATCACATACCCCTAATTCAGATGATGTTCTATGTTCATTATTTGCTCAATAAGCCACTCTTGTAACACCCCTATTTTTCACTGATCGCAGAGGATAAAGTGTTTGGGGTAGTACTTCATAGAATCACAGATACAGTAATAGAAAACGACTCGAAAAGAGACGTTTTGAAAAATTAGTTATCATTCATAATTATCAGAGTTTTAATTATAAAAGATATACTTTTATTTTGTTGAGGTCCCAAAAATCTAAGAGTTAGGTTGGTGGTGTTTGAATGATAACCATGAGAAGTCCTCCGAGTTCAGTACCTCTTTCTGCCATAGGTCCATAGAAGTAATAAACCTAGAATACATGCTTAAAAAGTCAACACTAGGTGTTGAGTGAGAATCATAGGTTTAGGGGTTAGTGAATACAAGTTCCCTAGGTTCAGTTGTTACACCCATCTAGGAAAATGCAAGTTTTTGTGATAATTGTGATGCATGCACAATTATCAGGAGTTTAGTAGGTTGCACTAAGCTCATGAATCACACCTTAACGATCCGGGTCATGTGGGCTGTAGACTCAACATGAGGGGATAGAAGGATAACTTGCCAAAGTTATACCTTGAGTGGATTCAAATATAGTACTTATTGGTACCACCTAGTGGGGTGTTAATACCAACAGGAGTTGTCAAACTCCAATAGATCTATCAACTATATTCTGGTTCGATTGGATAAAACCTTCCAAATGATTAGATTCATGAATTTTGTTTATGTAGTGGTGGCAGTTAGTTTACTCGTGCAAACAACCAAAGAAAAAGACTTGTATTCGGTTTTAAGTAAAGCATTTTGCATGTAATCCCCTTTCAGGGTTTATAAAAGCATTTAGAGAGAAAGTTTAAAAAGATGTAAGGCTATGAAGACTCACCTGAGTGTAGAGTAATCTAAGTAATGCAAATAGTGACTCAGGAACTAGACCGCCTTACTCACGTATCCTAGTGTGTTGTTAATGGTTTTGTATGTATGTCAAGCTTTTAGTTATCATGTTTTATGTTTCTTAAGTTAGTTTCTTTAGGTTTGTTTAATGTTTTAGATATAACATAACACCGTTCAGGCCATTGTAATTCAGAAGTATATGACTCCTCACATGAAGCTCCCTACTATTCTATTATGTTATCAACATAATACCGTTCGGGCCAACATAATTAAGAAGTTAATACTCCTCACACAAAGCTCCCTATTATTGAGGTATGTTGTTATTACGGTTTAGTTATAATCATATCAACGTTCAGGTCATCATATCTCAGAAGTATATGCAATAATCGTTCAAGGAGTCAGGGCACTTTAATTCGTAAACCCAACAAACTCGTCAAAAACGAAATATGCACATAGTACTCCTCGCATGAAGCTCCCTATTATTGTGTTATGCTTCTAACTTTATTTAGGTTTTATACTTTTATGATATTTTTACTTTTTACCCTTATAGTTTATATATTTACATTTTCTACCCTAAGTTTTATATTACTTATATTACTTATACTAATAACTATCTATACTTGACACAATTAGTCCCTAGACTTCTATATTAACCTAAGACTCCTAAGTTTTCTATATTTACCATTTTAGACCTTTAACTTTATACTCTTTACATTTTTAGTCCATTTTAGTTTATACTTAGGTTATTATCTATCCTAGGGTTTTAATATTATGCAAAACAAATCCTTACTACTTATAACTCCTAGGAAAGGTCAAAAACAGTCCCTAGACTTTATAATTTCAAGAATTTATGATATATACCCCTATGCATGTAAACTATTGCAAAACTAGTCCTAATATGCATGTAACTTATATTTTATCTAGTTTTAAGTTTTCTAGCCTATGTTTTACTTATTTTAAGTTATCTAAGTTATATTTAACTAGTGTATGACCTAATTTAACTACTTATAGCATGCATGCAAGTATATGACTCGATCTAGGGTTTTAAAACATAAACTAGCAAGTAGAATGGTTCTAGGCTCATGCAAGGTTATCTAAGCTATCTAAGGTATCCTAAATCTATCCTAAGACTATATTAAAGCTATACTAACTAAAAGTAAGACTTATTTGGCTAGGGGGGTTACGTGGGTTAGAACTAAGGTTTAGGATTTTCTAGGGTTTTTTGCGCCTTGTATGACTTCAAACCACAACACCACTCAACCAAGGCCTAGCTACTCGTTCCTAACAGCTCCTAAGGGCTTAGTACTATAGAGATACGAGGTGGAGAGGATGGGAAGAGGTGCGGAAAAGAAATGAGGGCTGGGGGGTATTTATAGTCGCGATAGGGCGGTTTGGGTAGAAATGGTTGTCTAGGTGTCACAGAAGGGGAGGGATGAGCAAGCAAGGCCAGGAGGTGATTTGGTGAAGCTACATGGTGACAAAGAAGAGCTAGGGAGTAGTTAGGGGGCTGGTGTAGGCCGGTTGTGGTGGTGGTGAAGCCGTGGAGGCGGTTCAAGGGTAGCAGCATACAAAGAGGTGATTCACCTCCTTGCTTGGGTGCTTGGAGGTGCTTTTAAGCAGCTTAGGGTGTTTAAGGGTGGTTTAGTGGTGGATTAGGGAAGGTTTAGGGTGGATTAGTGGTGATTAGTGGTGGATTAGCCAAGTAGGAGATGCACCTACTTGTGTGTGTGCTTAGAGGTGTTAGGGTGTGTGCTTGGGTATGACTAAGGTGTTAGGGTGCTAGGTTGAAGTGTTTAAGGTGCTTATGTTTAGGTTTTACTAAGTTTTTAGTTAAGTTTATACCTAGTTTCTACTTATTATGTGTTTAAGGTTTTACCTAAGGTTTAGTGCCTAAATTAAGTTCCTAAGTGTGTCTAGTGACTAATCTTAATACCTAAAGGGTTTATACTAAGTGTGGGTAACCTATGGGGTAGTTTTCAGAAGGTTTGACCGAGTTTTATAACCTAAATGACCTAAGTGGGTTTAGTGAGAGACTAGGGTTTATCCTATGGTTTTGTGCCTAAGTCAGTGTCCTAAGGGTATCTAATAACTATTCCTAAGTTCCTAAAGGCTTATACTAAGTGGTAGTGACGTATGGGGACGTTTTGGGTGGGTTTAGACCTAATTCTAGTTATCTATGACCTAGTTATGGTTTAGGGCTTAGGGGGTTTATATCTAAGTTCTAAGGGTTCTTTTCTATAACCTAATAGTCCTAATATATCCTAATATACCTAAAGATACTCTTACTTAAGCCTTGAATACATTCTTACTAGTTTAACTAAGCATATAGGTTCAGATAAGCACATAATCCTACTTAAGTTTTAGTTTAGGATTTATTAGGGTTTTGTGTTATGTTTAGTGTTTTAGATTGGTGTATTACTTATTATGGTGTTTTTATGAGTTTATGCTTGACATACCTGGGGTTTATAGGATGTGAGTGTTGAGTTATTTGGCTTGTGTAGATACATGAGCAGGTCTACTGAGTCATGCAAGTAATAATGTATATAAAAAGCAAAAATTTACCTATGAAATACCTACTATAGGTATTTGTAATGGGAATGATACTAATGGGTGTTTGTGGGTTGTTATAGTCTTACCCCCTTAGAGAAAATCTCGTCCTGAGATATTGGTGATTATAGGAGTAGGGGAGAGAAATAGTCAAGAAAGTAGAGAAAGAAGAGGATTATCGAGGAAAATGATGTGATAAGGAAGAAGATTTTGCACAAGCGGAGTAAGAATTGCTTGTACAGTTACCAGATACTTAGGTTTTTATATCTCATTATTTGCAAATAAAGGCGTCCCAATATTTGAAAACAAGAGCGTATAAACTCTTAACCTATTTGACTTATAACTTGCTCCTTAAAATGTAGGAACATCCTAGTTCATTTTAAGAGGATAGTCATTATAAATCATCCTTAAGTAGTATCAGCGGAAAATGAAGAGAGTTTTACCATATTTAAGGATATATGATAAGGAAATTTTTAGAGACAAGTTTCAACTGATAGTGGTCATATCAGAGAAAACAAGTTCTAGAAGCGGTAGAGGAATATTCTAGTCAAGTAGAGACAAGTTCTAGTCATGATAGAGACAAGTTCTAGTCATGATAGAGACTAGTTCTAGTCATGATAGAGACTAGTTCTAGTCATGATAGAGACAAGTTCAAGTCATGATAGAGACTAGTTCTAGTCATGGTAGGGACAAGTTCTAATGTTCTTCGGTTTAGCAACTTGTCACATGGTATATTCCATTGTTAAGACTAGAATGACGGACGTAGAAGATCTCATTTTTACTATTTCTTGCAAAGCGAGATTTAATATCGTAGTCGAACATAATGAGGATTACAATTCGATGTAGATATTCTTACAAGTTCCAACTAATAGAAACTTGCGTTATGACGAGAAATGCAAGTTCTAACTAATAGAGCATTGCAGGATGAGGTAGGGAGAGAATATAAAGAGAAGAAAATAGAGTCCAAAATGATGAAGAATTAAAAATGAAGGGAAATGAAGTGAAGGTTTTATGGGAGTGGAATGGAGTAGAAAAGGAAAAAGGATGAATGGGTAAAGTAGGGGAAATGGAAAAGGAAAAAGAAGTTTGGAGTGGGTTGAGTGGGGAAAAGTATAGGAGTGGGGAAAATGGAAAATTATGGTTTTAATTTGTGGAGTGGGGAAAAAGGCGGGAAAATGGGATTTTAAATGGAAGAGTAGGAAGAAGTGAGAGGAAAAGATTTAAACACTAGAAGGAGAGAAATGAAAAGATGAGATTAAACGGAAGAGTAAGAGTATATGATACCTGAAGGAGAATATCCTATCGGAGTTTTAGATTTACTAGATATCTTTCCCAGAGTTTTGTTTTCCCCCTAAGGTTCTTCTAACTAATCCTAATTTCTAAGGGTGAGGTGTTTGGTTCCATTGAGGTAGAGGGTTCTAAAGAGGGATTAGGTTTAAGTGTTTTCTTTCCTAAGGTTTGACTAGGTATATCCTTATTTTTAGGTGTTGTTTAAGGTTTTCTCTTTTGTTTTAGGTTGTCTATTTTATGTCCTAAGTACTTAAAACCGGGTAGAGTAATATCCATAGTATCTCCTAAGTGAAATTTCCTAATGGGTATTCTAAAAATTGTCAAATCCTAAGGTATAATCTAAAATCCTCAAGTGTATAAGTATGGTTATCCTAAGGGCTAGGTATGGGTAATCTATGACCTAATTCTACTTATTCCTATGGGGTAAGTGTGTCTATCCTAAACTAAGGTTCTAAAGGCTTAGGGTGAGGGTTGTCTAATCCTAGGTTTTTCCTAATCAATATTCTAATCCTAAAGTCTTATCCTAGGTCTATTGGGGTAGGGGTTTTTGGTTTCTAATCCTAATGGTCTAAGGTTTTCTAATCCTAATGGTTTAAGGTTTTCTAATCTTAAGGTATTCTAATCCTAAAGGTCTAAGGTTTTCTGACCCTAAGGTGTTCTAATTCTAATGGTCTAAGTCCTAATGGTCTAAATTGTCACACCTCGCCAAGGCGGAAACGCGAGAGTGTAACTTCATGGATATCATCACAACACCTGGTGTCTATATAGAGAACAACTATATGCAAAAAAATAGAGCAAAGTACACACACAAAGTGTTGTAACAATACCCAAAATAAAATAACCAAAAAAAATCCAAAACAATACGTAAGATCCAAACATAGATGATAACCCACTTCCAATGCAACTAGAGTCTCGTCTAAACACATCCTTCTATCTTATCCTTAGAAAGCTCACCTGCAAATGATGCTTAAAGCGTCAACATAATGTTGGTGAGATTCATTGGTTTAGACACACATACACTCTCAAGGCAACCAGTTCACTGTGATTATAAAATATAGCTGGACAAATAAATTACAGTTATCATATAGCTACATGTATTTGCAAGTCAATAATCACACACAAAGGCAACAACAGGACGACTCATGTCCTCCGACCCTACAATGATTACAACAGGACGGCTCGTGTGTAACAACCCCAAAATACCACAGCGGAAGACTGTGTCATTGGGGTGTTACCTCATAATACAAAGTATAAGTTATAGAAAACGACCTCTAAATGAGTCGTTTTGAAAAGTTACCATTCGATTAATGAATTCAAAGTTACAAACATGAGATTTCAAAGTATGATACATAAATGTATACAAAATGTTTCGAATGATAAATGATAAAAGCGTAAGTCTTCAGAATATGCAGCTTGACTCTATGTTCCACGCATTAGCTATCGCCTTACTAACCTGAGATAAACATGCTAAAGTGTCAACACAATGGTTGGTGAGTTAATAGAGTTTGTTTTAAAACAGTTGAAAAGCCTATAAAGAATGTTCACACAGCAAAGGCATTGTGAATCCACTCAGTTGCAAGTCCCGCCCATAACAACACTTGCAACCTGTGTGTTCACAACCCATTGCTAAAATATAGTATGATTAAGACATGTATAAGTTCATCACAACAGTTAAGCGATTAGTCGTGAGTCTACACTTCATCTCCGAAGACCTCACGTTTATGATGTATCCAACATTCGCAAATGTTAGGATGTATCAAAGCTAATGGTCATCCAACAACTTAATTTGGAGCCACTAGATAGCCTCAATGGTTATCCAAAAACTTAATTTGGAGCCACTGGAAGTCTCAATGGTCATCCAACAACTTAATTTGGAGCCACTGGAAGTCTCACAATTAAGTATAACGCAGTTAAGTATAACACAATCATGTATGTATGAAATCAAGTGTAATGCAATCAAGTATAAGACAATCAAGTATAAAACAATCAAGTATAAGACAATCAAGTATAAAACAATCAAGTATAAATGTTTTGAGTATTTGTACAAGTAAGCAAGTAGTTGAGCATGTATCTCCCCCAAAGAGTTAAAACAAGTATAAAAAGAGTAGGGGCTATGACTCACAGTAATATGTAAAAGTTTAGAGTACTTGTGAAAGTAAAACCAAGTATTTAAGCATGTATCTCCCCCAAAGAGTTAAAACAAGTAAATGAGAAAAGTGGGGGCTACGAACTCACCTGATAATAACTGATAAATGATACTAGAAAATTGGTCAGCGCTTCCGCTTCTAAATTCAAGAATCCATTTTCTAAACCTTAAAAACCTCTAAAATCAACCCAATAGCTCCCATATTAAAAACCCATCCTTGGAATTAGCCGATCTATTCTTGCCAAAGTTTTAAGAAATTTCTAAGGACCACAGCTCCTATCCACCATTGTGTAGCTCTTAATCTAACCGCGTAAACACAAAATAAACTATATTTTTACGTAGAGAATACTTATGCCATCAACTTATCTGTATAACTCTAAGCCTAAAAATCAAGTATGGAGGATGTATGGAGGGAGAAAGGTGGAGGAGGAGGGAAATGTGTATTTTTCTGTGAAATAAAATGAACTAGTTTCCTTTCTATTTATAGTGAAAATTTCTGAAAAGTATCTAGATATTTTGATGAATAGTGTTTAGATATTAAGATGAATAGTGTTTAGATATTTATGAATAGTAACTAGATATTATCTAAATAATATCTAGTTGATGACTAGGCACGGTAATTTTAAAATGTATTAGTCAAACGGTGGTGCGGGTATCGGGTAAATATAAATGTGAAATAAAAATTTCTGGAGTGAATAGTAAAAGTGAATAGTAATTTTTAGGAAAAAAAGTTCCATGTTTCTGTAAAGACCCAAAATACGATGAATAGTAAAAAGTGAATCGTAATAGTGAATAGTAGAAATGAATAGTAATCCGAAAATATGAGTTGTTACATCGTGTCCTCCGACCCCACAATGATTACATCAGGACGGCTCGTGTCCTCCGACCCCACAATGATTACAACATCAATTAGGTCGCATACGCGAGCAACAGGATAAGCATCCTCCTAATCGAATCACATATATATCTACACAAGCAAATAATCCCACATAGCATGCATACAATAACATTATAAGTCCAATCTCTTTTTTAACACACACATAATCATAGTAACTTAAACATTTAAGACAAGCATCATTCCCATCCCAAGTTTAAAACAAAGTGAAAATATGGGACTTTGAACTCACCTCAAACCTTGCAGCTTCTACAACACAAATCACAAATCTAAACAACACAAATAAGTCCACGTTACACAAGGCCAAGCTAAAAGCTACAACCCATGTAATACTCATATGATGGATGTCTAAGACTCATATGACCCACCATGGATCTCCTAGACACCATACTAACCATTACCATAACCTAACTTGCACTATTAAAATCAGAAAACGCAGAATTTTAGGGTACATTCGCCCACATGAAATCATAACAAATTAAGCTCAACAACTCACACCAAAAATTTACCATGGTCTCTCATAAGCATACAAGCTAATCCCAGAAGGCCATGGACCAATAACACACACAAGTACTCAAAAGAAAATAAAACTTGTCAACTATCCAAATTCGAATCTGAACGCACACCAAAACGTTTTAATTAGAATAAAATACTTCTACAACTTTTTATCGCGAATCCTTTTCGTGGTAGTCTAACATAACCTAAAAATTAACTATCCCAGAAGGGCTAACCTAAATACCACTTTTTCTCCCACAATTCACTATCAAACTTTTACCCAAATTCTATCCCGGTTTAACAGCTTTGATACCTTAACAAAGAAAAATCAAAAGACCAACTTCCCGACCTTGAAATCAATCATGGCTGGACTTTTTGGAAAGCTCTTTCAATGAACTTCAATTTAGACAAAAAATTCATGATCTTACTCATCACCATCTGTTAAATACATTCGAATCTTTATAGCACTACTTTTCTGTCCAAACCCTAACTAAATAACTAGCACATTTTACGCTTAATTCTCTTCACCAATCATCATAATATAATCATTAATTGATCCCAACATATTTTAATTAATTAATTTATAGAAGTTAACAAAAACCTTAATCCATCATATAATTATTACATGAATTATATTAATTAATCAAACAATTGAACCTGTATTTTAAGAATTTTACCTTGATTTTTGATTATTGCTTCACAATTATAAACCCTAATTTTTCTCCCTACCTTTGCTCCTTGGATCGACTCAAATAACAGAAAAAAAGGTTTTAGGGGTGTTTGGTTTGGTATATATATTAATTATGGATAATCCTTGGGCCAAAGAGTCATATTTGGACTCAAATTGGGTTTCCTTTTTCCCCTTATCCCTTCTAGCTGATTTTTCCTATATATATATATATATATATATATATATATATATATATATATATATATATCTATTTATTAAATTAATTTATTACACTCAAAACCTCATACTTTTCATATTTTATAAACACCCGTAGCTAATCCTAGAATCTTACGCGATAAACCTCAGTTTTTACGACAAACCGGAAAAATATCATTTTCAAAAATAAAGTTTCTAAAAATAGATTTTCACCCTTTATAAATGTATAACACATAAAACAAACTCCTCGTAACTTGCTAACGCTCAAATATATGAACGAACACTCGTTACGCAAAAACACAAAAAACCAAAACTACACAAGTCATTTCTACACCACAAAGGTGATCAAAATGAACTTTCCCAAATAATCAATATTACTCACTCACAAAAATAACACCACGCAAAGGGATCTAGTGCTAAAACTCACCTATATCACCTCAAACACCTAAAACACACCAAACAAACGTCAACCAAGTTAAGACTATCAGTCAAACTGACCTACTAAAACCATGGTTGTTACATCATCCCCCACTTAGGGAAATCGCGTCCCGAGAAAATTTATGGATATTCAAGCGGAATAATACCACTCCATAAAATCACAGAGAAAGAATCGCAAAACAAACCAAACAAACCAAAACTATCAGTCAAACACCTAAAACACACCAAACAAACGTCAACCAAGTTAAGACTATCAGTCAAACTAACCTACTAAAACCATGGTTGTTACATCATCCCCCACTTAGGGAAATCGCGTCCCGAGAAAATTTATGGATATTCAAGCGGAATAATACCACTCCATAAAATCACAGAGAAAGAATCGCAAAAATGTGAACCAACTAAATACTCAAATTCACACGATAGAAAACCATCCCGTCACTCCAATGATACACGCAAATAGATACACTCCCTGATCAATAACACCAATGATCAAAACGACTTCTCACAGGTAGGTACGATACCCCCGAACCAAATAAAAATCCGAACAGTAACCGCAAGACGTACTCATAAATAACAGATACCCATAATACAAACATCTATCAATACCCCGCATCTAACTTCCACGATCTAAATCCAACTACAACCGATCTGCTCACTAACCACATCAGCAAACAAATTTGGGTACTTAAATTTCATCTGATCCTCACATTCCCAAGTAAACTCAGGACAACGTTTAGCATCCCACCATACCTTTATCAATGCTATCTAACCACACTTCAAACCCATAACATCTCGATCCATAATCTCAACAGGTTTCTCGACAAAACGAAGAGTTTTGTCAACCCCTACTTTCCTCTATTGGCATGTGCAGACTAGCACCCGCCAAACACTTCTTTCAATTAGATACGTGAAACGCATCATGCACTATGCTTAACTCCTCAGGCAAATTCAACCAATATGTCTTAAATCCAATCCTTTTTGTAAATCTCAAACGGTCCTACGTATCTCAGTGGTAGCTTGCCTTTCTTACCGAATCGCACAACACCCTTCCAAGGAGATACTTTTAACCTCACAATATCACCAACACCAAACTCTAAGGGCGTACAACAATAATCTATATAACTCTTTTGGCGATCTCTTGCTGCCTTAAGTCTTTCCTTAGCTAGAAAACCTTATTCGTAGTCTCTCATTCTAGTTCAGGACCAATTAGTTGGCTTGTTCCAACCTTTGCCCACAGAATATGTGACCTACATTACCTTCCATACAACTCTTCACACGACACATACTCAATACTAGAATGATAATTGTTGATATACGAGAACTCAGCTAAGGGTAAATGTATACCCCGACTTCCTCCAAAATCAAACACACCCATGCTCTCAGCTCACCATCCATCGCCTGATTTGTACGCTCACTTAATTCACTCATTAGAGAATGATAAATCGTACTCATCTATAAACACTTGCTAAAGTATCGGTATTCTCCTTCATACCTACTCCTCCATACATCTCTTGCTAAGGTAATAATACATCTTATCCATTCTCGGATGTATCAAATACCTTGCATGATTGATTTCTTTACTCTTCCTCTCAATGAAACCAATAGCTTGTCCTCACAGTACATTCCTCCATCTTCGTTCCTTTCCATTTACTGGTCTAAACCAAGTAATCATTCTTTTTACATGTACTCATCCTTGAACCTCTCTCTCTAGGCTGTCAGTATCATCCTCTTAACTTCAAACTGAATTACCATAATCATTGCTCATAAACATCTAAGTTTCACTCGTTCACTCCCGCTCAGTGCTCTTACCACGATGTCCATCTTTCCTTGACGGTGGCGAATCAGACAATCGTAGTCATTGAAAAATTCCACACCCAAATTCTCTTCTACATATATTAGCCTCTTGTTAAATATATGCTAAAGATTCTTATGATCTGTGTAGATAACACTTTCTGCTCCATACAAATATCATCTCCAAGTTCTACTTCCCAACTTTAAATCATGTATCACACAGTTCCTCTTATGGATCTTCCACCTCCGCGACGCCTAAGCAATCTATGGAAAAATAGAAATGAATCGTCAATAGTACCTGCCAATCCTAAAGACAATCGTCTCTCAGATGGTGTCTTAGGTACTTTCCATTCTTCACCACTTTTATCTTACTAATGTCCATGAACACTCGCTATCGTTGACCACCTTCCTGAAGAACGTACATCTTAAAGCTATACCTCTCACTTGAACAACTTGGCAAACACCCTCTTCTTCTTCAAGGAACAAATTGATAATCAAAACGACAATCTATCCTAAGTAAACGACACGAACCATGAAACCGGCCAAACTAAAACGTATATCAACGAACTCAAAAGGGGTACAAATTACCGACTAACAATGGAACGGACATCAAAATCAAAGCTAGAAAAACACAATGAGAAATTTCCAACCAATAAAAGTACACACAGATAAAACGTTCATGAAAACCCATACAAAGAAAATATAAAATACACGTACCCATAAAACATCCACTAGTGTACCTCAACGATAGAAACACTCGATGAACCAAATACATAACAAGTTTGGTAAATGAGAACCATAGACAGTTCTTATTCCCGTACTCGACCTTCCCAAAAACAAATGAACACCGTTTTTCACAAGACATATCTTAAACTTATACATCTTTTTTTTATAAAATATATATAAACCATTTTAGGTAAGACATCAACAGAACCATTTTTTTCACACTTCATTTCCCATAAAAAATATTAGTTTCCATCAAACGACCTTGAAATACCCAAAACGAATTTGTAAAATGCCATAAAGACTCTAACACAACCTCTTAATCAAACGCGAAAGACATTAAAGAATTCCATAATCAAAATAATCCTCAAACGAACTCTTACCAGTGAACACTCACGCAAATACATTGCAAACCAAACGATGAACTTACAGACTCATTCGTACAACGATCAAACCAAAATCATAGAAAAACACCGATACTAACAGGTCACAAAACATGTCACGAAATTCAATTGGTGTGTAAATGAGGGATTCAATCTCCACACCAACTCATCACGAACCAACAATACTCGAAGAATAGTGTAACATTCACTCGAGAAATGAATGAATGGAATAACCAAACAAACGTACTAATTCCCAATGAAAACAAATCCAAATGACTAATATCAATCACGACACCGAATAAGAAAGATGAGAAATTCATACCAACATGGTACGAACAGGGGGCACTAGACTTAGAGCTAGATATCCAACAAGAACGTCCAACAAACAAACCAACTTAGATATGATAGGTAGAATGGAATCTTACCACCTACACACCCCAACATATAACGACTGCAAAAAAGGTTAAGAGAATTCTTCTTTAACCATACATCCATCACCAACATGATACCACATACCATCTACCACAACATATAACAACAAACATCAATCAATGCGATAATAGTCACAAGTCCACGTGTGTGATACCGTTATAATTATGTTCGCGACCATAGTTATAAGCCTATTTGATGAGGCAAAAAATGAACCACTTTTAGGGGGTCATTTAAGCCCGGAATTGAATTTATTTGGTCAAATATTGCCCTAAATTGTTCCTTTTGTGATTTTAGGTACTTTGGGAGTAAATTCTGGAAAAGGAAGCAATTCGGACATTTTTGGAGCATAAAAGTGAAGAAACGGCAAAGACTTAATTTTCCATGCTGAGAACAGTACCTGACGGCGTCAAGAGGAAAACCATGACGGCGTCAAGAGTAAAATCCATGACGACCCAGTGCAAACCTGACGGCGTCACAACAAGGGCGTCAAGAGTTAAATTGGTGATGGCCTGCATAAGGTGAATACATGACGGCGTCAGACCCAGATCTAGGCAGTCCGAGAAACTATTTGGCGGCGAGATGACGGCGTCAGACTTTTGTTCTTGACACCGTCACCTATCAAAATCTATATATAGTTTTCTATTTTTTCATTCATAAAATGGAGGAACTTGTGTGGAGAAAACTAGGGCCGAACTTTGTAAACCCTAGGTCATATTTTACAGTGTTTTCAAGGGTTTTCACCCCTTGAATCCTCTCATGTTCAATTGAGATAAGTCTTCTCTTAATTCATTCAATATGTCTATGTGTTGTTTGAATATATCATTTGCTTGTCTTGATTTCAACATGCTAGGCTAGATCTATCTTATGTTTGCTTAGATCTAATGAAACCTAGATGTTAATTATGTGTTGATTACTTGTTTATGGTTGTATTGGATGAATGATTTCAATGTTAGGCTTAAGAAAACTGGCAGATCTCCATTGTGTAACATGCTTGAACGTCTTAGGAAACATGAACCGATGTGTACTAGGTTTTATTTGTTGTATTTAATGCATGAGTAAATTCTAATGATCCCATGTTAGGAGCTTCTTAGTCGGCTCGACATAGGAGTGAAGTAGGCGCTCATAGGATTGGGGAAGTAAGTACGCTACCCCATGAATGGTATTAAAGAATACAATCCGTCATCCACGCAACTATAACAAGTAATTAACGTGTAAAAGATATCTAGGGAGTAGTGAAATCTAAGTAAACACAATTCTCCCACATATTGCTCACAACTCTAGTTTAATATAGTTTATTTTCATTTTTAGTATTTTATTTTGATTGCATCTTTAGTATTGGGTTAGTTGACTAGCAACTAATTCCGCCAAACTCTTTCAAACCCGAGATTTTTACTTGCGTTTCATAAAATATAAAAATACAAAAAGAATTATCCCTCATCTCTAGACCTAGTCTTTAGGTTTTCTAATCCTAGCGACACTATTCCTAGCTGAACGATCAATCCCCCGGTACTTGTCATTATACTATACTACATCGATCAGGTACACTGCCTGGTGGGGGCTGTAAGCTTCTCGAGATCCCTTGAGAGGTAAAGCCTGGTGCAAACCCCACGCATCAAGTTTTTGGCGCCGCAGCCCGGGGAATAGTTATTGTCTAGGTTAGGATTTCTTTTTATTAGGTCTACTTGCTAGATTCCTTTCTAGTAAGATTTTATTTTTATTTTTAGGTTCTCTTTAGTCTATCTTTTTCTTCGTGCCTTTGTTAGTAAATTAAATTCATTATGGAAAATGCGAATCCACCCCTTTCCCCTAGAGAAGTGGCTCTGTTACGTGAACAAATTGAGAGTGAGATTAGGGAACTTAGGGAGCTTAATAGGTTGATTAAGGTTGAGTTCGACCATGCATTTAGTGACCTAGCGACCACCTTGTATTCAAATAAGGAATTAGGGCCTAATGATTTTGAGAATGTTGTTGAGGAGCTTGAAGAAGGGGAGATTGATCTGAAGCTAAATGAATATTGTAATCTATACCCCACTAAGGAGGAGATTGCATATTATAATAATCTTATTGATAACCCTCGATCTCCATTTACTAGAATGGAACCTAAGATAAAGAGAGGCGATCCTAAGAATGCTAAGATACCATGTATGATTGGGTATAGACATGTTAACAATGCTTACATTGACTTTAAGTCCCCAATCAACATTATGTCCTCAAGTGTTTATAATGATATAGTGAAAACAAGACTTGAACCTAGAAGAGATCTCAAGTACCCCGGTGGAGTTTGTAACTTTGTCGGGAGAGTTAAAGGTCTACATGTCTTTGTTGGGAATTTCACTTATATCGCCGACTTTATGATTGTTGAAGATCTTGCTAATGTTATTGATTGTCGATTATCCAATGTTGTGTTTGGTAAATTATTTGTTGAAGAGTCCATGTTAGAATATGATGAGATAGAAGGGACAATCCGATTTGTAAGTAACACCGATAGGATCACTTATAGGATGCTGATGCGTAGGGATTGCACCAGGCTTTACCTCTCGAGGGATCTCGAGAATCTTACAACCCCCACTAAGCAGTGTACCTGATCAATGTAGTATAGTATAATGACAAGTACCGGGGGATTGATCGTTCAGCTAGGAATAATGTCGCTAGGATTAAAAAAACCTAAAGACTAGGTCTAGAGATGAGGGATGATTCTTTTTGTATTTTTATATTTTTAGGAAAGCAACTAAAAATCTCGGGTTTGAAGGATTTGAGCGGAATTAGTTGCTAGTCAACTAACCCAATACTAAGATGCAATCAAAATAAAATACTAAAAATGAAAGTAAACTATATTAAACTAGAGTTGTGAGCAATATGTGGGAGAATTGTGTTTACTTAGATTTCGCTACTCCTTATATATCTTTTACACGTTAATTAGTTGTTATAGTTGCGTGGATGACGGATTGTATTCCTTAATACCATTCATGGGGTGGCGTACTTACTTCCCCAATCCTATGAGGGGCCACTTCACTCCTATGTCGAGCCGGCTAAGAAGCTCCTAACATGGGATCACTAGAATTTGCTCATGCATTAAATACAACCAATAAAACCTAGTACACATCGGTTCATGTTTCCTAAGACGTTCAAGCATGTTACACAATGGAGATCTGCCAGTTTTCTTAAGCCTAACATTGAAATCATTCATCCAATACAACCATAAACAAGTAATCAACACATAATTAACATCTAGGTTTCATTAGATCTAAGCAAACACAAGATAGATCTAGCCTAGCATGTTAAAATCAAGACAAGTAAAAGATATAATCTACCAACACATAGACATATTGATTGAATTAAGAGAAGACTTATCTCAATAGCACATGAAAGGATTCAAGGGGTGAAAACCCTTGAAAGTACTGTAAAATATGACCTAAGGTTTACAAAGTTCGGCCCTAGTTTCCTCCACACAAGTTCCTCTCTTTATGAATGAAAAATAGAAAACTATATATAGATATTGATAGGTGACGGCGTGAAGAAAAATGTCTGACGCCGTCATCTCGCCGCCAAATAGTTCCTCGGACTGCCTAGATCTGGGTCTGACGCCGTCATGTATTCTCCTTATGCAGGCCGTCACAAAATTTACTCTTGACGCCCTTGTTGTGACGCCGTCAGGTTTGCACTGGGTCGTCACCACTTTTACTCTTGACGCCGTCATGTATTTCCTCTTGACGCCATCAGGTACTGTTCTCAGCTTGGAAAATTAAGTCTTTGGCATTTTCTTCACTTTTATGCTCCAAAAACGTCCGAATTGCTTCCTTTTCCAGATTTCACTCCCAAAGTACCTAAAATCACAAAAGGAATGATTTAGGGCAATATTTGATCAAATAAATTAAATTCCGGGCTTAAATGACCCCCTAAAAGTGGTTCATTTTTCGCCTCATCATATACCCTTACACTTGAGATTTGCTTGTCCTCAAGCAAATGCGCTTTTATTCGAATCAAAATACAAGTTAGGGGTCATTTAACACTAATATAAAAGTAATTACAACAAATAATCGTTCCACTAAAGACCAAAGACAAGCACGGAGGTCATATACTAGCACCTCACAAATAGTGTTTAGATACTCACATCTCTCGGGTGTAATAAAGTAATATCACAATATGGAAATGGAAAACATCTCTCACTACCTGTCATAGCAAAATAGATTACCATAGGCTTGGGTTTACAAAGTATGACCTAGGGTTTACAAAGTTAGGCCCTAGTTTTCTCTACACAAGTTCCTCCTTTTTATGAATGAAAAATAGAAAACTATATATAGATTTTGATAGGTGACGGCATCAAGAACAAAAGTCTGATGCCGTTATCTCGCTGCCAAATAGTTTCTCGGACTGCCTAGATCTGGGTCTGACGCCGTCATGTATTCACCTTATGCAGGCCGTCACCAATTTAACTCTTGACGCCCTTGTTGTGACGCCGTCAGGTTTGCACTGGGTCGTCATGGATTTTACTCTTGACGCCGTCATGGTTTTCATCTTGACGCCGTCAGGTACTGTTCTCAGCATGGAAAATTAAGTCTTTGCCGTTTTCTTCACTTTTATGCTCCAAAAACATCCGAATTGTTTCCTTTTCCAGAATTCACTTCCAAAGTACCTAAAATCACAAAAGGAACGATTTAGAGCAATATTTGATCAAATAAATTCAATTCCGGGCTTAAATGACCCGCTAAAAGTGGTTCATTTTTCGCCTCATCACCCACTCAAATCGATTAAACTTACTACTCGTTGTGGACTCCAGATCTGAATCCACATTATTCCATCCTAACTCCCCTTTCATCTTTACTCAACCACTCATTCCTATTTCCTATACGTTGAGGAAATCGACAACGTACAAAACCATCTCTATTCTTTTCTTCCAATTCCACATGATCCACAAGTGCATACGAATTATGAGGTTTAGACTGAACCACCTTTCCTTTACCTGAAAAGTGAGGAACCTTCCCAGGGTACAAGGTAACGGCTCCATCTCTAGAAGTCGTCATGGTTCCCAACCTCTCCACTTCTTCTCCACCAACGTTTCCTATAAACGTCATCTCTTTGTCCGAACATGAATACATGCTAGCGAGAACTCAGATTCTGCGGTTAATCCGCTTCATCCTACCACTTCTCTCACATCCGATAACGACAACGGTAGTCCAACGATGCATCTTACGCGCGGAAGACGATATAATAAAGTCGATATATACAATACTACGTGTAGAGGATAGAATAGACGTCCGAAACTCAATAAAACATCACATAAATATAGGAAAACAGACATATAAAATACTATACATACACATAGATCGTAAATGCAACTATATGAGGGACTCCTAAGTTATATTCTAGGTTCAACAACCTAATTCTCTATAATCAAGTCTCTGATACCAATCTGTTATACCTCGCCAAGGCGGAAACGCGAGAGTGTAACTTCATGGATATCATCACAACACCTGGTGTCTATATAGAGAACAACTATATGCACAAAAATAGAGCAAAGTACAAACACAAAGTGTTGTAACAATACCCCAAATAAAATAACCAAAACAAATTCAAAAATAATACATAAGATCCAAACATAGATGATAACCCACTTCCAATGCAACTAGAGTCTCGTCTAAACACATCCTTCTATCTTATCCTTAGAAAGCTCACCTGAAAATGATGCTTAAAACGACAACATAATGTTGGTGAGATTCATAGGTTTAGACACACATACACTCTCAAGGCAACCAGTTCACTATGATTATAAAATATAGCTGGACAAATAAATTATAGTTATCATATAGGTACATATATTTGCAAGTCAATAACCACACACAAAGGCAACAACAGGACGGCTCGTGTCCTCCGACCCCATAATGATTACAACAGGATGGCTCATGTCCTCCGACCCCACAATGATTACATCAGGACAACTCGTGTCCTCCGACCCCACAATGATTACAACATCAATTAGGTCTCATGCGCGAGCAACAGGATAAGCATCCTCCTAATCGAATCACATATATATCCACACAAGCAAATAATCACACATAGCATGCATACGATAACATTATAAGTTCAAGCTCTTTTTTTAACACACACATAATCACAGTAACTTAAACATTTAAGACAAGCATCATTCCCATCCCAAGTTTAAAACAAAGTGAGAATATGGGACTATGAACTCACCTCAAACTTTGCAGCTTCCACAACACAAATCACAAATCTAAACAACACAAATAATTCCACGTTACACAAGGCTAAGCTAAAAGCTACAACCCACGTAATACTCATATGATGGATGTCTAAGACTCATATGACCCACCATGGATCTCCTAGACACCATACTAACAATTACCATACCCTAATACTCACTAAATCCCTTGCATTATTAAAATCAGAAAACGCAGAATTTTAGGGTATATTCGCCCACATGAAATCATAACAAATTAAGCTCAACAACTCTTACCAAAAATTTACCATGGTCTCTCATAAGCATACAAGCTAATCCCAGAAGGCCACGGACCAATAACACATACAAGTACTCAAAAAAAAATCAAACTTGTCAACTATCCAAATTCGGATCTAAACGCACACCAAAAAGTTTTAATTAGAATAAAATACTTCTACAAGTTTTTAACGCGAATCCTTTTCGTGGTAGTATAAGATAACCTAAAAATGAACTATTCCATAAGGGCTAACCTAAATACCACTTTTGCACCCACAATTCACTATCAAACTTTTACCCAAATTCTGTCCCGGTTTAACAGCTTTGACACCTTAACAAAGAAAAATCAAAAGACCAACTTCCCGACCTTGAAATCAATCATGGCTGGACTTTTTGGAAAGATATTTCATTGAACTTCAATTTAGACTAAAAATTCGTGATCTAACTCATCATCATCTGTTAAATACACTCGAATCTTTACAACACTACTTTTCTGTCCAAACCCTAACTCAATAACTAGCACGTTTTACGCTCAATTCTCTTCACCAATCATCATAATATAATCATTAATTGATCCCGACATGTTTTAATTAATTAATTTACATAATTTAACACAAACCCTAATGCATCATATAATTATTACATGAATTATATTAATTAATCAAACAATTGAACATGTATTTTAAGAATTTTACCTTGATTCTTGATTATTGCTTCACAATTATAAACCCTAATTTTTATCCCTTCCTTTGCTCCTTGGATCGACTCAAATTGCAGAAAAAAAAACATTTCAGGGGTGTTTGGTTTGGTATATATATTAATTATGGATAATCCTTGGGCCTAAGAGTCATATTTGGACTCAAATTGGGTTTCCTTTTTCGTCTTATCCCTTCTAGCCGATTTTTCCTATATATATATATATATATATATATATATATATATATATATATATATATATATATATATATATATATATATATATATATATATATATATTAACAAATTAATTTATTACACTTAAAACCACATACTTTTCATATTTTATAAACACCCGTAGCTAATCCTAGCGTCTTACGGGATAAACCACAGTTTTTACGACAAACCGGAAAAATATCATTTTCAAAAATAAAGTTTCCAAAAATAGATTTTCACCCTTTATAAATGTATAACACATAAAACAAACTCCTCGTAACTTGCGAACGCTCAAATATATGAATGAAGACTCGTTACGCAAAAACATAAAAACACCAAAACTACACAAGTTATTTCTACACCACAAAGGTGGTCAAAATTAACTTTCCCAAATAATCCATATTACTGACTCACAAAAACAACACCACGCGAAGGGATCTAGTGCTAAAACTCACCTATATCACCTCAAACACCTAAAACACACCAAACAAACGTCAACCGAGTTAAGACTATCAGTCAAACTGACCTGCTAAAACTACGGTTGTTACATAAATCCTAATGGTCTATCTGACCTCAAGTATGGAAATCCTAACTAAGGTTTTGGGGTTTACTAAAGGGGATTGGGGAAAACTAACTCGGGTATCATAGTAATCTAAGAGGAATAAAGAGTAGGAATATGCTTATATGTGAGGATCATATATTTTCATATGGAATTGTTAGGGGTAGATCTCTAACTAGAACGAAGATAGCTTAAGAAAGCCATGGAAAGAAGTGAAGGTTTAGAGATCAGAGGAGAAAGAATTCAGATCTCTATGGTAAAGAATGAGGATTCTCACCATCGGTAAAGGGGAAAAAGAGTTGAAAAGGGTTAGAGTAAGAGAAATTTAAAACAGTTTAGAGATTCTATTTACCTAAGACATCGGGGTAGGTTAAGGGTAAGGGTTGAGGGTAAGGGTTAAGGGTAATCCTAAGTCTAGTTATCTAATCTATCCTAACTTATTTTATTTATTTCCTATTTTACTTACCCTAAAGGCTCTAACTATTCAAAGGCATGTCTCCTAAGGTTATTTATTTACCTAAGTTTTTTAAAGTTTCCTAGTTACCTAATTCCATGTGTTAGTGTTTTCTAATTTTTCCTCGTCATTATCTATTATCTTTTCTAAAGTGCAAATCCTAAAGTAGGCAAAAGCTATTTTATGGTGATGTTTCATTTGGTTTTTCTGCATTTTAGCTATTTTTAAACGGTTTTCTTGTAAATTCTCTCTTAAACTACTAAAGTCAGGTTGATTATCTAAGTTATTATTATTTTGACCTTTTTCTATCTTCTCAAGGAGATCAAGAAAAATTTCATCTAAGTTATTTAAAATCTCCTCTAATTGGTTTTCCTCATCTTCTTGAGTCAACCTAGAGGGTTTTTCTCCAATTTCATATTTCCAAGATGGAATGGGAGGGTTTATTATGTAAGGTGTAGGGTTTAAGGTATAGGGTTGCCTAAAGTCAAATCTAGGGGTATAGATGGGGATAGGGTGTTTAGGTATATATGGTTCTCTCGGGAGAAAGAAACCATGGGGTTCTGTTTTATGGGTAGGAAAAAGTGGATGTATAATAGGTTTAGGGGAGGTAGGGGTGATGTCTTAGCATAGAAATCTCTTATGTGTTTTAAATTAGGGTTATCTAGGCTATTCCTAGAGTCTTCTAAGTTATAGGGTTTAGGGGAGTAATCTAGTACATTCGGAGAGGAAAGATCATTCTCCGGATGTGGACTAGATGAGATAGGGGTAGAGTAGAGGGAGTAGACATAACTATATAATAAAGAAATTACTGTAAATCATTTAGCAGTTAAGCAGGCAATTATTGTACTTACCTTAGCACATATGGTTATGGAGCATGGCAGAGGTACTGAAGACTTCCTCGGGTTTGGGAAAAATTGTTGTAGTTTAGGTTTTGACCTTGTTCTCTACACCCCCATTTTTCACTAATCGCAGCGGATAAAGTGTTTGGGGTATTAATTCATAGAATCACAGATACAATAATAGAAATTGACTCGAAAAGAGACGTGTTGAAAAATTAGTTATCATTCATAATTATCAGAGTTTTAATTACAAACGATATACTTTTATTTTGTTGAGGTCCCAAAAATCTAAGAGTTAGGTTGGTGGTGCTTGATTGATAACCATGAGAAGTCCTCCGAGTTCAGTACCTCCTTCTGCCATAGGTCCATAGAAGTAATAAACCTAGAATACATGCTTAAAAAGTCAACACTAGGTGTTGAGTGAGAATCATAAGTTTAGGGGTTAGTGAATACAATTCCCTGGGTTTAGTTGTTACACCTATCTGGGAAAATGCAAGTTTTTGTGATAATTGTGATGCATGCACAATTACCAGGAGTTTAGTAGGTTGCACTAAGCTCATGAATAACACCTTAATGATCCGGGTCATGTGGGCTGCAGACCCAACATGAGGGGATAGAAGGATAACTTGCCAAAGTTATACCTTGAGTGGATTCAAATATAGTACTTATTGGTACCACCTAGTGGGGTATTAATACCAACGGGAGTTGTCAAACTCCAATAGATCTATCAACTATATTCTGGTTCGATTGGATAAAACCTTCCAAACGATTAGATTCATGCATTTTATTTATCTAGTGGTGGCAGTTAGTTTACTCGTGTAAACAACCAAAGAAAAAGACTTGTATTCGGTTTTAAGTAAAGCATTTTGCATGTATCCCCCTTACAGGGTTTATAAAAGCATTTAGAGAGAAAGTTTAAAAACATGTAAGGCTATGAAGACTCACCTGAGTGTAGAGTAATCTAAGTAATGCAAATAGTGACTCGGGAACTAGACCGCCTTACTCACGTATCCTAGTGTGTTGTTGTTGGTTTTGTATGTATGTCAAGCTTTTAGTTATCATGTTTTATGTTTCTTAAGTTATTGTTTTTAGGTTTGTTTAATGTTTTAGATATAACATAACACCGTTCAGGCCATTGTAATTCAGAAGTATATGACTCCTCACATGAAGCTCCCTACTATTGTATTATGTTATCAACATAATACCGTTCGGGCCATCATAATTAATAAGTTAATACTCCTCACACAAAGCTCCCTATTATTGAGTTATGTTTTTATTAGGGTTTAGTTATAATCATATCACCGTTCGGGCCATCATATCTAAGAAGTATATGCAATAAACATTCGAGGAGTCAGGGCACTTTAATTCGTAAACCAAACAAACTCGTCAAAAAAGAAATATCCACATAGTACTCCTCGCATGAAGCTCCCTAGTATTGTGTTATGCTTCTAACTTTATTTAGGTATTATACTTTTATGATATTTTCACTTTTTACCCTTATAGTTTATATATTTACATTTTCTACCCTAAGTTTTATATTACCTATATTACTTATACTAATAACTATCTATACTTGACACAATTACTCTGTAGACTTCTATATTAACCTAAGACTCCTAAGTTTTCTATATTTACCATTTTAGACCTTTAACTTTATACTATTTATGTTTTTAGTCCTTTTTAGTTTATACTTATGTTATTATCTATCCTAGGGTTTTAATATTATGCAAAACTAATCATTACTAGTTATAACTTCTAGGAAAGGTCAAAAACAGTCCCTAGACTTTATAATTTCAGGAATTTATGATATATACCCCTATGCATGTAAACTATTGCAAAACTAGTCCTAATATGCATGTAACTTATTTTTTTATCTATTTTTTAAGTTTTCTAGCCTATGTTTTACTTATTTTAAGTTATCTAAGTTATATTTAACAAGTGTATGACCTAATTTAACTACTTATAGCATGCACGCAAGTATATGACTCGATCTAGGGTTTTAAAATGTTAGCTAGCAAGTATATGACTCGATCTAGGGTTTTAAAACATAAAGCTATACTAACTAAAAGTAGGGCTTACTTGGCTAGGGGGGTTTACGTAGGTTAGAACTAAGGTTTAGGGTTTATAGGGTTTCTTATGCCTCGTATGACTTCAAACCACAACACAACTCAACCAAGGCCTAGTTACTCATTCCTAACAGCTCCCAAGGGCTTAGTACTACAGAAATATGAGGTGGAGAGGAGAGGAAGAGGTGTGGAAAAGAAATGAGGGCTGGGGGGTATTTATAGTCGCGATAGAGCGGTTTGGGTGGAAATGGTTGTGTAGGTGTCACGGAGGGGGAGGGCTGAGCAAGCAAGGCTAGGAGGTGATGTGTTGAGGCTACATGGTGACAAGGAAGAGCTAGGGAGTAGCTAGGGGGCTGGAGTAGGCCGGTTGTGGTGGTGGTGAAGCCGTGGAGGCGGTTCAAGGGTACCAACTTACAAGGAGGTGATGCACCTCCTTGCTTGGGTGCTTAGAGGTACTTGTAAGCATCTTAGGGTGTTTAAGGGTGGTTTAGGGTGATTAGGGGTGGTTTAGTGGTGGATTAGGGAAGGTTTAGGGTGGATTAGTGGTGATTAGTGGTAGATTAGCCAAGTAGGTGATGTACCTACTTGTGTGTGTGTGCTTAGAGGTGTTGTGGTGTGTGCTTGGGTATGACTAAGGTGTTAGGGTGCTAGGTTGAGGGGTTTAAGGTGCTTATATTTAGGTTTTACTAAGTTTTTCATTAAGTTTAGACCTAGTTTCTACTTATTATGTGTTTAAGGTTTTACCTAAGGTTTAGTGCCTAAATTAAGTTCCTAAGTGTGTCTAGTGACTAATCCTAAGACCTAAAGGGTTTATACTAAGTGTGGGTAACCTATGGGGTAGTTTGGGGAAGGTTTGATCTAGTTTTATATCCTAAATGACCTAAGTGGGTTTAGTGAGAGACTAGGGTTTATCCTATGGTTTTGTGCCTAAGTTAGTGTCTGATGAGTGCTCAAACACTCATCATTTTTTGTCAAATCTGAACTGCAAAACATTCAAAAACACTCAAAAAGGCATCAAAATACTAGAAATATTCCAAAATTGTGTTTTATATGTTTCAGAAGCAAAATGAGTAAAAATAGATGAAAAACGTACAAAGTTTGCATAATTGGCAGTTTCAGTCCCCTAACTTTCAACATTTAACAAAAATAGTCCCTGAGTACTTATTTGGAAAGAAAAGTCACCAAAGGTCCTTTTGAAATCATAAATTGTCATATTTAGTCCTTTGGCGAAAAAGTTAAAAAGTTTTGAGAATTTACAGTTTGGGTCCTTGAAGTTTCAGAATTGGCAGAAATGGTCCTTTTGAATTTTATTTTTGGAAAATAACTATTCAAAGTCCTTGGTAAATCAAAGTTGGGCAATATTGATCCTTGGAAGAAGTTTTGGAAAATGGTAATATTGGTCCCTCAATTTTCAGCTTGTTACAATTTGGTCCTTGTGATAATTATAAACCAAATGGGCCATTTTATTATCCCAATCCACCCCATAATCCCCTAAGCCCACAATTTGAGTCCAAACCAAACCAAACCCGTCCCTTTTAATAAATAACCAGGGTCAAACAAAAAGTCAACCACCTACTTTCCTCTTCCCCCCAAAACACCCAGCCCCCAAACCTCTGCCATCTCCAACAATATTGTCTCCCCCCTTCTACCTCAGCCACCCTACTCCACTACCTCAAATGTCAACCCCATGTGATAAAACCTACCCCCCCTCCACTGCCATGTCATCCATCCACAACCTTTTGGCGCCAATTTATTATCAAGGAACCAACAACTGGGATCAAATCAAAAGGAACCAATGGCTGGGATTGATTTAAAGGAAGCACAGGAAGACAAAGGAAGAAACCCTAGTGAAAAATGAGTACAAATAGAACAATATGTATGCCTTTCAAAGGCAGTAGGGTTTTAGGATTAGTAATAATTTAATCTTAGTGTAATTTTTATTCAGTATTTCAAATTCAGTATTGTACTCTTTCATTCTAGTATTAATCAAAAAATTCCCAGATTTAAATACAATTGCTTTTCAAAATTTCTGTCTTAGCTTATTTGTTTCTTGGCTTTTGCAATTGCTTAATTCATGCTCCTTTACTGCTTATTATTATTACTTAATGCTTATTCATGCTTATCATTTACTAGTATGCTTAGTTACAAGTTTAGGAATACCAGGTTTAGTTTCTCAGTCACACTAGCTTGATTTAGCTTTTCTTAGGTTGCTTAATTAAAAATTGCTTATCCAGTTCTGCTTATTGCCATTGCCTATTCCTGCTTATGAATTATTAGTTTCTGTTTATTAGTGTTGGGTAATACTTATGAGGCTAGTTTGTAGTTTTAAACTATATATTATGCATTACTTATGAAACTGTCACTAATCGCTTAATTTGGCTTATTCTAGTTAGCTCATTTAGAATGCTTATTTTTCATCTTCATTTGCTTAGTAGGTTCTAAGTAGTTTAGTTTAAGTAATTAGAGTTCAAAACATTGCCTAAACTTGTTTTTTTTTCACAAAAAATTGCAAACAGGTCACCTGCAGGGGTGTTTAGATGAACAAACTTGGCTAAGCTCTTGTAAATTTTAGTGTGTCAAATCAGTTAAGGATTCATTATCAAGGTCAAGTTAGAGCAATCAAACTTTAAACATAGGTAGTTTTAGAGCAAAAGTCAAAATTTAGCTTTGATTCCTCATTCATGTATACCTGCTAGGATTTTAGAGTACATAATCTTCATATAGGTATAAAATATGTTAAGTTAGTTTGATTTAGTCTTAATATAACTTAGTATAGTTACATAGTCATCTAGTATCTTTCAAAATTCAGTTTAGTCAAACTTGTGCACAAATCTTCAAAAGTCAAAATTGCATGACTGTCAAAATGGGACAGATTTCAAATCAATATCTAGGGTTTATTTGTGGAAGAAATCAAGTAAGATTTGTTAATTTTGGATCCTTGGCAGCTTTTTTATCAATTTTAAAAAGAAAATCTGGATTTGGAAGTAATTTGGTCATTAAAAATTGATGTGGAAGTTGGGTGTTGACTGAATGAACTCCCCTGCTTCCAGGTTTTTGCAAGAGTTCGCTAGGCCATAAGTTGATCAATTCTTGGTGAAACATTTTGATTTTTGTCACTTTGAGTAGCCCCTTAAGTAGATTTCATAGATTTGCTTCTTGTTTTCCTATTATTGCTTATCCACTTCTTATTTTAAAGCCTTCTTTTGGCTTATTTTTGAATGATGCTGCTGTGTGTTCTTGACAGCTGAGCTTATTGACTTCCTTTTATTTGAACCTGCCTAATCTTGATGTATTATGGTTGTTTTTTTATTAAAGTTGTCATGTTTGAGTTTGCTTTGGGCTCCTTGACTTATTTGGTTTAGCTTATTGTGGTAGCTGTTAGTTGCATGTATGGATTAGTGAGTCTAGGCTGGACCTAGTTAGTGAAACTCATTCATTTTATCTCTCCTTGTTATTTAGCTTATTTTTTTGCTTTATCTGAGTAGACTAGGCTTGTTAGTGATAGTTTGAGCTTATAGATGGCTTTTGATAAACTGGCATATCCATTTTTGCCCCCTGCCTGTTGCACACTTGTTTACCAATAGGTCTGTCCATGCAGCGATCTTCATAAGCTCATTCCAAGCCCAGTAGTGGACCCCATAAGCTGATCCTTGGCTTATTAGATAGCTCACCTGGCCAGCTTATAGGATCAAGGTTCAGTTTGGACCCCTACACCCCCCTGTGGACCCCACAATGGCCTGCACTTTGGCCATTGTGACCTGTCAATTTGGCAGATTTATCCTTAGCTTATTTGCTTATTGCCTGAGCTTATTCCTGTCCTTCCAGCTTATTCTTAGTTACTTTAGCTTGTTGTATCCTATTCTACTCAGTGGTACTTGATTGTAGCTTTTTGGTTTGCTTTTTCTTTGCATCTAAAGTTCTAATAAGCTAAATTTCAAATCTGATAATCCATTTAGCTTATCAATGTGCTTAATTTTAAGTTCTGATCATTGTGTCTTTATTAAAGTTTTTTATTTTCCTTATTTAAGTAGTTTTGTAAAATAAAAATTCAAAAAAATCCAACTTTAATTTTAGTGATAGCTTCTATTTAATAGAAGTTATCTTTTTCATTTTTCTTTTTAGCTTATTAGTAAGCACTTTTGTATTTTTCATATTTTTCTTCAGTTCCTGATAGTTTAAAGTATTTTTAGGAATTTTTCTAGATTTTTCTCTTTTCATTTGCTATTTTTAATATTTAATATTAGTTTTATTAATAATTAATTA
The DNA here is from genome assembly GCA_030686995.1 of Artemisia argyi. NCBI lineage: Eukaryota > Viridiplantae > Streptophyta > Magnoliopsida > Asterales > Asteraceae > Artemisia > Artemisia argyi. The sequence continues at coordinate 95,747,725 of CM060707.1, read as the reverse complement.
ATATTAGATAATTAAATAGTATAAATAGTTTTTATTAAGTACTCCTATGTTTTTATATTTTTCCTATGTTTTAAATGTCATAAAATATTTTTAGAAAAATTTTTAGAATTTTAACTATTCATTTGCTATTTTTCTTTAATTTAATTAGTTTAATTAGTATTTAAATCTTAATTAATTAATAATAAATAGAGAAAAAGTAGGAAAAATGTATTTTTAGTTTTAAAATTACTTTTATATTATTTTAGAATTTTTAGAATTAAATTTTCATTTTTATAGCTTAAATTCATAATTAGTGTATTTTAAATATTATTAATTAGTTATTAAATAGTAATTAATTAAATAGTGTAAAAAATATTTTTCTTTTTCTAAAAATTTTCTTTTATCATTGGGATTGTAAAAATGTAATTTTCATATCCATAGGTATTTTATATTACAAAACTCGCGTTTTATTTCGTACGTCTACGTAGAATTAAATCAAACAAACGCGTTTTTAGACTTAGCTTACACTTTTAGTATATCTGATCATCAGTAATTGTTTATATAGTGTTTCTAAGTTATTTTCATTCCTCATATCTTTGTGTAGTTATACAAATCACTCAAACCCCTTTTCTGTCCAAATTCACCCGATCACAATCCCGTTTAAATTACCATCACGCCTCGTCGGGACATAACGACCCGGGGAAACCCTATATTCCACGGAGATTGACTCTTAGGCTGTTTGACCTAGTTGACCATCCTTTGGTCAATTTAGGTTGATCATTTGGAGCCAATCAAATTTTGGCGGCACTGCCAGGGAGGTTGTGCGCGTTATTCTAGACGGTTTGTAGATTAGTGAATCTGGATATACACTCATTGTATATTTACCATCCTTGTTCTTATTTCTTATTATTAGCATATAAAAACAAAACTGTTCCCGAAAACATTTTAAATCAGTTTTCAACGAACACAAAAAAAACCCAAAAAGATTTTCTTTCTTATTTGTATATAAAATGTCTTTCCAAAAATCCAAAAATATTCATCTTTACCCTCCTACCCTTTTGATTCTTCATTCCTTACCCTCCCAACCCTTTTGATTCTTTCTACATCTCATCCACACCTTCTTATTTGCCATTGGTGTGGTAATCCTTATAATGATGGCAATTGCCCCGGTTATGGCATGGTAGAGTCAGGAAACGGGTCTGTCTATAACCAAGATCCCTATTCCTACCATGACACGACTGATTTATTCCATCAGCTACCACATCATGATACTCAGCAGTTTTACTGTTGTGAGTACTGTGGTGGTTCACACTACAGTTCTGATTGTCAATCAAGAAGCACGCTTGTCTATGAGTAGTTTCCTGATAACGATTATAACTCTAGCACAAATGACTCACATCCACATCAGTTTTACTGTTGTGATTACTGTGGAGGTCCACACTTCAACTCCGATTGTCAAACAAGGAATCCATTTCCTTGTAACAATTTTGACACATCGTATTATGACGAACCTCCACCTCAACCAATTCCTCAAAGTCTTCTCCTTGATCTTTTGGATTTAGTGATTTGAAAGGAATTAAACATACCCCAGATAATCCAAATCAAAAATCGATGGAAGAATTGTTAGCTGAAGAACAGGCTGCTAAAATAAATTCCCAAGATGCCTGATGAGTGTGTAAATACTCATCATTTTTACCTTTTCTGAGCTGCCAACACATCTAAAAATACTCAATATTGTATCAAAATAGTGAAAATATCCCAGGAAAGTGTTTTACATGTTTCAAATGCAAAATAATCAAAAACAGATGAAAAAGGTACAAAGTTTACAAAATTGGCAGTTTCAGTCCCTCATCTTTCAAAAGTTGTCAAATCTAGTCCTTGGCTGTTCTAAAAACTAGAAAAAGTCACCAAAGGTCCTTTTAAATCAAAAAGTTACACAATTAGTCCTTTGGTGCAAAGTTTCACAAAATGTCAAGTTTAGGCCCTGAAGTTTGGAAAATTGTCAAAAATGGTCCCTGAGATATTAAAACTTTGAGAAAAATAAATTTTGTCCTTGTACTTCTCATATATGGCAGGATTTGTCCTTGGTGGAAAAGTTTGGTAAAATTACACAATTGGTCCCGGAAGTTTGAAAGTTTGGCAAATTTAGTCCCTAGTGAAATTTAAATGGAAAAGTCAACCTTGGACCTCATACTATTCATCATTTGGCATAACACACCCCTTGAAATACTTTGGAAGAGTGCCAAGTTTCACCTCGCAACTTTCGGTAAATGGCAAAAATAGTCCTTGTGCAATACAAAACCAAACCAGACCCTTAATAGTTATTACCCAAGATAAAACCAAGTCCAAAACACATACCCAAGCCCACCCTTGCTTCGGCCCAAAATAACACAAGCCCACCAACACCCCGTTTTAATAATCCAGGGTCAAACATTGACCCCTTGGTCAACACGGTCAAACAACCACCCCTCCCAGCCTTCCCTCCCCCACACCCCAACTTGCAGGTCACTTCACCCCACCATCGTTGTCACTTCCACCACCCAAACCACTCACCCTACACCTAATCCAACAAGCATTTAATGTTTCCCCCTCCCATTGGTAATAACAGAAGCAAATAGCAAAATAATCCTTTCCCACCAAAACACGTGGCACAAGATTAAGGCATTTCAATCATCCAATGGCTCAGATTAAGAGTGGGAAATGCTCAAAGGTCATCATAAACCCTAATCTTCAAGTATAAAAGGATGAGAAGCCAAGGAAGAAGAGTTGTCCAATTTCTTAGTATAATTTTGGTCGTATCAATTGTAATTTGAATTTCCATTGGTATTCTAAGCTTTTAAGCACTGTACTAGTTTGTTTAAATGTAATTTCAAGTTTTTAAGTAATCAATTTCAAGTTTCCTTTGGTATCTCAGATTGTGCAATTTTCAAATTTATTTTATGTTTCTTAGTGTACTGAGTTGTTGTTATCATTAAGTACTTACGGACTCTTAGACCGTATAAGCTCCCATAAAGCTTATTTAAGCTTTTAGAAACCATAAAATACAGCTTAGGTATTAAAAATCAAAAATCATAAAAAAGGTCAAACAAAGTCAAACTTGCAGGTTTCTTGTTGAAAAGCAATTGGAGCACAGTGAATTCTAGATGGCTGTGGGTTAGAACTCCAAGGGGAGTGTTAGGATTGGTTCTTATGGTCCTTGGTTCTTGGAGTAAGCTGGATGGCATATTGTAAGCTTTTGAAAACTCATTTCTAGATTGATACTGTAGCATTGCTTATTTCATTGCTTTTTAGCTTTTCTGAGTTTGATTAATACTAAATAGTGACAATCTTGCATAGTAATAGTAACTTGTTTATTGGGATTCTTAGTTGCTTTTTAATCTTAAATTGGCAGTTGAATTAGTATCTTTTGTAATCTTGTGTAATTGTTGTTAATTTCTGTGTTTAAGTGCTCATTTAAGGTTATTATATCATAATAAGTAGTTGTGGTTCAGGTTCTTAAGCCCTAGCACTCATTTGATTTGAAAATCACAAAACAGTCAATATATAAGGAATTTTTGGATTTGTGTAGTTCAAAGTATTGTGGTGTTTCATTGTTGCTGTTTATTGCTCATTTAAGTCACTTAGGTCCATTAGAGCTCAGAACAAGCATAACACTTTGGCCTTGTTCCACCAAAAGTCAAAATCACAACTAAATCAGTTTAAGATTATAACTGTGTTGGTTTGCAAGTAGTATAAGTGTTAATTTGTTTCAAAAGTGTGAGTTTTAGCTTTGTTAAGTCTTATTATAGCTTAAGTAACATAAAACAGTCAATAAATCAGAATCAAATCTCATCAAAGTCAACCTTTTTCAAAATCTTAAAAAGTCAAAAATTGCCTTCATCTCAGAAAACCAAAACTTGGAGCATTTTTTGTGAATTTTGTGTTGAGTTTGAGAACTTGTCCTTTTCAGAAATCAAATTCTACCACCTAGTGTACAAAAGACCATACTCAGCTTATTTTTAAGAATTTTATACAAGCTTGTGCATTAGCTTAAAGTTACTTGCAGGGCAAACACTTGCCCTGTGCACAGATTTTTACCCATTTTTCCCAAGTGTTTTGTGACTTACCCAGTGGGACCCACCCTTAGATTTTTGGCTTTTTGGAAAGCCATATACCCCATTTTGATAAGCCAAGGCTTATTTTAGCCTTTTGAGTTTATTAGGTAGGGCTGCAAGTCTCATCTATTTTGGCCATTGTCTGAGTCTACACTGATTACTGAGTGTAAGACCCCAACTTCATAGCCTTCCCCAAGCCTCATTAATAAGCCATAGGGTTAGCTTATTGGCTTGATTTGTAGCTTATCAGTCCCTCTTTAAGTCTCAAGCTTAAGTTTGGACCCTAGATCACTTTTGTGGACCCCACAGAGGTCCAAAACCTCTCATCTCAGTCCTATTTTGGCCTTTTAAGTTCTTATTTGTGATTTAGTGCTTATTCAGTGAGCTTTTTGGTTCTTGCTTGCTTATTTCTTGTTGTTAATCATCTGTGCATGTTTAGTTTCTCATTTCTTAGCCTTTTCATAGTAGCTTAAGTCCAAATAAGCTAATTGCTCACTGTTTGGAAACAAGGGGGTGCACACAGCTTATTTTTAAGCTAAATTAAAAGTTGTTTCACAAAAGTTTCTTATTTTCATCATATTATTAGCTGTCAAAAAGAAAAACTCCAAAAAAACCAAACATAAAAATAGTGATAGCTTCTATTTAATAGAAACTATCTTTTTCATTTTTCATTTCAGCTTATTTATAAGCACTTTTTCATTTTTATAATTTTCTAAATTTTCTAGTACCTTTAAGTATTTAAAATAATTTTCTTAGATTTTTCTTAATCAGTTTACTATTTATTAGATTTAAAAGTAGTTTAAATAATTGTATAGGTAATATTAGTAATTAATTAGTTTTCTTAAATTTTTAGTAACAACAGTAGGTTTTTATAATTTTTCTAAGTTTTATAAATTAGTTAAGACTTTTAGAAAATATATTTTTAGTTTCTACTATTCATTTTCCATTTTTCTTATTTTAATTATTTAAATTAGATTTAAGTTAATTAAAAGGTAAATAATTAGTGGAATAGCCTAAATATATTTTTTAGACGTTTTTTATAATTTTGTAGGATTCCTGTGATGGTTAAATAGTTTTATAAATTTTCTCATAATTTTCTAAGTTAATTTACTATTATTAGTGATTTAAAATAATTTAATTAGCATAATTAATATAAATAGTTTTTAATTAATAAAAAACTCATAAAAAAACAAAAATATTTATTTTTATTTTTTATACTTTCTTCAAGTTCTTTTTAAGGTTTAGAAAATATTTTTGCAAGTTTTTAGTTTAATTTGTAATCCTTGTAATTTTTAGTTAATTTAAATTAGATTTAAATTAGATTTTAAATAGTTTAATTAATTAAATAATATTTAAATATTAAAATAATCATTTTCATAATTTCATTTTCATTTTAAGTTTTCTTAAATTTTAAGTTTTCAAAAGTTTCACTTGCACCCCCTGTAGTTTGTAATTTATCAAATACCACTTTTTCTGTCTGATACGTGATTCCTGATTGTGAATTTGTGCATATATCTGTATATCTGTTATTTGTGAAAATTATATCTGTGTACAAATACCAAAATATCAGTAGCAAATTCAATTCCATATCATCTTGACTACTGTCTTCAGTACCACTTATTCCCATAAACGATTTCCGAAAACATCATTTCAATCTCGTTGGGACTTAACGACCCGGGGACACACTATACTATCACCGGAGAATTGGAACGAGGCTGTCTTTGACTTATTGACCTTGGTCAATAATATTTGACCGTTTCAGGATCAATCAAAATTTGGCGCCGCTGCCGGGGAGTTTGTTGCGTGTTTTAAAAATCGTTTTAAGTTTAGTGGTTTTCAAAACCCTCCCAGTACAAATTTCACACAAATTTGTAAAAAGTTTTTGTAAAAATATAATCATATCAAAAAGTTCATTAACACTTTTCCTAAAGTGTTAACAACACCAAAAAAATCAAAAACAACAAAACAAACTGTGAAGTTAAATTACTTCGTTTTCATTAAGATTACAACCTGAAACAGTTGGTTTAAGGTAAGTTCTGACATTAAATTGCGAACTGAAGAGGAATCCATTCTTTCCTCCCGCCAGCCTGCGAGTAATCTTAAAAGAACGATTTCGGTTAATGAATCAGTTCCAAAAATATATTCCTAAAGTTTTCTGCACACACACCCACAAGCCTAAAACAGTTTTTCAAATTAATAAATACATAAAATCTTACCACCGCAAACCAAGGCTGAACACCTACCAACTGGGGGTGTGGACATAATAAGTTCCCAAACTTAAGATTAAAACTTGCCTTTGTATCCCTGTGAGTGGTGTACCTTTTTTAAAGAAGCCATTCACTTGTGATTATTGGTTTAAGTTCACTGTGGTTTTGCCTCGATCTTGTTTTGAAAAATTGTTTTCAGTGCATGCGCACTCGGTCACAAACAAAACGTAAACATCAGAAAAACGTACCCGAGCTACGTATTGAAGAACCAAAAACCGAAATGCCCGATATGCCACCACCACCATTACCACCCCCTGACCCTCCCAGGGATGAGCCAGCTCCCGATCTCCGAACAATGGAGGAGTTGTGCCAGCCTACCATGCAAGGGAGGGGCGGGCCTATTGCACCACTCACTATTGAGGCTACGGACTTTGGCCTCAAGCACCACATGATCCAACAAGTCCAGAATTCGTGTCAATTTCACAGATTACCGGGTGACGATGCTAACAAGCATCTTGACAAATACCTTACGGTCACCCAAAGCATGAAACAGCATGGTGTCACCGATGATGCCCTCCGGCTGTATCTCTTCCCCTATTCTCTCACTCATCATGCCACTGCATGGTTTGACCGACTCCCAAAGAATTCTATTTATACCTTTGATGAAATGGTAACCAAGTTTTTAGCAAAATATTTTCCACCTTCTATGGTTACCAAGTTACGAAATGACATCAGCAACTTCCAGCAACGTCCCGATGAGTCTCTTTTTGAGGCTTGGGAACGTTATAAGCTAGCTATTGATCGGTGCCCTAACCACAATATGTTACAAGTTACCATCATAGATACCTTCTATAATGGTCTGACATTGAGGCACCGGGATATTCTCAATGATGCTGCTGGAGGGACCTTTATGAAAAGGCGTCCCGAAGAGTGCTATGACTTGATTGAGAACATGAATGCCTACCATAACTTTTGGGATTCCTCAGTGGAGAGGGATGAGTCATGTAAATCAGTTATTCCTTCATCATCATCTCCTAAAATAATTGCTCTTACCAAAAAGATGGATGATATTTCTACGGCTGTGTTGAGAATGAACCAAACGATGCAAAATCAGGTTCAAAATCAACAAGTGAAAGCCGTGGCCCGAAGTTGTGAAACTTGTGGGGGCCCACATCTTTATTCCGAGTGTCCGGCTACTGTTGGTTTTCCTCAAGAGAACGTTTATGCTGCTCACGGTTCCTACAACATGGGGGTAATTCTTACCAACCACAAGGGGACCGTAATCTCTTAAGCTATCGTTCCAACAATTTCCTTGGACCTCCCGGTTTTAACCAAAATCAAAACCGTAACTCGAATTAGAATTTTAACCAAGGTCAAAACTCAAATTTCCAAAACCCGAATCAAAATCAAGGTCATTTTAATCAAAACAATTTTCAAAATGGCAATCAAAATCAAGGTTTTCAAGGAAATTTTCAAAGAAACCAAAATCAAGGGAATTATAATCAGGGTAATTTCAATCAGAGAAACAATTTTCAGGGTAACAACAATCAAAATCAAGGGAATTTTCAAAACAACCGTGTTCAAAATCCTCCTCAAAATGTTGTTCCACCCTCGTCTTCCTCCGATGAAGTGCTAAAGCAATTCATGAAAGCACAAGAGGAAACGAATCGGTTATTGATCAGCAAGATCTCTGAGCTTCAGAAGTATTTAAATGATCGACCCTCGGGCCCGGGTACACTACCGAGCAACACGATCGCTAACCCGAGGGGCGATGTCAAAGCGATCACTACCCGAAGTGGGGTATCATACAATGGACCCTCGATTCGCTCTACCTCTTCTTCTCCTCCTACTAAGGTAGCGGAACATGAACCTGACATTACCACGGACACGGTACTTCCTACTAATAACGGAGGTATCAACAACGTCCACCCTCAAGTTGTTCCGGTCCCGACTCATAAGTCGAAAGTTGTATTTGATCCTCCTGTGAGTTCTGATGAAATCCCAAAGAATGATCCTAAGCCTTCAATTCCATATCCTTCACGTTTGAATGATCAAAAGAACCACGAAAAAGCTAACCATCAGATGGAAAAAATTTATCAAATTTTCCAAGAATTACATTTCGATATTAGCTTCGCGGATGCTCTTCTTCTCATGCCTAAATTTGCTTCAACAATCAAAAATCTGATAAGCAACAAAGAAAAACTCTATGAGATGGAAAAAACTCCACTTAATGAGCATTGCCCAGCAGTGCTCTTGAAAAAGCAACCCGAAAAGCTTGGAGATCCCGAGAAATTTCTCATTCCTTATGTTTTCCCGGGGATGGTTGAATGCTTTGCCTTGGCCGATCTCGGTGCAAGCATTAACCTAATGCCTTACACAGTCTGGAAAAGACTCTTTCTTCCTGCTCTCACTCCAACCTGCATGACTCTCGAGCTTGCAGACCGTACTATATCTCGTCCTCTCAGCATTGCCGAAGATATCTTCGTGAAAGTTGGAAAGTTCCATTTTCTGGCGGATTTCGTGGTTGTTGATTTCGATGCTGACCCAAGAGTTCCTCTCAATCTCGGGAGGGGATTCTTAAGAAGGGGTCGTGCTTTAATCGATGTATTCGAAGAAGAAATCACTCTACGTGTTGATGGTGAAGCCATCACGTTCAATCTTGATCAGACTTCAAGATACTCCTCCAACTATGACACTGAAATGGTTAACCAAATTGACATCATCGATGTTGCGTCTGAGGAGTCTTCTCAAGAAGTCCTTGGTTTCTCAGCCAGTGGCAGTACCACTCCTTCTACTGATCATATCATTTCCGACTCTTCCCCTTCTCTCACTCCGTTTGAGGGAAGTGACTTCTTTCTAGAAGAGGTCGAGGCTTTTCTTGCTCAGGATAGCTCAATCCCTCATGAGATTGATGAAAACTATCTTGACCCAGAGGGGGACATTCTTCTTCTCGAAAGATTGTTAAATGACGATCCTTCACCCTCTCCGTCTCCAAAAATACTTCATAAAGCGGAAGTCAAAAATGTTAAAATAATTGAAGACTTTCCCGATGTTGAGCTCAAGGACTTGCCTCCTCATCTAGAATATGCATTTCTGGAGGGTGATGATAAATTGCCCGTCATTATTGCTAAAGACTTAAAAGATGAGGAAAAGGCAGCACTCCTAAAGGTTCTTAAGTCACACAAGCAAGAAATTGCTTGGAAACTCTCCGACATCAAGGTCATAAGCCCGAACTTTTGTACACATAAAATCTTAATGGAGGATGACTTTAAGCCAGCAGTGCAACAACAGAGAAGGGTAAATCCCAAAATCCACAAAGTTGTCAAACAAGAGGTTCTAAAACTTCTTGATGCGGGATTGATTTATCCTATATCTGACAGTCCTTGGGTTAGCCCAATTCATTGTGTTCCTAAAAAGGGTGGCATTACCGTTGTTACCAACGAGGATAACGAGTTGATTCCAACTCGTTTTGTCACGAGTTGGCGAGTATGTATTGACTATCGAAAGTTGAATGAAGCCACCCGTAAAGACCATTTTCCTCTCCCTTTTATGGACCAGATGCTTGAAAGACTTGCGGGGAATGAATACTACTGTTTCCTCGATGGTTTTTTGGGTTACTTCCAAATCCCCATTGATCCACAGGATCAAGAGAAAACTACCTTCACATGCCCCTACGGAACTTTTGCTTACAGACATATGCCTTTCGGCTTATGTAATGCACCAGGCACGTTCCAGAGGTGCATGATGTCTATCTTTTCTGACATGATCGAAAAAACCATGGAGGTATTTATGGATGACTTTTTAGTCATCGGGGATTCATTCCAGACCTGTCTCTCCCACTTGGAACAGATGCTTAAACGTTGCAAAGAAACGAATTTAAGTCTCAAGTGGGAGAAGAGTCACTTTATGGTTAAAGAAGGCATTGTCCTCGGCCATAAAATTTCAAAGAACGGGATTGAGGTTGACAAAGCCAAAGTTGATGTCATTTCTAAATTACCTCATCCCACCACCGTTAAAGGTGTTAGGAGCTTTTTGGGTCATGCCGGCTTCTACCGTAGGTTTATCCAAGATTTCTCTAAGATTGACCGGCCTATGACCCATCTCCTCGAGAAGGATGCTCCTTTCATCTTCTCTCCTGAGTGCATCGAAGCTTTTGAAACATTAAAGAAAAAGCTTACCGAGTCACCGATTCTTGTTGCCCCCGATTGGGACCTGCCTTTTGAGCTTATGTGCGATGCTAGTGATTTTGCCATAGGTGCGGTCTTGGGGCAACAAAAAGAAAAATACTTTCAGCCTATACACTACGCAAGCAAAACTATGACCGAGGCTCAGAGTCATTACACCACCACTGAAAAAGAACTCCTAGTTGTGGTGTATGCCTTTGAAAATTCTGGCCATACTTAAGACTGACCAAATGCGTAGTGTATACGGATCACTCGGCTTTGAAGTACCTATTTGCAAAGCAAGATGCAAAGCCGAGGCTACTCCGTTGGGTTCTCTTTCTCCAAGAATTTGATATCATTATCCGTGATAAAAAGGGAGCCGAGAACCTTGCTGCTGTTCATCTCTCACGATTAGAAAACCCTCATCAGGATGTGTTCGAGAAACAGGAAATAAATGAAACATTTACTCTCGAGACACTCAATGCGGTTGCTTTTCGTGGTGACTCTACTACCCCATAGTTTGCCGACTTTGCAAATTACCATGCGGGTAACTTCATCGTGAAGGGGATGACGTCCCAACAGAAGAACAAATTCTTCAAAGACGTTAGACATTACTTCTGGGACGACCCCTATCTCTTCATAATCTGTGTCGATCAAGTCATCAGGCGATGTGTATATGGACAGGAAGCCGCTGATATTCTCAAGGCTTGCCATGCTGGACCTACCGGGGGCTACCATAGTCCTAACTACACCGCCAAAAAGGTGTTTGATTCCGGTTTCTACTGGCCCACGATCTATAAGGATGCCCACGAGTTAGTCAAAGCTTGTGATGCTTGTCAGCGTCACGGTAATATTTCACAAAAGAACGAAATGCCACAAAATGCCATTCAAGTTTGTGAAATCTTTGACGTCTGGGGCTTTGATTTTATGGGGCCATTCCCATCTTCTCATGGAAACAAATATATTCTCGTGGCTGTTGACTACTTGTCAAAATGGGTTGAGGCTAAGGCCTTACCCACTAATGATGCCCGAGATGTTGTGAAATTCTTGAAATCCCTCTTTGCTCGTTTTGGAACTCCACGTGCCATCATTAGTGATCGCGGTACTCACTTTTGCAATGATCAATTCGTAAAAGTCATGCTTAAGTACGGTGTTACTCATCGTCTTTCTACCGCATATCACCCACAAACAAGTGGGCAGGTGGAGGTTTCCAACCGTGGTATAACATGGATTCTTGAGAGGACCGTAGATGAAAACCGTGCTTCCTGGTCGGATAAACTAGATGATGCACTCTGGGCCTTCCGTACAGCTTACAAAACACCCATCGGGTGTACTCCCTACAAGCTTGTATACGGGAAGGCGTGTCATTTACCGATCGAGCTCGAACACAAAGCCTACTAGGCCTTGAAACATGCAAACTATGATCTTCATAAAGCGGGTGATCACCGTAAGGTTCAACTCAATGAATTAAACGAACTTCGTGATCAAGCCTACGAGAACTCTTTGATCTACAAAGAAAAGACAAAGAAGATTCATGACTCTAAGATTAAGAACCGCGTTTTCAACGTCGGTGACAGAGACCTTCTTTTCAACTCAAGGTTAAAGATCTTCTCAGGGAAATTAAAAACCCGATGGACTGGACCATTCACTATTGCTAAAGTATATCCATACGGGACTGTTGAGTTATCTCAACCCGAAGGTCCCAACTTCAAAGTGAATGGTCATCGTTTAAAACATTATTTTGGAGAGAACATACCACCCATGGTTGTCCTGGATCTCCAAACTTTCCCCACGGACCAATGAATTCGGGGATCGAGTCAAGCTAGTGACTCAGTGAACAAAAATTAGCAAAATATACGGGTTTTCACCCATATTTCTGACTTCTTTCTACTTTCTACCACTCTAGTATGGGGGAGTGGTCGTCCCCCACCTTTTGAAAAGTAAATATGTATATAAAGTTTCAATTAAAAAAAAATGTAAATGTTTATATGTACAAATAAATAAGGTGAAAAAGAAAATCAATATTTCCACAGTTAGTTTCGAATATTAGCTTTTTCCGTTCAGAGATTCGGCATAATAGCCGGGACTTTGAATATTGAGGGCAATATTCAATTCTAGTGTGGGGGGGGGGGGGGGGGGGGAAATTCTTGCGAATTTTATCACAAAATACTTTCTAAGTACCCCCATTTTGGCCAAAAATTTTTCACTTTATTTCAAAATTTTTGTGGTAATCAGTCCGCCAAAGTCTTAATGACAAATGGATTGGCTAGTCCAGGAGCAAACGGCTCTTGGTAAAGACATCTCAAACCCGTTAATGGCTTGCAATTTGCCAAAAATTGTATGGTACCTCAACTCGCCATATCCCATAAAGCGAATGAGTTGGCTAGCCCACAAGATTATGGCTTGTGGTAAAGGCCGTGGAAAACCCATAATTGGTAATCAGCTCACCAAGATGTTGACTTAGTCCATCAAGATGCTGGCTAGTCCAGAAGCAAACGGCTTTTGGTAAAGACTAATCAAATCCGTTGACAGCTGGTGGTTTGCTCAAAATCACACGGTTATCAGGTGTGCCACAGTTCTTACACCTGGCTACTCCAGAAGTGATGGCTTTTGGTAAAGAGGTTTTCAAATCCATCAAGTTTTTCTCAAAAGATTGCTAGGGACTAGCAATGTTTTAGTGTGGGGGATTGATGAGTGTGTAAATACTCATCATTTTTACCTTTTCTGAGCTGCCAAAACATCTGAGAGCACTCAATATTGTATCAAAATAGTGAAAATATCCCAGGAAAGTGTTTTACGTGTTTCAAATGCAAAATAATAAAAAACAGATTAAAAATGTACAAAGTTTGCAAAAATAGCAGTTTCAGTCCCTCATCTTTCAAAAGTTGTCAAATCTAGTCCCTGGCTGTTCTAAAAACTTGAAAAAGTCACCAAAGGTCCTTTTAACTCAAAAAGTTACACAATTAGTCCTTTGGTGCAAAGTTTCACAAAATGTCAAGTTTAGTCCCTGAAGTTTGGAAAATTGTCAAAAATAGTCCCTGGGATATTAAAACTTTGAGAAAAACAAATTTTATCCTTGTACTTCTCATATATGGCAGGATTGGTCCTTGGAGGAAAAGTTTGGTAAAATTACACAATTGGTCCCGGAAGTTTGAAAGTTTGGCAAATTTAGTCCCTGGTGAAATTTAAATGGAAAAGTCAACCTTGGACCTCATACTATTCATCATTTGTCATAACACACCCCTTGAAATACTTTGGAAGAGTGCCAAGTTTCACCCCCCAACTTTCGGTAAATGGCAAAAATGGTCCTTGTGCAATACAAAACCAAACCGGACCCTTAATAGTTATTACCCAAAATAAAACCAAGTCCAAAACACATACCCAAGCCCACCCTTGCTTTGGCACAAAATAACACAAGCCCACCAACACCCCGTTTTAATAATCCAGGGTCAAACATTGACCCCTTGGTCAACACGGTCAAACAACCACCCCTCCCAGCCTTCCCTCCCCCACATCCCAACTTGCAGGTCACTTCACCCCACCATCCTTGTCACTTCCACCACCCAAACCACTCACCCTACACCTAATCCAACAAGCATTTAATGCTTCCCCCTCCCATTGGTAATATCAGAAGCAAATTGCAAAATAATCCTTTCCCGCCAAAACACGTGGCACAAGATTTAGGCATTTCAATCATCCAATGGCTCAGATTAAGAGTGGGAAATGCTCAGAGGTCATCATAAACCCTAATCTTCAAGTATAAAAGGATGAGAACCCAAGGAAGAAGAGTTGTCCAATTTCTTAGTATAATTTAGGTCGTATCAATTGTAATTTGAATTTCCATTGGTTTTCTAAGCTTTTAAGCACTGTACTAGTTTGTTTAAATGTAATTTCAAGTTTCTAAGTAATCAATTTCAAGTTTCCTTTGGTATCTCAGATTGTGCAATTTTCAAATTTATTTTAAGTTTCTTAGTGTACTGAGTTGTTGTTATCATTAAGTACTTATGGACTCTTAGGCCATATAAGCTCCTAGAAAGCTTATTTAAGCTTTTAGAAACCATAAAATACAGCTTAGGTATTAAAAATCAAAAATCATAAAAAAGGTCAAACAAAGTCAAACTAGCAGGTTTCTTGTTGAAAAGCAATTGGAGCACAGTGAATTCTGGATGGCTGTGGGTTAGAACTCCAAGGGGAGTGTTAGGATTGGTTCTTATGGTCCTTGGTTGTTGGAGTAAGCTGGATGGAATATTGTAAGCTTTTGAAAACTCATTTCTAGATTGATACTGTAGCATTGCTTATTTCATTGCTTTTTAGCTTTTCTGAGTTTGATTAATACTATATAGTGACAATCTTGCATAATAATAGTAACTTGTTTATTGGGATTCTTAGCTGCTTTTTAATCTTAAATTGGCAGTTGAATTAGCATCTTTTGTAATCTTGTGTAATTGTTGTTAATTTCTGTGTTTAAGTGCTCATTTAAGGTTACTATATCATAATAAGTAGTTGTGGTTCAGGTTCTTAAGCCCTAGCACTCATTTGATTTGAAAATCACAAAACAGTCAATATATAAGGAGTGTTTGGATTTGTGTAGTTCAAAGTATTATGGTGTTTAATTGTTGCTGTTTATTACTCATTTAAGTCACTTAGGTCCATTAGAGCTTAGAACAAGCATAACACTTTGGCCTTGTTCCACCAAAAGTCAAAATCACAACTAAATCAGTTTAAGATTTTAACTGTGTTGGTTTGCAAGTAGTATAAGTGTTAATTTGGTTCAAAAGTGTGAGTTTTAGCTTTGTTAAGTCTTATTATAGCTTAAGTAACATAAAACAGTCAATAAATCAGAATCAAATCTCATCAAAGTCAACCTTTTTCAAAATCTTAAAAAGTCAAAAATTGCCTTCATCTCAGAAAACCAAAACTCGGAGCATTTTTTGTGAATTTTGTGTTGAGTTTGAGAACTTGTCCTTTTCAGAAATCAAAGTCTACCACCTAGTGTACAAAAGCCCATACTCAGCTTATTTTTAAGAATTTTATACAAGCTTGTGCATTAGCTTAAAGTTACTTGCAGGGCAAACACTTGCCCTGTGCACAGATTTTTACCCATTTTTCCCAAGTGTTTTGTGACTTACCCAGTGGGACCCACCCTTAGATTTTTGGCTTTTTGGAAAGCCATATACCCCATTTTGATAAGCCAAGGCTTATTTTAGCCTTTTGAGTTTATTTGGTAGGGCTGCAAGTCTCATCCATTTTGGCCATTGTCTAAGTCTACACAGATTACTCAGTGTAAGACCCCAACTTCATAGCCTTCCCCAAGCCTCATTAATAAGCCATAGGGTTAGCTTATTGGCTTGATTTGTAGCTTATCAGTCACTCTTTAAGTCTCAAGCTTAAGTTTGGACCCTAGATCACTTTTGTGGACCCCACAGAGGTCCAAAACCTCTCATCTCAGGCCTGTTTTGGCCTTTTGGCCTTTTAAGTGCTTATTTGTGATTCAGTGCTTATTCAGTGTGCTTTTTGGTTCTTGCTTGCTTATTTCTTGTTGTTAATCATCTGTGCATGTTTAGTTTCTCATTTCCTAGCTTTTTCATAGTAGCTTAAGTCCTAATAAACTAATTGCTCACTGTTTGGAAACAATGGGGGTGCACACAGCTTATTTTTAAGCTAAATTAAAAGTTGTTTCACAAAAGTTTCTTATTTTCATCATATTATTAGCTGTCAAAAAGAAAAACTCCAAAAAAACCAAACATAAAAATAGTGATAGCTTCTATTTAATAGAATCTATATTTTTCATTTCAGCTTATTTATAAGCACTTTTCCATTTTTATAATTTTCTAAATTTTCTAGTACCTTTAAGTATTTAAAATAATTTTCTTAGATTTTTCCTAATCAGTTTACTATTTATTAGATTTAAAAGTAGTTTAAATAATTAAATATGTAATATTAGTAATTAATTAGTTTTCTTAAATTTTTAGTAACAACAGTAGGTTTTTATAATTTTTCTAAATTTTATAAATTAGTTAAGACTTTTAGAAAATATATTTTTAGTTTCTACTATTAATTTTCCATTTTTCTTATTTTAATTATTTAAATTAGATTTAAGTTAAATAAAAGGTAAATAATTAGTGGAATAGCCTAAATATATTTTTTAGAAGTTTTTTATAATTTTGTAGGATTCCTGTGATGGTTAAATAGTTTTATAAATTTTCTCATAATTTTCTAAGTTAATTTACTATTATTAGTGATTTAAAATAGTTTAATTAGCATAATTAATATAAATAGTTTTTAATTAATAAAAAACTCATAAAAAAACAAAAATATTTATTTTTATTTTTTATACTTTCTTCAAGTTCTTTTTAAGGTTTAAAAAATATTTTTCCAAGTTTTTAGTTTAATTTGTAATCCTTGTAATTTTTAGTTAATTAAATTAGATTTAAATTAGATTTTAAATAGTTTAATTAATTAAATAATATTTAAATATTAAAATAATCATTTTCATAATTTCATTTTCATTTTAAGTTTTCTTAAATTTTATGTTTTCAAAAGTTTCACTTGCACCCCCTGTAGTTTGTAATTTATCAAATACCACTTTTTCTGTTTGTTACCTAATTCCTGATTGTGAATTTGTGCATATATCTGTATATCTGTTATTTGTGAAAATTATATCTGTGTACAAATACATAAATATCAGTAGCAAATTCAATTCCATATCATCTTGGCTACTGTCCTCAGTGCCACTTATTCCCATAAACGATTTCCGAAAACATCATTTCAATCTCGTTGGGACTTAACGACCCGGGGACACACTATACTATCACCGGAGAATTGGAACGAGGCTGTCTTTGACTTATTGACCTTGGTCAATAATATCTGACCGTTTCAGGACCAATCAATGCCTATGAAAGATATTATGGAATAAATTGCAAAAGAAAAAGCAGCCAGATCTAGCTCTCGATTCCGTTTCATTCCTGATGACAGTGATGATGAAGATACACTTGATATTCTTCAATTTTATAAAGATTCATCAGATGAAATTCCATCAGTTGTGATTCCATCTCAACCCATTATTATCACACCCGAGGTTCCCACTCACTCTTTGAGCATGGGGGACGAGCATCTTGACACTATTCCTGAAAAGGAATTGGACGAATTCATAAATTCTAGTGTTGAGAACCTTGTTCCAAACCCAAGAGAGTCACAGGGAATTCTTGATCATATGTGTGATATCCCTCCTCCTCTTGTCTTCCCGACTGATCATGTTGAGATGTTTTCCGATTCTATTGATAACGATTCGTTGTCTTGCGGAGACATCTTTTATCTGGAAGAATTACCTTCTGAGCTAGTCAGCTTAGAAGAAGAGAATGATGAGATTAACACTGGAATCAAGGATGAAGCACTTCGTGCAACATTATTGAATGTCGATCTCCTCATTTCTAAAATCGAGGCTTTCAATATGAAATCTATTTCCTCTCCTATCCCGATTGAGGATAGTGACATTTTCTCCGATGATCCTATTCCGGAGTTTGAAGCCTTTACTTTTGATCATATGGGAGAGAAGATTAGTGGCAGTACCACTTCTCATTCTCAAATTTCTCTCCCCGAATATGATTCATTCACCTTTGAGGAGTTCTCCGGTGAACTTACTCATATCATATCTCCACCGAAGTATGATAACTTTCACTTTGATCTAGACAAAGATAATACTTGTGTTCCGGAGAGAAATATTCTCAACCTTGAGAATTTGATTGATATCAAAATCCCAACCCTCCCACCCATAATATGTCTAGATCATACGAGCTTAAATGATGAGATTCATGATGCACCAATTATGGATTCTCTTTCTGATGATGATGACTTTATCTTGATTGTCATTAAGATCTTTCTTCCCTTCTTCACCTACCGGGTGACTTCTCCTGTTCTTCATTCCTTAGGGAATGAAGACATTATCTTTGACCCCATCATCACCGCTTATAGTTTATACAATTTAAAGCCGGGTACTTATCTCATCGGTGTGGAACTTTCACGTGCTTCAAATGTTTTTCCAAACATCTTGAATGAAAGTCCGATGGAGATTGTCTCTTCCACATCATGCTTCCCCAAGAACCAATGAATTCGGGGTCGAGTCAAGCTAGTGAATCGGTAAACAAAAACAGTAGCATGTACTTAGGGTTTTCACCCTAACTATGGGGGAGTGCCCCTGCTATGGTTACCAATAATGTGAAAAAATTGTGTTTCCACATTTAGCTTGTAATGTTGCCCTTTTAAGTTCAAAGAGTCGGCATAATAGCCGGGACTTTGAATATTGAGGACAATATTCAATTCTAAGTGTGGGGGGGGGGGGGGGTATTTCGCTATTCTAGCGAATTTTATCACATTTTACTATCTAGTACCCCTGTTTTTGGCAAAATATTAAAAAATTTTCACTTAAGTTCAAAATTTTTTGTGGTTATCAGTCCGCCATGTCTAAACGACAAAAGGATTGGCTAATCCAGGAGCAAATGGCTCTTGGTAAAGATATATCAAATCTGTTGACGGCTTGTAATTTGCCTAAAATTGTATGGTATATCAACTCGCCATATCCTAAAAAGTGAAAGAGTTGGCTAGCCCGCAAGATTATGGCTTGTGGTAAAGGCAGTGGAAAAACCATAATTGGTAATCAACTCACCAAGATGTTGACTATGTCCATCAAGAGTTGGCTAGTCCAGAAGCAAACGGCTTCTGGTAAAGACAAATCAAATTCGTTGACAGCTGGTGGTTTGCTCAAAATCACATGGTTATCAGGTGGACCATAGTTCTTACTTGAACTGAAACATTTGGCTACTCTAGAAGTGATGGCTTTTGGTAAAGAGATTAAAATCCATTAAGTTTTGAAAACAGTTTATTGCTAGGGACTAGCAATATTTTAGTGTGGGGGATTGATGAGTGCGCAAACACTCATCATTTTTAGTAAAATCTGAACTGCAAAACATTCAAAAACACTCAAAAAGGCATCAAAATACTAAATATATTCCAAAATTGTGTTTTATATGTTTCAGATGCAAAATGAGTAAAAACAGATGAAAAACGTACAAAGTTTGCATAATCGGCAGTTTCAGTCCCCCAACTTTCAACATTTAACAAAAATAGTCCCTGAGTACTTATTTGGAAAGAAAAGTCACCAAAGGTCCTTTTGAAATTATAAATTGTCATATTTAGTTCTTTGGTGAAAAAGTTAAAAAGTTTTGAGAATTTACAATTTGGATCCTTGAAGTTTCGGAATTGGCAGAAATGGTCCTTTTGAATTTTAGTTTTGGAAAATAACTATTCAAAGTCCTTGGTAAATCAAAGTTGGGCAATATTGATCCTTGGAAGAATTTTTGGAAAATGGCAATATTGGTCCCTCAATTTTCAGCTTGTTACAATTTGGTCCTTGTGATAATTATAAACCAAATGGGCCATTTTATTATCCCAATCCACCCCATAATCCCCCAAGCCCACAATTTGAGCCCAAACCAAACCTGTCCCTTTTAATAAATAACCAGGGTTAAACCAAAAGTCAACCCCCTCCTTTCCACTTCCCCCCAAAACACCCAGCCCCCAAACCTCTGCCATCTCCAACAATATTGTCTCCCCCCTCCTACCTCAGCCACCCTACTCCACTACCTCAAATGTAAACCCCATGTGATAAAACCTATCCCCCTCCACTGCCATGTCATCCATCCACAACCTTTTGGTGCCAATTTATTATCAAGGAACCAACGACTGGGATCAAATCAAAAGGAACCAATGGCTGGGATTGATTTAAAGGAAGCACATGAAGAAACACTAGTGAAAAATGAGTATAAATAGAACAATATGTATGCCTTTCAAAGTCAGTAGGGTTTTAGGAGTAGTAATAATTTAATCTTAGTGTAATTTTTACTCAGTATTTCAAATTCAGTATTGTACTCTTTCATTCTAGTATTAATCAAAAAATTTCCAGATTTAAATACAATTGCTTTTCAAAATTTCTGTCTTAGTTTATTTGTTTCTTGGCTTTTTCAATTGCTTAATTCATGCTCCTTTATTGCTTATTATTATTACTTAATGCTTATTCATGCTTATCATTTACTAGTATGCTTAGTTACAAGTTTAGGAATACCAGGTTTAGTTTCTCACTCACACTAGCTTGATTTAGCTTTTCTTAGGTAGCTTAATTAAAAACTGCTTATCTAGTTCTGCTTATTTCCGTTGCCTATTCATGCTTATGAATTGTTAGTTTCTGTTTATTAGTGCTAGGTAATACTTACGAGGCTAGTTTGTAGTTTTAAACTATATATTATGCATTACTTATGAAACTGTCACTAATCGCTTAATTTGGCTTATTCTAGTTAGCTCATTTAGAATGCTTATTTTTCATCTTCATTTGCTCAGTAGGTTCTAAGTAGTTTAGTTTAAGTAATTAGAGTTCAAAACATTGGCTAAACTTGTTTCTTTTCACAAAAAATTGCAAACAGGTCACCTGCAGGGGTGTTTGGATGAACAAACTTGGCTAATCTCTTGTAAATTTTAGTGTGTCTTTTTTTTTTGGGTAAAAGGGTTAATTCACCCCAGTAAAATTCATTACTCCAAAAAACGTTGACGTACATAGGATGAGGGTAATATCCCTCACCTCAGTCCCTTAAGACACTTACAGACTCAAATATAAGAATGACAC
Source organism: Artemisia argyi (assembly GCA_030686995.1). Classification (NCBI taxonomy): domain Eukaryota; kingdom Viridiplantae; phylum Streptophyta; class Magnoliopsida; order Asterales; family Asteraceae; genus Artemisia; species Artemisia argyi. The sequence continues at coordinate 95,726,610 of CM060707.1, read as the reverse complement.
ACCATTCTTATAACTTACAATAAATTGAACCTACCAATAATGACAAAAGTACATAAAAATTTACAATACTACTCAAGTAAAGCACTTGAGCCTTCTATATCACTATGGCGGTCCACCTTAACTTCCATGAAGAATCCACGTATAAACATCCGAGCGATCTTCAACATATAATCTGTTTGTAGTAGCAAAGAACACCACAAACAAAACCTCTACCATTCCCATCATGATCATGTAACCATCAAATATGAATCAACGTTGAACCAAAGAAAACCCAACGCTGCCATGCATGTACCAAAGGCAAGAAGCAAATGAGAATAGTAACAAACAATGCAATAGCCTGCAACTTATAGCCATGGTGACCCCTTCCAAGCACAACACCGAATATCAATCAACACAAGTAAAGGGCACCATGAACCAACCATCGAGTCCCAACAACCAAGTTTGAATATGCGCCAAATAAATCATTATGAACCAAACTTGCTCAAACATAGGACTCATATGCTCAATCATGCACAATAAACACCAACAGATCAGCAACAAATAATTTCGTACCTAAGACCAGCCTAGTACGATCCAAACAACCAGACGACCTGTTAGATGCCGACACTAGGGTTTACAACCCTAACTTCCAATAACGAAACACCGATTAGCAGCAGCACCGAATAAAGCAAACCACCTAATCGACCAGTAATAAGGTTATAGATCCACGTAAAATGGATTAAAACCCTAACTTGAAAATCATTGTAGCAGTCAAAGAAAAACAAACCCCTAACGTAAGGGTTTCATGTAAACAGATTGAACAACAGAACATAACAGGAACAAAACCCTAAACAGGTTACGTTCAATTCGAAAATATGAAAACCAAAAGTTTCCAATAGAACAATCAAGGATTACACGCCAGCATCAATTACACATAAAAACCAAAAGGTTTTATATACGTTAAGCACAAAACCCAAATCAATAGATCATGCCTTAAATATATATAAAAGGAACGAATCTGAGCCCTAGAGTCGATTGAAACCCTAATAAACGAATCATCAGAACAATGATGAAAAACAATTAGAATGATTAGGTTTTCAGCAGCACGCCACTCCTAGATAAAAACACAACTCTAAACACGATTGCATACCAAGATACGAAGATCGTATAATGGTAGAGAGGCGGATTTAGAAGTTGATTTGGTCGGAATAATAGAGGGGTGCGGCTGGAATCGCCAAGGGGAGCGAGAAAAACGAATTAGGGTTGTTTTTGATCTGGGCAATTTTAGTGTGTCAAATCAGTTAAGGATTCATTATCAGGGTCAAGTTAGAGCAATCAAACTTTAAACATAGGTAGTTTTAGAGCAAAAGTCAAAATTTAGCTTTGATTCCTCATTCATGTATACCTGCTAGGATTTTAGAGTACATAATCTTCATATAGGTATAAAATATGTTACGTTAGTTTGATTTAGTCTTAATATAACTTAGTATAGTTACATTAGTCATCTAGTATCTTTCAAAATTCAGTTTAGTCAAACTTGTGCACAAATCTTCAAAAGTCAAAATTGCATGACTATCAAAATGGGACAGATTTCAAATCAATATCTAGGGTTTATTTGTGGAAGAAATCAAGTAAGATTTGTTAATTTTGGATCCTTGGCAGCTTTTTTTATCAATTTTAAAAAGAAAATCTGGATTTGGAAGTAATTTGGTCATTAAAAATTGATGTGGAAGTTGGGTGTTGACTGAATGAACTCCCCTGCTTCCAGGTTTTTGCAAGAGTTCGCTAGGTCATAAGTTGATCAATTCTTGGTGAAATCTTTTGATTTTTGTCACTTTGAGTAGCCCCTTAAGTAGATTTCATAGATTTGCTTCTTTTTTTTCCTATTATTGTTTATCCACTGCTTATTTTAAAGCCTTCTTTTGGCTTATTTTTGAATGCTGCTGTTGTGTGTTCTTGACAGCTGAGCTTATTGACTTCTTTTTATTTGAAACTGCCTAATCTTGATGTACTATGGTTGTTGTTTATTAAAGTTGTCATTTTTGAGTTTACTTTGGGCTCCTTGACTTATTTGGTTTAGCTTATTATGGTAGCTGTTAGTTGCCTGTGTGGATTAGTGAGTCTAGGCTTGACCTAGTTAGTGAAACTCATTCATTTTATCTCTCCCTGTTATTTAGCTTATTTTTTTGCTTTATCTGAGTAGACTAGGCTTTTAAGTGATAGTTTGAGCTTATAGGTGGCTTTTGATAAGCTAGCATATCCATTTTTGCCCCTGCCTGTTGCACACCTGTTTTCCATTAGGTTTGTCCATGCAGCCATCTTCATAAGCTCATTCCAAGCCCAGTAGTGGACCCCACAAGCTGATCCTTAGCTTATTAGATAGCTCACCTGGCCAGCTTATAGGACCAAGGTTTAGTTTGGACCCCTACACCCCCTGTAGACCCCACAGTGGCCTGCGTTTTGGCCATTGTGACCTGTCAATTCGGCAGATTTATCCTTAGCTTATTTGCTTATTGCCTGAGCTTATTCCTGTCCTTCTAGCTTATTCTTAGTTACTTTAGCTTGTTGTATCTTATTCTACTCAGTGGTACTTGATTGTAGCTTTTTGGTTTGCTTTTTCTTTGCATCTAAAGTTCTAATACGCTAAATTTCAAATCTGCCAATCCATTTAGCTTATCAATGTGCTTAATTTTAAGTTCTGATCATTGTGTCTTTATTAAAGTTGTATATTTTCCTTATTTAAGTAGTTTTGTAAAATAAAAATTCAAAAAAATCTAACTTTAATTTTAGTGATAGCTTCTATTTAATAGAAGTTATATTTTTCATTTTTCTTTTTAGCTTATTATTAAGCACTTTTGTATTTTCATATTTTTCTTCAGTTCCTGATAGTTTAAAGTATTTTTAGGAATTTTTCTAGATTTTTCTCTTTTCATTTGCTATTTTTAATATTTAATATTAGTTTTATTAATAATTAATTAATATTAGATAATTAAATAGTATAAATAGTTTTTATTAAGTACTCCTATGTTTTTATATTTTTCCTAGGTTTTAAATGTCATAAAATATTTTTAGAAAAAGTTTTAGAATTTTTACTATTCATTTGCTATTTTTCTTTAATTTAATTAGTTTAATTAGTATTTAAATCTTAATTAATTAATAATAAATAGAGAAAAAGTAGGAAAAATATATTTTTAGTTTTAAAATTACTTTTATATTATTTTAGAATTTTTAGAATTAAAATTTCATTTTTATTGCTTAAATTCATTATTAGTGTATTTTAAATATTATTAATTAGTTATTAAATAGTAATTAATTAAATAGTGTAAAAATTATTTTTCATTTTCTAAAAATTTTCTTTTATCATTGGGATTGTAAAAATGTAATTTTCGTATCCGTAGGTATTTTATTTTATAAACTCGCGTTTTATTTCGTACGTCTACGTAGAATTAAATAAAACAAACACGTTTTTAGACTTAGCTTACGTTTTTAGTATATCTGATCATCAGTAATTGTTTATGTAGTGTTTCTAAGTTATTTTCATTCCTTATATCTTAGTGTAGTTATACAAATCACTCAAACCCCTTTTCTGTCCAAATTCATCCGCTCACAATCCCGTTTAAATTACCATCACGCCTCGTCGGGACATAACGACCCGGGGAAACCCTATATTCCACGGAGATTGACTCTTAGGCTGTTTGACCTAGTTGACCATCCTTTGGTCAATTTAGGTTGATCGTTTGGAGCCAATCACTATCCTAAGGGTATTTAATAACTATTCCTAAGTTCCTAAAGGCTTATACTAAGTGGTAGTGACCTATGGGGAAGTTTTGGGTGGGTTTAGACCTAATTCTGGTTATCTATGACCTAGTTATGGTTTAGGGTTTAGGGGTTTATATCTAAGTTCTAAGGGTTCTATTCTATAACCTAATAGTCCTAATATATCCTAATATACCTAAAGATACTCTTACTTTAGCCTTGAACACATTCTTACTACTTTAACTAAGCATATAGGTTCAGATAAGCACATAATCCTACTTACGTTTTAGTTTAGGGTTTATTAGGGTTTTGTGTTATGCTTAGTGTTTTAGATTGGTGTATTACTTATTATGGTGCTGTTATGAATTTATGCTTGACATACCTGGGGTTTATAGGATGTGAGTGTTGAGTTATTTGGCTTGTGTAGATACGTGAGCAGGTCTAGTGAGTCATGCAAGTAATAATGTATATAAAAAGCAAAAATATACCTGTGAAATACCTACTATAGGTATTTGTAATGGGAATGATAGTAATGGGTGTTTGTGGGTTGTTATAACTCTACCTGTGACTTATCAAGAAGATGTCTTGCAAATTGATGACGATGCTATCGAAGAAATTGACATAAGATGGCAGGTTGCCATGATCACTGAAATTGACATAAGATGGCAGGTTGCCATGATCACTGCAAGGATCAAGAAGTTTATGAATAAGACAGGAAGAGGTATTGATTTCAGGCTAAGCAGGGGATAGCATTTGATAAGTCTAAAATTAAATGCTTCAATTGTTAAAGGACTGGTCACTTTGCAAGGGAATGCAAGTTTGCAAAGTATCAAGCAAACATGATGATTGAAAAACCCAAGGTTGAAAGAAAGGAGGTTCCTATTGCTGAGCCAAAGTCACAAGCTTTGGTGGCTCAAGTAAACTTATCAGAAGTTGACTGGAGTAATGAATTTGATGATGAACCAGTAACCTACTCTATAGTTGCTGATATGTGTCTAAATACACATATATTTTATACTGTTTAAACCCACAAAACGACCAAAAACATACAAATGACCATATAAATGCTATAAATATCATTGAAATGTGTTTTTATATGATTCAGGTACAAAAAGATTGAAAACAAGTGAAAAACATGCAAAGTTCACATAATTGTCATTTTCAGTCCCTGGAGTATCATAAATTGGCAAAACTAGTCCCTGAAGGTTTAAAATGAAAGAAAAGTCAACTTAAGTCCTTGGGATATCAAACATGTTCACTATTAATCCCTGGATGAAAGTTTTCACAAAATAGCAACTTTTACCCCTCAAGTTACAAAAATGGCAACTTTAGTCTCTAGGTATTTTAAAAGTGTATTTTATCAAATAATACCCTTGTACTATTCATAAGTTACAATTTGAACCCTTTTGATAACTTTTGGGAAATTACAATTTCACCCCTTCATCTTTGGTGAAATTACATAAATGGTCCCTAGAGGTTTTTAAAATTGAAATATACAATTATTGTCCTTGTACTAATGTTATATGGCAGGAATGGCCCCTTGTGATACTTTAGAAATGTGGCATGTTCAGTCCCTAAAGTTTCATCAAATTACAAATTTAGTCCTTTGGCTTTATTACTCTACAACCAAACCGGATCCTTAATTAAAACCCAAAATCCTAAAAATCCAAATCCAAATAATAAACACATCCACACCAAGCCCACTCCTTAGGCCCAACCATCACCCAGCCCACACCCTTAATAATAAAACCAGGGTTAACCCCCGGTCAAACCCACCCTTTTCCCTCCTTATCCCCTTCCTCCTCACACCACCACTGCAACTCCAATACCACCTGGTTTCACCCCAACTCTCACTCCCACTTGCTCCCACCTTTCACATCATGTCCCTTCCACCTCTACAAGTGAACAAGATGCATTAATTGCATAAAAAACGGCCACAAGCAACATATTCCACTTTTGGCGCCAAAAGTATTATAAATGGCTAGGATGGTTTACAGAGTACCAACGGCCAAGATTTGTGATGGGAATTACTCAGAAACTCAAGTGGGACTCAAAAGATTATAAAAGGAAGAAGATAGAGCAAAGAAAAAGTACCTTGGGCTAGCCAATGGTCACGTAGTGTAACTTTTAAAAGCTTTCTTTAAATTAAATGTCTTTTAATGTTTTAAATGTTGTATTAATCCTTAAACTAGCGTAATGGAACTTCATTTACAGTTTTATGTCAAGTTATCTTTCAATTTCAGTTTTACTTAATTGTCCTTTAAATTTCAAGTCTTTCAATTTCTTGTTGATCAAAGTTGTTTACTGGACCCAAATAAGCAACATAAGCTCCTGACAAAAGTTTTCAAGCTTTTAGAAACATTTAAACAGCTTAGTCTTTAAAAAAACAAAAATATTAAAAAAAATCAAGAAAATCAAAGAAAATACAAAAATCAGTTTATTTTGAAGAAGAAGCAAGGATGCATGGTGAACACTGGATTTCAAAGGTTTAGAACCTCATGGGAGGCTATAGGATATGTTTGTGGTCTTTGGTTCCATGTTCTCAGCTTGAATCACTTGTAAGCAATTTTTACAATTTTTGCATTTGATTGCTTAAATTACTTATCTGCTTTAATTATCATGTTTTTATGTTTCTTTAGTGTTTCTTAATGATAATTTAGCATAATATTAGGAGTCTATGTTTTAGAATTTGATTGTGGCTTGTAATGGCATTTTGACAGTCAATATACTTATTTCTGATAACCCTAGGTTTGAACATGTGTGACTACTTGTTTATGCTTAAAATGGTCTGATTTGACAAATTGTGACCCCTGGATTTAATGAAATAGGTTTATACAGTTTAATGCTATGAAAATCTCAATTTAGTCTCATTAAAGGGTTGTTTGGATTTAATGGCTAATCTGTGTTATAGGTTGTGTGAGGTATTTTTCTTGTTTGATGTATGCTTCATAGGTCCTAAGTAACTCAGTGAAACTTTAATCAAAAGGGTGTAGCATGTGAGAAAGTCAAATTGACACTTGATCATCTCCATATGAGCACTGTGAGATTGTTAGATCATATAACCTTGCATATTAGTTTAAAAGTTGTTAGTTTGCTTAATTTAGTTTCCTTTCAGCTTAGTTTAACTTAATTAATCTGTAGATTAAGTTTCAAAAATTCACTTTAGTCAACTTATGTGTTTTTGTTAAAAGTCAAATTTCCATTTTTTCTATTTTTAGAATTAAATGTTTAATTTGATTGTGTCTTTGTTACTTAGTTTCTGTCTTTGTGCTTTTAACATGTTTTAGTTTTGTTGCTAGTATTTTCATATATATTTTTGTTAATTTTATTTTTCCATGTTTAATAGCTTATTTTTGTGCTTATTGTTAGTAGTTTTTGCCCTGTGCACAGCTTTTGCTATCAATTCCATAAGCTTGCAGAAGCTTATGGAGTTGGGCCAAGCCTATGCACTTGGTTTCTTTGTGTAGCCTATGTGGCTTGTTATTCATGTGTATGTTTATTTTCCATTTCTAGCTTAGTTAGACTCCTTAATCTCCCCACCTTTTTGTTCCATCTAACTCACTTCACTAAAGCAAACAGTGAAGGTGAGTTGTTTTCCTAAGCCCTCAAAAGCTCCTCATTGAGCTTGAGCTTGAGTGATTTGGCTTCCTGTGAAGCTGATGAACCAAATTAACTGGCTTAGTGCCTGTTGAGCTTTTATAAGCTTAATTGATATGTTATATAGGAGCTTGTTGTTTGCGCATTCACAATAGTTCACTGAGAACTCAGTGAACTTACACCATTTCCAACAGCTCCTAATAAGCTCATTAGTGGTCTAGAGCTTGTGTGGTTTAGCTTCATGTGAAGCTTATCTACCCAACTCTTTGATCCAGTGCTTAATTTTCACCTTGCAGCCCTTCTGCTAGGGCTGCAAGTAGCTTCTAACTTGTCACAATTTGAAAAGTATGCTGGTCACTCAGTATACTTAACCATACTCACCTTACTTCATAAGCTCTCTAAAAGCTTATTAGTTGGACCCAGCTGGTGAAATTTAGTTCCATGTGGAGCTTATCCACTAGTTTATAAGTTCCAACTCTTAAATCCCATCTTGCAGCTTATTAATAAGGGCTGCAAGCAGCTTTTTGTTTTTCCCATTCTCATATTACACTGGGCAATTCAGTGTAATCAAAGCTTTTTCATAAGCCCTCCAAAAGCTTACTAGTGGACCCCACTAGTTGAGCTTAGACTTTTTTGAAAGCCCACCAAACATACTTGCTACTCCAGTTCATACTTTGGTCTTTCGAGATTATTTCATAAGCTTATTTTGACCAAACAATTGACTACAGGGGTGTTTGGAACTGTGTATAGTGGAAAGTGCTTATTAGCTTGTTTCAAGCTTATGAGCCAATTCCATTGTACAATCTTGTTCATACTTGTCCATTATACATGTACACATATACTTTTGCATTTGGTTTTCATTGTACAACTTATTACAAGCTTATTCCAAGCTTAAAACTTGACTGTGAGCCCAAAAGCTATACTGAACAAGCCATAAGCCTTGGAATCTGCTTATTTCTAAGTTTGTAAAGTTCCATTTCCATTATACATGTTTAATATTAATACTTAGATAGTTCCATAAACAGAAAATACCAAAAACAAAAATTTAAAGCTAAGTGATAGCTTCTATTTAGAAGCTTATTTGCTTATTTGCTTATTTCTGTTAATAACATATAGTTTTTATATTTTTCCTAGGTTCTTAGATTTATCTTATAATTATGTAAAAATTCTCAGATTTTTCTTTATTCATTTAATATTTTTAATAAATCAATAATTGTTTTAGTGATTAAATAATAGTAAATAATTAATAATAAATACATAAATTGTGTAATAAATATATTTTCAGTTTCAAAAATTCTTTTATATTATTTTAGATTTTTCTAAGTTTTAATTTTATTTTTCTAAGCATTTTTTAGATTTTCCTTATTTTTAGGTAATTATTAAATAGTAAATAATAGTTTTTAATTAATAGTAATTACATAAATACTTGTAAAAATCATTTTAATTCACTAATAATTTTCTTATATTATTAGGATCACAAAAATATAAATTTCACATTTGTGGGGTTTGTATTGATCAGTTTTCAGTTTTTATCTTGTACGTAAACGTACGCGTTTTAGGTTTTTAGGTTTTCTTAACGTTTAATAAATTTGTAATTATAAGGTAAACATTTTAAGTTTGTTTAATTTGCATTTAAGCCGCTAAGGCATGCAAATTCCTCTTTTCTTATAATTCCCCATTTGTTTTTGTACGTTTACGTTTATTTAACCTAAACGTACGTTTGTATATCCTTTTACATTTCTAGGGTTTCTGATTGCACGTTTTTACTGACATAGCTGTGACAGAGCTATTACTATTCACATTCCTAGTGTTAGTCAGTCAGATTCCTGTTTCTATATTCAACATCACCTAAACACACATTCGTTGTATTTCAGTTTACACACCTCGTTGGGATTTAACGACCTGGGAATATTCTATACTCCTTGAACTTAATTGCATTTTGGTCCTGGTTAGTTTGACCGTTATGGTTGACCATTCACAAGTGGTTTGCTGATAAAAGATGACTGATCAGGACCAATCAGTTGCATTGGAAGAGGTTGATTGGAGCACAGCTTTTGATGAGGAACCAGGATATGAGGCTTTGGAGTCAAGATATGGTCTAGGAAGTAATCTCAACTAGGAACCAAGAACTACAAACATTAAAACTGGCCTAGGATATGATAATAGTTCAGAAGTAATCTCAACTAGGAACCAAGAATTAAGTCTTTCCCAGGAGACCTCAACTAGTGATGAAGAATTCATAAGCTTAGAGGAAAACACATCTAGTGATGAGGAATCACCCTGTTCAACACCGCCTGAATTTAAGAAAGACAAAGGATATAATGAAGTTCCTACACCCACGGGTAGTTTTCAATCACCTAGGACAGATGTTTCATGTTTTAGAGTAGACAATCTAGAATTCAGGAAAAAGCTTAAAGGTTAATCTGATTCTAGTCAATCTAGTCCTGAGTCCTTAAGAGAATCTGTTGAGACACCTAGGGATGATAATAAGGGCTCTGGAAGTGAAAAGGGTATTTCAAAACAAGCTGTACTTCCAAAAACTTCTCAAAGTACTGCCAATCATTCAGCAGTACCTACAAGGAAATCTTTTCAAAATACTGCTTATTATAGAAAACCTTTTGGGAATGGATTTGGGAATATAGGTCCAAAGTTATGCTTTGTATGTTATAGTCCTTATCATTTGATCAAGGACTGTGATTATCATTCAGAATACTTAAGCAAATACCCAAAGACCACATCTGCAAACCATATGCACAAGGAGAATAAACCAGCTTGGAATTACTCAAATAGGGTTAACCATAGTAATTTCTCAAAAGATTATAGGTAGCCTCATCAGAAAAGACCATTCTCCAAACCCACAGTACCGTCATGAAATACTTTTCAAAGTACTGGTCAAGCAGTACTTTCTCAAAGTACTGTTAGGAATTCCCCCAATCAAGGTACTGCTAGCAAAAACTCTAGTGTAAGACCAAGGAGATTCAATTCTTACAAACCTAGAAGGCCTTACAACTCAAGAAAAGTAGTTAGATCAAAGAACACAACACCAAAAGTTACAACTAAATGGGTTAAGAAAGAAACTACTGCTGAGGGTGAAAAAGTACTTTTAGAAAATAAGGGTGAAAAAGGGAGTGTTGATAATAATTCAACACAGGTTTTGGAATCAAAGACATTAATTCTTGATAGTGCTTTCAAAAACAGTGGTGATTACATACTCAAAGAATTTGAGTATGTTACTCCACAAGGGGAACAAAAGTCAGTAATGGCTTAGGTTCCTAAAGAAACTAACCCTTTTCATTTTTATGCAAGGCAACCCAGAAGAGGAGCTTAAAGATCATCTTATTGTTGATAGTCATTGCTCTGGAAGCATGACAGGAGAAAAAGAGCTCTTGTCAGATTTTAAAGCATATTTTGGAGGAAGAGTTGCATTCGGGAATGATCCTGATGGAGGGAGAATCACTGGCAAAGGAACCATTAAGGCTGGATCAATTGATTTGAGAATGTTAGATATGTGAAGGAGCTTAAATTCAACCTTTTGTCAGTTTCTCAAATCTGTGACAAGAAATATCCTGTGTTATTTCTTGACACAGAATGTCTTATTCTCTCCCCTGAGTTTAAATTTGAAGATGAAAACTTGGTGATGCTGAGAGCACCAAGAACCAATGATGTGTATAGCATAGATTTGAAGAATATCAATTATACTGAAAGAGCAACATGTTTAATAGCAAGGGCAACAATCACTAGTACAAAAACGACCTATGGTCACACATGGTCGATTTGGAACAGCCACACATTCAAATATTTGTGTGGCTGAAGGTAGGTAAATTGACAGCATTTACGAATTAGTCAGGCATGAGCATTTCGAATGTGTGACCATAAGAACTCTATTGCCACACAATCGACCCTTATGTGACTAAACGTAACTGGTGATTTTGTTCCAGATCATTTAGTCACATATGCATTTGAAAAGTGTGACAAATACAAGTAACCTTGATGCCATATATGGTCACACTAAACTTAGTATGACCAAATGCCATATACGGTCACACAAAACAGTTTGTCACATATTATTTAAGTGTAGCCAAAATCAAGTACATATAGTCACACTAAATAGTTTGTCACACATTATTTAAGTGTAGCCAAAACATGATTTGTGTGACTAAATGTTAACAAAGGCCACACAAAAACCAAATTCATGTGGCAAGTGGATGTTCAATAGTCACACAAAATACACATTCCTTCACTTTAAACATCATATGGTCACACTTATTCACACTTTTGGCCACTTTATACTTAATTGCATGTGACTAAATACCAAAAAGCAACATGCTTTGTGTGACTAAATGTTACAAAAGGTCACACAAACATACAATTCATGTGGCCATTGGATGATCAATAGTCACACAAAATACATATTTTTTCACTTTAAACACCATATGGTCACACTTATTCACACTTTTGGCCACTTTATGCTTAATTGTATGTGACTAAATACCCAAAAGAAACATGCTTTGTCTGACTAAATATTACAAAAGGCCACACAAACATACAATTCATGTGGCTATTGGATGATCAATAGTCACATAAAATACACATTTCTTCACTTTAAACGCCATATGGTCACACTTATTCACACTTTTGGCCACTTTATACTTAATTCTATGTGACTAAATACCCAAAGCAACATGCTTTGTGTGACTAAATGTTACAAAAGGCCACAAAAACATACAATTCATGTGGCCATTGGATGATAATTAGTCACACAAAATACACATTTCTTCACTTTAAACACCATATGGTCACACTTATTCACACTTTTGGCACTTTATGCTTAATTGTATGTGACCAAATACCCAAAATAAACTTGGTTTGTGTGACTAAATGTTACAAAAGGCCACACGAACATAAAATTCATGTGGCCATTGAATGATCAATAGTCACACAAAACACACATTTCTTCACTTTAAACATCATATGTTCACACTTATTCACACCTTTGGTCACTTTATGGTTAATTGTATGTGACTAAATACACCCCCAAAAACATGCTTTGTGTTACTAAATGTTAGCAAAGGCCACACAAAAACGAAATTCATGTGGCCATTGGATGATCAATAGCCACACAAGATACACATTTATTTACTTTAAACATCATATGGTCACATTTATTCACACTTTTGGTGACTTTATGCTTAGTTGTATGTGACTAAATACACCCCAAAACATGCTTTGTGTGACTAAAGGTTACCAAAGGCCACACAAAAACAAAATTCATGTGGCCATTGGATGATCAATAGTCACACAAGATACACATTCCTTCACTTTAAACATCATTTGGTCACACTTATTCACACCTTTGGTCACTTTATGCTTAATTGTATGTGACTAAATACACCCCCAAAAACATGCTTTGTGTGACTAAATGCTAACAAAGGCCACAAAAAAACAAAATTCATGTGGCCATTAGATGATCAATAGTCATACAAAATACACATTCCTTCAATTTAAACATCATATGGTCACACTTATTCACACCTTTGGTCACTTTATGGTTAATTGTATGTGACTAAATACACCCTCAAAAACATGCTTTGTGTGACTAAATATTAGCAAAGGCCACACAAAATCAAAATTCATGTGGCTAGTAGCTTAAAGAGTGCTTATCACTACAAGAAAAAGGGGTATTTGGGAGGGGCGAAAAGCGTGCCAAATACTCAAAAACCGTGCCAAATACAATTTGGCACGGGTTTGGCTCGGTTTTTAGTCAGTTTTAAATTTGAGGGTGCCAAATACATTTGGGTCGGTTTGATGTTGTGCCAAATAGTATTTGGCACGGGCTTTGGTACAGTTTTGCTTTTGTGTGCCCTGAGTTGGTATTTGGCACTGTTAGTAATTTTAAAATGCACATTCAACACTTTTTTCTTGTGTCGAATATTTATTTGGTACGTCACCTTCCCCGTACCTAATGTACTAGGCACAAATTAATTTTCAATGCCAAGCTTAGTTGGCACATTTTAATGTACACTTTTAACAATTATTCCAAGTATGTATTTGGCATTAGTTAGTCCACTCCAAACAGATTTATACATCATCATAAAGTAATAAAGTATGCGTAAATCAAATCTAACTAGGAATAGGAAGCCAAAAATAAAGTCAGCTGAAATTTTATTAATCAATCAAAAATTCAAGGCTATACAGTAACTTGAATTCCAACAATTACCTAAACTTGATTAAACTGGACATATTATGTCAACTGTATATAGATACAACAATTTTTTCTATAATGTTTGACTTTTTAAACTCATATTGATCCAATATGATCAGTTAATTGATTGATAATGATCAAAAGATCACATGATAAACCTTACAACTTGTTAGTATAAATCCGGATCATCTTAATTAACCAAGTTGTGATCGAAGCCTCAACCATGACCTTGCCAATATTATAAGCATTGGATACTTGTTGCTTGTTATCGACTTCTTCCACTGAAACCTTAACTTTGACCTTGCCAAGATTATAAACACTAGCTATGAATTACTAGTTATCGACTACTTCTCACAACTCGGGTATTGCTTCTTTTATGTTGCGTGCGATTTCTTGCCATGATTTGCATATTTGCGTCAATAAGATTTGTCAACCTACATACATCATACATATTTTGTTAGTCTATATATAAATTCCATTTCTTTATCAGCAAAGTAGTCATGAGTGCTCACCAAAAATGTACCGAGACCTTTGTGTTCACCTTTCTATTTACCTTTTAAGTTGTTGTAATATACATGTTGCTATCATTAATCAACAGTCTTATCTAAAATCTGAAAGAAATATCCAACAGAAGATCAGAGGTAATCTATCAAGTAGCAATGTATGTTACCGACTAATAGGAAAGAACTCACATACTAGCAATATAAGTAGAAATAACAACATAAAGAATTACCAGATTGGTAATCTATCAGATACACGTACACTTGCAGCAAATGTCTACAAACATAAGCGAATAGATACCAAAACGCAGCAATGAATAATGGATACAGAACCTACACTCATAAAGAAAAACTATTAAAGGACCCCTGCACGGGAATATAGTTCGCTGTCCTTAAAAGGTTTTTACGTGCTCTATTCGCTGCGAGCCTCGGTACTTAAACACCCTAGGATTCAATGCAGACCCGTGTTGTATGTCGTCAGCAAAACGATCACAACACAATGCATTTGGCGGAGCAGAAAATATGACTCGAGTATGTGGTGGGCAAAGTTACCAAACTACAGCCAAGATTATACTTGAGGCAATATTAGTAAGACTTTTTCAAGTGATAGTTTTTCAGAAAAAATGTCAATTGATTAAGAGAACAAGAGACCTATTTATAAACATTTTGGCAGTTGAAAACTTCTTTACCTCGATCTCAGAGGTGTTGTTTTTGTTGCATGAATATATATGTGGGTTTCTTATATGAAGAAGTGGTCTTCATTTCTTTCTACAAAAACAGCCATGTTTGCTACTAATTCATCAAATTGATTTGTCAAAGATAATTTTAATAACCCCCACAATACTCATTATATTGTAAGTTAAACCAATATTTAATTGAAACTTTACAACATTACTTTAAATTCCAACATAAGTTTCATCTAATCACCAAATCAATCAACAATCTTTACCACAAATAAGCTGAAATCAGGCTTAAAAAACAATACCTTCTTAATAGCAGCTTTACGATAAGCTTTCTTTAACTCATCTACTGAAGCACTCTTTGGGACCCCCAAAAGCTCATAGTATTTTGTATTATTGATCACTCTTCTTAGGTGCTCTCCCAAACATCTTCAATTATGATTTTTTTTTCAATCTTATTCAACTAATCAATTACAAATGTAAACACACAAAAAAAATCAAATCAATATCAGATCTAATCTATTACACATATTGAAAAACACATAGTTAATAAATAATGAGATCGTACCGGTGAAGAAGAACAAGAAGTAGATCGAACAAAGGAAGGGGAGACATAGAGTTTGTGTTTGTTCGGCGAGAGAAAAGTGGAGCAAGTTATACATGGGTGTTGTGAAAAAGTGTATGGAGCGACATTTGATTTTGGGGAAAATTAGGGCGGGATTAGTGAAAATGTAGAGTAGAGGACATATTAACTATGGAGAAAAACTTCAAAATTCACAAATATATTTTACACATATTTCTAAATTAAATCTTAGTTTTTATATAAAAAAGAAAAAAGAAATCCTAAAATAATTAGTGGCATTTAGACACGATTGAAGAGTTCTTGTGTTAACTTATTCTAGGCACTTGATAGTGTAATTTTAATAAGTCAGTCTAGCCTAATGTTTCATAATTTGATAAGCTTACGTTTATTAATAACCCTATTATCGAAAGCAAAAATGAGGCTTTCATGTTCGGTTATTTGAGTTTAAGGTAAAGAGACAAACAAAAATAGAAGCTTGACATAGGGATTTATTTCATTCATTCAGAAAAGTAAGATTATTTGTCTTAAGTCATTATGGTACAAACGAACATAAACACTAAAGTGAACAAACAAACAAAACATAATTATAAATGCACATATACAAAGAAAAACCACACACGACTAAAGCAATGGGAATTTCCCATGTCGTCAAGGTATAGTGGATCAATAGACTGATGTGATCAACTTTCTTAATTCTTATCTTGGATGGAAGCGGTGTGTAAAGTAGAGCGCGTTGATGGCTATATGCCTATATGCGACTTTCTTATTATTATCTGGAATGGAAGCGGTGTGTAGAGTATAGTGCATTGATGTTGGCTATAAGTGCCACGGCTTATTATATATGGCAAGAACGTAATCCACCATTGTTGCCTAGTTTTCTAGTAGTGAAGTTCACATCATTCTAACACGTACATCTGAGTCAACGACACGCCCTATCCATTTATGTATATAATATTCATATTTTAACTTGACCTTAAAAGAAAAAAATGTTTATTTAAGAAACAACAAAGTTACTCACCAAAAATTAGAAGGCGACGTATCTTAAGTAAGGAAAATGATATCTCAAGTTAAATCTTAACACACTGCCACATCAGCGCCACATCAGCTTTTCCTTTTTAACCTTAACTCTTGAATTTCCACCCCGGTAACATAACTCACCTATAACTCACCTTAACTCACCTCCATCCCAAATATTTTCAATTTCAACCCCAATTTTTAACAAACACTTCATTTATTTAAAACATAACATTTGTTAAAACACAACATTACATTACATTACGAAATTAAAAAAAAAAAAAAAGTAACGGTACTAAAAAAAAAACGAAATCAATAAAACACTACATCACATAATTATTCATAATTGACGCGGAGGCAACCCAAGTTTCATGGCGATTCGATCCTTTTCCGCATTAACGAATGGCACCCAATGTGGATCTTTGCCGGTGGTGTCGAGCATCATAAATTCTAGCTCTTTTATCTTTCGTTTTGCAGCTTGATTTTCGGCTGTCGCCTGATATGCCTACTCGCCTCTTCACGTTTCGACCTTAACTCTTCGCGCATGGTCTCCACAAAAGCTAACGAAGAAATGGACCCACCGGTGCTAGCCGTGGCTCCGGTGCTTGTCGTAGCCTCGGATTTTTGTTTCTTGGAAGCCCTTTTTTGCCAATGGGCCGTGGTTCTTCGTCATGACCAAACAAAGACTCGTTTGTTTGGCTTGGGACATCACCGGTTAAATCAACCGCTTCCGACGCGTCCCATTTTCAATGTTTGCGCAACACCATCCAAGCGTCTTCATTCACGAACGTCAGGTTTTCTTGATGATAGAGTTGGTGAGCACGTGTTAGGACATCCACTTCACTTCCCCCACTCTTTATCTCGCGTTGCGCCTTTTTGTAAAAAGTGTTGAACTTAGTGCAATCACGATTCAACGTTTTCCACTTAGATTGTAGCATATCTTTGTTGCAGTCTTTTATACTTAATCTATTGAACTCGGCTCTTATACGTTGCCATAACGTATCCTTGGTTTGTGAAATCCCTAACCTCGAATCCTCTGAACACGCAACCCAACACTCGGTAAGCAACTTTTCCTCACTTGGCGTAAATTGTTAATAGGAAAAATGAAGTAAAATAAAGATAGTAAATTAGTAATAGGAAAAATGCTTTAATAGTACTAATAAAATGCTTTAATCGGACAGGTATTACCAGAACCCGTACCCGAACCAGTACCCGATTAAAAAATTATATCAATAGTTCAATACCCAAACCCGTAACCAAACCTGTCAACCCGCCCCCGAACCCGACCCAACTGGTTCGGGTTTCGGTTGTTTCGGGTGCTTTTTCCATCCCTAGGTCTGAGTGAGGAAATAAGCGGCATGTTACATAATAGAAAATTAGAAATGCAATACACTTCTTAAAAATCAAATACCTCCAAAATTTTTAGAATTTTCATTCACCCCAAATTTCCCTCCCGTCCTATAATCACGATTTCCTCTCCACACATATCTCAACCACGATTTGAAATCACTTACATATCTTTTCCACACATTCAATAATGTACAAAATCAAGTTTCTGTTCATACGAACACAACAATTTGCTACCTAGGGTTTATAAGTTTGAGGTATGGGTTATATAATCTCAGATCTTTAATTGATTGATAGTGAAAAAAAAATTATATATTAATTGCAATTAAGCATCCAAGTTGTTCAATTTTGTTTATATGTTGTGACATAACCCACTTATGAACTCGAACAAAATATTTTTGTTTCGTTTTTTTTTTTTTTTTTTTTTTTTTTTTTTTTTAATTTTTTTTGTTTTTGTTTCTTTTAATTGGCAATTGGTCTATTGTTTGATTTGTTTGTTTAATTTCTAGAAATTACCCAGTTCGTATAGTTTGATTTGTATTATTTAATTACTTACACAGTGCTTATCAAAGCGAGCATTGAGATGGGAAGCCTACCTGAGGCTTTGATTTTGTTCTTTCAAGCTTTGAAGAGGGATCCTTCTCCTGACGGTGTTACATATTGCACTCTTCTAGATGGATTTTCTAAAGAAAATAAGGTTGCCATTAGGTTATGGATTCTTGAAAAGATGCATGAAAACAGTGTTGAACCTGATATTGACATCTATAATGTTCTGGTAAACAGTATTTTTAAAAGTGGACAAGTGGGAAAGGCGTTGGATCTTTTTCGGCATGTTCAGAGGTATGGACCTGAAACTGATATCGTGACCTACAACACAATGATTAAAGGTTACTTTTCTTTAAGAATGTTAAACGAAGCTGTTCAACTTTACAAAGAGGCTTATATTTGGAAAACGAAACCAAATACCATTACTTACAGTATCTTGATTGAAGCATATTGCAAAGAAATTAAAATCGAAGATGCAATGTCATTATTCTCATTTATGTTAGAAAAAGATTTAGAACCGAATGTGGTTACCCACAGTAGTTTAATTGATGGCCATTTAAAAATGTTGAAAATGGAAACTGCGCTTGAGTTGCATGAAATGATGCTTAGAAACGACATTTGTCCAAATATTGTGAGCTATAGTGTCCTGATTGATGGGCTCTCCAAATATGATACACCCTTTAAGCTATTAAATTGCCTCCACCTCCTTGCTATTTACTGTTATATTTCTGAATTATGCTCTTATAATCTTATATGTGGTCACTGGCAGGTGGTACTGGCATTCCCCCTGTAACAAAGCCAAAGACCTGTAGGTGCTGTAAAGGAGCAGCCATGGTTGGTATCATGACATTTCATTTGTATGTTTTGTAATGTTAAAATATTACCTGGCTAACGTGTTTTTCAACACCATCTACAGACGATCAGTCAAACTGGTCCATTTAGAATCCAGGCCATTTGCTCTCATTGTGGTGAAAGTGGTAAATTTATCAAGGTATGTGCCAATTCATTCTTTTAGAAATTGAATTATCCTATTGTTTTGAACTCAATGCATTAGGAACCGAGGTATTTGATCACCTCTGCTTAGCCCTACTCGCAATTAGCACAAAAACTAATCCCACCCAAATTTTTTCCCAAAATCAAAATTATACCACTTCTAGTCTTCCACTCATCCTTTTGCCTCCATTGCTCTCAACTTCCCATCACCATCAATAATTCTGTAAATCTTGATTTTTTGTGGATGTTATCTATAATCGACTATTTCTCACATAAATCGAACCCCTAAGGTAATTGGTGTTGATTTAGTTGTCCTCTCGCAGCTGTCTTTTCATTTTTCAATCGGAAAAGTTAATAATACCCGATCTACTTAAGTATACAACTCTTTTGAATTTTTATTGTATTAATTTCAGATAGACTTAGATGCATTTTTTATTTCCCCTGATTATTTGTTTATGTTAGGTTTGATTCGTAGTCCATTTACAGTTATTTAAATACACGTGTATGTGTTTTTGTGATTGGGTATGTGATATTGTTCAATAAATGTTGACGTGCTTGGGACATGATTTTTAACATACTCAAATTCAAGCTGCTGTTATTAAGATAAGATTAAAACAAGTCATCAGCTAAGTTTTATAGAAGATTACCAAACTAATGACAATCAAGTAATAATCCATCTTTTTCTATGATGATGAATGTAACAATATAGCTGAAATGATAATCAAAATATATGAATAATACTTTGCCTTAATAAAGACGCTTGGTCACTTTCAACCGTTTTGACCCATTCGTTTTAGTTTAACTTTTTATTTGACCCAATCCCTATAGATTAAGGACGACAGTTTGGTCATTGTGCTATTTTACACCACATGAGATAATTAACTTCTGGCTATTGTGGTGTTGTATATTTAATATTTAAACTCTCATTTTTGGTAATTATTACATTACAAACCTTAATTGTTATTTAGTTTAAGGCTCAACACTTGTTTCTATTTGTTGTTTCCACAGTTCTGAGGTTGAAAGCTCATTTATCAACTTTGAAGGCCTTAAGGGGGCAGGATCACTGAAACGGTAAACACCATTCCTTTTTTTCTGTTTCGGGTATCAAGAAGTCACTGATGAATCCCAATTAACACGTGTGCAGTTGAATCTTTCAGGTTGAAGTCTGAATGCAGCAATGTATGTGGGTTCAAAGCTGGTCGTGAGAAACAACGTAGAGATAGGATGAATGAGAGGCATGTACTTATTTCTCTTTACACTTTTTTCTCATGTAGTCATATCTTGTCTTAAAGTTTAGAACTTTGTTTTCAAATTATTTTTTTTAAAGGTACTTGGAATTGGGTTTGATCCTGGAGCATGGAAGACGACCAAAAACTGAAAAGATTGCTATCCTGAGCGATGCTATACGGATGATAATGCAACTATGAAGTGAAGCAGAGAGGCTCAACGAGTCAAATGTAGAGTTGCAGGAAAAAAATAAAGGAATTAAAGGTGGGTCCATGATTTGGGTGTTTATGAACCAGGATAGGCACATTAAATTTTTTTAAAATATCTCCCCCCATCCCATGAACAGTGCGACATTTTCCACTTTGAGATGTTAATAATACAAACTTTAACTACGGAGGAGATTGCCTGTTATAAATGCAAATCAAGGAGAATTGGGTGGTCAAATGATGTTGAAACTGGCAAAGAAGATGGTATGGTATTGTCTTTAAATTCTACCTTAGTTTCTGTTTGTGCAAAATTTCAGTTTTAGTTATATATATATATTTTTGTATTTCTTGGGTTTTGAAAGAAATAGCTTCTTTGGTGTTGCTCAAGCATCTTTATTTTCTGGCTGCTTAATAATGCATGCAGAGTCTCCATTTGAATTCCGAGCACTAGAGGTTTTCCTAGAGGCCATTTGCAGCTTTCATGCCGTTCGTACGACAGAACTAGAAACTAATGCTTACCCGGCATTGGATGAGCTTACATCTGAGGTACTTATTTTTCTGGGAACTATTAGGTGATAATATTCTTCTTTCCATACGCTCAATCATAGGATTTTGATGTTTTCATTATTGAAATCCATATGAAGCATTCTGTGAAATGACCTGAGACTGCATACAACTTGATTGTCCGTGCATCATATCTTTTTGAATCTGTATTGGTACTTTTGTATATCATGGTTGTTCTGATTGGTAGATTATTATCCGTAACTTGGATCGGGTTCGTAAACTGAAAAGTGCAATGACATGGCTGACTGCTCGTGTTCAAAAGGTATTTATGATGCTTGTTACACGCATTATATAGATACATTCATATGTAATCAAATTAAGAACCTTTTAGCTTCAATATAACATGTAAGTTTGTTTAGGGACTTAGGTTGTCCACATAGCAGTTATACTTGCTAACCTGTTGTGTAGGTCTCATACTTGTGATCTAGTCTCAGAAGCTTAGAAATATATACCAATATAAAGTGATTGTATCCTAATCAATATGCATGTTTGAAAAAAAAAATAATATAATAAAACTTTGATAAGTGAGGATTTATCATAAGAGTAGTCCTTAATTGCTTCTAGCTGGAATGAGAATGCATGTTTATAATTTTTACAATGGTATTCAACTCTTTTGTATGGTCTAGTGGGAAAAAAAACATTTAAAGTTGTGAAAAGACTGATGCATAGACGTTTAGGTTTCATATTATCTGTGAAAACACATTCATTCCCATGAAATCGTTGTTGTTTGTTATAATGGGTTAATAAGAGCTACAATAAGATGAGAAGTTGTTGGTCCATGGAATTGAGTAAATCTTGATAAACATAAGTTAGAACTTCATTAATAATAATGAATAAAAGAGTTACAAGATTACTCAAACCAACTAGACTACATGATAACATCATCAGCTTCTTGATGGGGATAATTTCGGTATATTATCCCCATTTAGAATGACAATGAACTCTCATTGATCCAAGCTAAGCTTGAGATACAATGAGAGGGGAATCCTAACTAATACTAAGTATTACATTTGTAGAATTCACAACTATCTCTTTTACAACTAAACATATATATAGGAAAAGTACAAGTAAACATGTGATGGTGGTAGGTACACCATGTGATGGATGAGTTGTCATCTACTTGGAATATGCTTCAGAATATTCCTTTTGCTTTTGTACTTTTGTCTTTCTTGTAGCTTGTATTCCCAAGAAAGTTCATGCCTATATTTATCAGTATGTTGTAGAGATAGCTTCAGAGAGTTAGTGAGTTATTGTCATCACTCACTAACTCCATCACCTTCTTTTTGGCTCAGGGATCATTCACTGAGTACCGCCTCACTGAATGATTGAATCTTTCTTTTTAGACTCGGTCTGAACATCCTGAAGATGACTCACTGAGTGACTATGCACTTAGTGACTTGTTTGTATCACTCACTGAAATAGCAATTTACTATATTATTCAGTGAGTGATTTGGCTATTTTATATTCAAATACTTGTGGGGAATATTTGTGTAAAATATTGACCCAACAATCTCCCCCTATTTGAATATACAAATAACCTGAAAAAAATTGGGTTTAACTTAGAGACCTGGTTTAATTTTGATACATCAGGGACCTGGTTCAATTTTTGTGGTTCAGGGACTTGGGTTTAGTTCCTGAGGTTCAAGGGTTCAGGGACTTGGGTTTAGTTCCTGAGGTTCAAGGATTTAGGGACTTGGGTTTAGTTCCTGAGGTTCAAGGGTTCAGGTTCATGGACCAAGGGTCAGTGACCAGGGGTTCAGAGGTCTTCATAGACCTTGGGGTTTAGTACCCAGGTTCAGGGACAGCCACTTCAGTGACTAAGGCAGTTTCGGCGGTTCAAGGTCAGGGGGTTCAATGACCAAGTTCAGTGGCCTGAGGTTCACTATATGCTAAGAGGGACCTGGTTCACTTTCGATACATCAGTGTCCACTCTACACTCTTTTTGGCATTCCCTAATGTCACAACTCGTAATTTCCGGTCATTTTTCGAAACCTCAACATATTACTATTCATCGATCACTATTCATCATTTTTTAAGTCAATTTGACATTCCGAGAAACATTCAAAAATTTCACTATTCATATGACACTATTCATTTCCGAGAGAAAACCACTATTCATGTGCATTACTCATTTCATCGTAAACCTAGTTTACGGGTATTCAAAATTTGCGTAACCGTATTGGTTCAGGAGCGAATTCATGCATTATCATTGGGACATTTTATACGGACTATAAATAGTCTGCATATCATCATTGTGGCACTTGCATACTATTCCACTCATAGGGTATTCAAATTATATTTTTAATATAATTAACGAATTACGTATGTTTATTTTAAATAAACAACTAATACGCGAACTATAAATGTGACTAACACGTCCGACACTCCCGACTATGATCCCAATATATTTTTATATTCATTTTTATAATATAAAAATTATAATATTAATTTACCCGGTATTTTGGAAATTTATTTATTTCGTATCGTACGTCTAATTTAATTACGACGGTTTTCATAAAAATTAAACAATAATTATCTACACACTTAATATTTATACCCAACATATTTTTATAATTTTTATAACTTTACTATGTCCCGGTTAACTCCGTTAAAATTTATTTTTAGTTAACTCGGTACCCGGTATACCTTTAAACTACTAATATATACAATGTACACACAAAAAGTCTCACCAAAACCCTTACACACTCCAAATTGCCGCCCCCCCCCCCCCCCTTTACTCTTTCTTACAATCTTTGAAAATATATCTACTAACCCATTTAATGTTTGTACTTCTTGTCTAATTGATAAATTATAAAACATATACTCCCATTTTTCATATCATTTTCTCATTTCAAGCAAAACTTTCTTTCTCTCTTTTCTTCTCCTTTTGGTCTCGGCAAAACACAAGAAACAAGCAAGACATATAATTTTTCCAAGGTCTAGAAATATTCAAGTGTAGTTAGTTGTCCTTGTTAGAGTTTTGAAATAAAAACTCAAGGATTGTTAAGGTTTCATCATCCAAACTTCATTAATCTTCCAAGTAAGTTAACAAAACTCATTTCATAATTTTTACAAGTATTTACTATGGTTATATATTTTTCTTACAAGAACTCATGCATGTATTAACTTATACCACTCCATTTTTGTATATATTTAACTTTTAAACCCTAGAAAGTGATTATAGTTAGATCCTTGTTTGATCTACTTGGTTTGTGATGTTTAGGAACCCATGACACCCTAAGAAGGTGTATGGTAAGATTAGACTAGATTTGTGGTGATTGAAAGTGGTTTGGTTGAAGTTGAAACAAGTTTGAAACTAGGAAAATGAATTTTGAAACTATATAAATACCTACTGTCCTTATTTTGAAAACGTGGGAAACTCAGTAACTCAGGGGATATTTTTGAACAAAGATTTAGAAAATACTTTCAAAAACGAAGCCGTGGGCGAAAGAACGGATTAAAACGAGCTTATAATGAAGGAGATATGATTTTTGTAAATTTAACGATGAAAACTATTTTCTGAAAAACTGCATGCTGTTTGATAGTTTTCGACGGGCAAATAGAGGCGTTAAACGTAACCTAGAGGATCCGAGCTATCGAAAATATATTAGTATATACTAAAACGAATCCGTGGATATAAAGAACGAGTAAAATGAGCTTAAAACGACCAAGTTATACATGTTTTAAAATCGTCAAAACTATATATATATATAGTCACTACTAGAAAATAATATAACTACGTACTAAATAATATATTTTCTAGATTTCTTATTCAAGGAGTTTATTTTTAATTAACAAAATACGTACGACTCAAGGTTTATTACGCGACTACTAGTGACTATTATAAGGTTTTCAAGACGAGGAATATAACACTAACATTTTTATACGATATACTACGACAAGTTATATACTTCGATATTTGGACTTATTTTCCTAAGTATGGAAACTATTTTACTTTGACAATAACTAGTATTTCCAAGTTACGAGTGGTATAGGCATCATGTGCACGTGCATTCATTTCATCACGTCATGATCTAAGGTAGATCGTTATTACTCATATTAGGTTGCGGTTAGAGATCGTGCCTCATTTCAGTGTATCCATTCTTGTCATCGTAGCTATCGCACCAGGTGAGTCATAGCCCCTACTTTTTCAATTGTTTTGGTAAACTCTTTTGGGGAGAATACATGCTCGTTTTACTTAAAACGCATTACTTGTTTTACCTGGTTGATTACTCAAATATTTCCAGCTTTATCTAAATATATATTTGATCACCTGCACTTCATTAGTATGCTTGACTACCGGTATTTCTTTGGTATATTTAATCACCTGCATTCATTGGTATGTTTGATTTTCCTGTATTTCATGGGATTGATTATCCTTGTTTATATGGCCTCATAGTTACCAAATTGTTCCTATATGTTCCTTGTAATATTGTGGTATTCCCCACTTGGCTGTGATGTCAAACGTAATATTGCTGTTTTCCTACTTGACTGATTTATCATATGACCTCCTTGTAATATTGTGGTATTCCCCACTTGGCTGTGATGTCAAACGTAATATTGTGGTATTCCCCACTTGGCTGTAATGTCAAACGTATTGTGGTATTCCCCACTTGGCTGTGATGTCAAACGTAATATTGTGGTATTCCCCACTTGACTGAATGTCAAACGTAATATTAATGTTTCCTTACTTGACTGAATTAAGATGCCTTTGCATCATCCTTATTACGGGTTTTCCCGCTTGACTGATTTATCATATGGCCTCATTGAATGAATTATTTATATAGCCGTTTTGCTATATTTATCTGAGAATTTGGATACCAGTATTACTTTTATTCACGTAGACTTTAATACATTTGGCAGTGGGTTGTAAACACACAGGTTACAAGTCTCTTATGGCGGGACTTGCAACTGAGTGGATTTACAATGCCTTTGCTGGGCGATCATTTATCTATAGGCATTATTTGTTAAACAAACTCTAT
This sequence comes from Artemisia argyi, assembly GCA_030686995.1. NCBI lineage: Eukaryota > Viridiplantae > Streptophyta > Magnoliopsida > Asterales > Asteraceae > Artemisia > Artemisia argyi. The sequence continues at coordinate 95,700,434 of CM060707.1, read as the reverse complement.
GAACTCACCAACCTCGTGTTGACACTTTAGCATGTATTTTCAGGTATTAAGCAATGGCACGCTACAGGAGGTTTTGGCAGGACATGGCATGGTCATAGAAGACTCTGATTATTCATTTGGGGACCGTTTTAAACCATTTTAAGGGCCTACTTCCGCACTACTTTTAAAAATGTAAATTCAACATTTATGACTTAACTATTTTATTCTATATAATTGAAGTGAAAACCATTTTTGTACTTATGTTGTGATACCGATTGAGTTACACCCCAGCTACATGTATGCTTCCGCTGGACCCGATTTTGGGGGTGTGACACCTAAAATGCATTTTAATCACTCACTAAGTAAAAGGACCTGGTTCAATTTTTGATGCATCAGAGTCCATTTTTTTTCACATTCCCACTTCCTAATTTTGCAACAAACATTATCGCACACTGAAGCTCGCGCGGTGAATGATTTGAGGTGGATATAGTGAGCAATAAATGTGCTTCTTCTCCCCTCAAAAATTGCAACTATAGTAGCAAATTTTGAAGACCGCACATTTCTATGAATTTTGTTGTCCCTGATGCACGACCTATTATGGGCCCACCGCACATCCGCTACACTCATCTAATAGATACCATTAGGCTGAATTGAAACATATCCTGATAAATTTGATCAGTCATCATTTTTCAATGACCAGATATCACCAGTTCACCACTTACTGACACCACCAGGGTCATACCACTATATCATCAGTGGCTCGGGTTTGGTTTCCAGGTTTATACCTGTTTTCAGGGAGACTCACGGTTCAGTGAGTCGGGTTTCAAGTTTGGTGAGTTGTGTTTCAGGGAGTCTTAGATTATAGACCCTCGGGTTCAGGTCTGAAGTTATCAGGTTTTAGTGACTCAGTTTCAGTCACCATGAGTGCCACCAGACACTACTACTCCCTGATGTTGCAAACTCCTTGAGTTGAAAAAAGCTCAACCCGAAACAACACCATTCACTGACTGATGGTTCAGGTTTTGTGGGTTTTCAAGACCTCGCAGTTTCAGGGTCTTGATTTTAGACTCTACATGCCACACTTTAATCCTTAGGTTCAAGTCCCACTAGCTCTTTATCAACCTATTAATCCATTTCAGCCCCCTTATGAGTTTTACCACACCCTCAGTTCAGACTCAACACAATGAGGCTCGGCCTGAATGATACTATCAACACTCTCCAAGCTCATCCCGCAACCAAGTCTTTACTCACTCATTTTTTGTTCCAACCCACAAATCCAAGATTTAATCCCCACTTTACCATTTCAGTTTCTATACAAACTGAATAGACCCAACAACACATCTTTATGTCAACACTCCCTGATTCAATCATCACTTTTTCTGAAGGCTGAAGCACAAGCTCAGCCAGAGAATCACCAACTGATGTTTAACTCAAACAACAAATCCGATAGACGCTCAACTATAGTAGTTGGGTTTTGATTGAGGGTTATCGGTGTGACTGGTGTCTTGTCTAGATTAAGAGCCGATTTCAAGCTCTCTCGGGTATGGGTACTGGTGAAGAATCATGGTCGGTTTTCTTTTGTTAGTGTTGGATTAGGTTTTAGATCGAGTAATTTCGACCTTGATTTTTTTGGATTTATCAGTGTGAGTTGGATTTGAGTTTATCATCGTTTGATGATTTTTTTTTAGTGGTGGATTTTTGTTGGTATGAGGTGTGGTGAATTTGTGATTTCTCTCCCCCCTTTTTTTATTGTGGATCGAAGAGAGAGAGAGATTGAATATGGGTTTGGTTTGGTGATACGTTTTGATGAGTGAGTTTATTTGTGGTGGTGATGATTTTTTTTTGAGATCTGAATCTCCACTTGAAGATGATGATAAGAGTTATCAACTTTTTCTTCTTTTTTTTGATGTATATGTGTGGATAGATAGGAGTTTTTGTGGTGGGTGGATTTTATTGTGGGGTTCAGGGAGGGAAGGGTATCTATTGTCACTCATAAATGTGTCTCTCCCTCTCAAAAATTGCTACAGCAGTAGCAGTTTTTGAAGATTCACATTTATTGCTTTTGCTTGGAATGTTATCGTGCAATCATGAATGGATCTTGTTGGTCCCTTTTACTTGGTTAACTATAACTACAAAGCTAAAGTAACCAAGTTCTATGACATTAAACAAAGATATATAAAAATGATTAACAATAAAGTAACGTAAACATAAGAGACAATATTTTCCAACGTTTAATTCTTTATTAAAAGTTAATCAAAAAGAATCGTACCCAAGTGTTTACGGAATAACATTTGGGATTGAAAACGACAAGTATGGTATTGACTCCTCACTAAGCTCAATCTATGTTGAGTAACAACTTTCAGGACCGACTGAGCTATCTCAGGGGTTATGTTGTTCTTTGGAGGAGTAAAAGTGGTTTGTGAATGCTTTGTATTAATTGCAAAAACTTGTCACTTTTACACCTCTCTTATGCTACCTATTTATACACAAATGTGAACAACCCTATTATACAATGGTCCTAAGTGTTCCTCAATAAAATCTTGATAGATTTTATTCTCTGGCAAGGGAAACTTTTTTGGGTTAAGTCCAAAAGGCACTTTTTGATGACAGCCTGGTTTTAACCATTTGGGGAAAGTTTGACCTTAAAGTGATAAAGCACTTTAGTGAAATAGATCAAACTTTCCCGCCCAGTCCAGCCAAAACTTCAGTCTTCTAGTTATCAGTCTTCAGTACCATGAAGTTGTTGAGGAGTCTTGGGGTTCAGTGAGTTATTATCATCCTCACTGAACCCATCACCTTCTTCTTGGCTTAGATCACACTCCACTGAGTTCCGCCTCACTGAATGGAGAACCTTTCTTCTTAGGCTCGGTCTAAGCATCCTGAAGATGACTCACTGAGTTACTATTCACTCAGTGACTTGTTTATACTTAGGTTATTTTACGTTCAAATCCTTGTTTGAAGAAGATTGGGGAATTCAGTGACTCAACAATCTCCCCCTATTTGAACATACAAATAGCCTAAGTGTTTCTTGATTCAATGAGTTGGTAGGGCTCTTCATCTCTTACTGAATGTTGTTGTAATTATAAGTAGGACACATAATTTTAAACAAAACATCAAAGTTTATTCATAGTTATTACAAGTCCTACAAATTACAAAAAAAAAGATAGTTGTTGCAGATCGGATGTTCAGGTGGTATCCAAGGTTTTCAAGCTTTGCTTTCTTTGATCTGAGTAGGTGTCTTTCAGGATGTTCATTGATCATTGCTTCCAAGTCCTGGCAGAATCTTTTGTTCTCATCACTCTGAATGGGGGACGCCAACATGAGGTACATGAGCATAGCTTTGATTCTTGCCTTATCCATATCAGACCACCTTTGGAAAGCCAGGCATCCATATTCATCAGTGAAGCACAAGCCTCTTTTAGGAGCTTCAAGGACCGCATTGTTCACGAACGTGATCCCTTTAGGAAGCGACCTGTCACACTCTAACCCTGGTACCTTGATCTCAGGCTCCAACTCTATTTGCTTCCTTTTCCTCTTGGAAGCCTTAGATGGAGCAGTCTCTTCTGCTGAGTTAGGAAAAAGTGAGGGAATGTTAAGAGCCTCAGGCATTGCTCTCAGTCTGTCATACCTAACCTTCAGTGATTCGAGAAGTTTTGGTACCACAACATTGTTCTTTTTGGCAATGATAGAACGAAGCTCATCAAGCTCAGTGATGCCAAAGTCAGCAAATTTGAAAGGCTTATGGATGTCAAGTATTCTTTTATCACGTCCCCTGAAGACGGTGACCACTGCAGGATCAGTGTTCCTGTGGATTTGAATGTCAGTGATCGTCTCAGGTCTTAATCTCTCTTTCATCACCCAAGTATACTTTTCGATCCTGTGTTTCCTGATTTGAGCATCCTTCCTGAGCTTGTTTTCCCTTTCCCTTTTAGGAGCGTTTAGCTCTTCTTCCTGAGCCTTTTTAAAGGCTGCACCAGCTTGTTCAGTTGCTAGTGCCTCAGTATTCAACCCAATCTTTTCAGCTTCCTCATGAATAGCCTTAATGAGAACAGGCTTGCTCATTCTCTCTTCTTCAGCCACCTTGAGTATTGTCTCAGTCCTTTCCATGTGAGCTTGAATTTCATCATGAGTGAGAAGTTATACTACTCCATTGATTTCAAACGGGACCTTGATAGGTGCATCAGGGTCAAATCTGACCATGGTTGAGGCTGGCTTGAGCACATTTCCAGGACTAGAGGTGGTAGCAATACTTTTGCCTCTGTCCTGTCTAAGAGAAGAGGAGACTGGTTCCTCCTGAGGCGGAACTTCGGTGATTGGTGTTGCTTCAGTGACATGCTCCCCCTCAGTGTGAGAGGGCTGTCCAGCTTCTTGTTCAACAGTATTAGGGGCTTCAGTAGTATTCTCCCCCTCAACATTTGCCTGAGTGTCAGTGATGGCAAGTGTTGGCTGTACTGAAGACGAAGGAGATGCATCCTTGAAGGCTTGAAAAATTTCAGTCACCATAGACTTGATCTCCTGAGTATCCTGCTGAATGATGGACACCCTGGAGTCAAGTGCAGCCTGTGCATGTTCAAGAGCTGTCATCCAGGATCCCAAGGTCCATGCCAGAGAAGTAGACCTTTGGGACTGAGCTGTCACTGATTCCTCCATTTTGATTAAGGAAGATTTGAGAGACTCCACCGTAGTGGTGAGACCCTGAAGATTAGAACCCTTCAGCAAGTCAAGTAACTCGGTAAGAGCCACTGAGTTTACCTGATACGTCTCGGATGCCTGAAGTAGCTTCCTGGTGAGTTCAGGATCATCCTTGACTGATTCTTGAACCAACTGAACCCCTACATTCAGCTGGTTGAGGGTTATCAAAAACTGATTCAGGCGAGTGATCATTTGTGTCATGGAATGGTTGACTGAGGAATTTTGTTCCCTGACATCTTCATCGAAGTCTTCGACAGCATCTTTGAGATTATGAAAGTGAACCGCCTGTTCAGTGTGCATGTCAAAGACCTCATCAGTGATCCCCCTGTACAAAATGTTAGTAATCTTTTTGATGAATTTGGTGAAGGTCTTCACAGTGAGAGGAGCCTGATCATCTCCTGAGGACTCTGGCTCGGACTGTGTGTCAGCATCGTCATGGTTAGAAGATTGAGGAGACTGAGGAATTGGTTCAGGGACTGTCTCCTCAAGCTCCATATCCTCTCCGGCCTTGAAGACTTCCTCATCACTGTTGAATTCATCATCAGAGTACAGAGCTGCCTGAGCTTCAGCTAGGGACTGAATCTGCAAAGAAAGGTTAGCCGGCTCCTCTTCAGAAGAAGACTCGCCTTTGTTTTGGCCAGGTCCTGACCCCTCAAATCCAGTAGAGTGGGTTTTATCTACCTGGTCTTCAGGGTCAGTTCCCGAGTTATGCGCACCTTCGGGGTTGGTTATGAGTTCCATATCAGCGGGTGGTATGTGTCCCTCTGAATCTTTGTCCCTCGTGACCCCTTCAGGCACTGATGGGTGTTTCTCAATACCATCACTAGGAGCCGTGAATGTTGTGTCCCTATCAGCAGATTGAATGTTTCCCTCTGAGACTTTGGGATGAGTTTTTGTGCCCTCAGAGAAAAGCTTTGATTGACGAATGTCCTCATCAGACACCTGAGTGGTTATGCCCCCCCCCCCCCAATTCCAACAGGCTTGTGCTGGCCTGTCAAAGATTTAGGGGCGAGAACTCCCTGTTGCTTGGGTTGTGATTTACCCGAGCCTTTGGCAGGATGTGTTTGTTTGTTGGTCCCCTTCTCAGTGGAGTAGTGCTGCCCCACCGAGGGTATAGGACCCCTTACTCCCTGATACTCTGGTTGTGATTTGCCAGAGTCTTTAGCAGGATGTGAAGGTTTTGTTGATTCCGACCCTACTGACTTGTTTATGCCAGCAGGACCTTTAGGGTCTGTTGGCCTTTGTTTCAGTGCCCTCCGTTGGCCTTTGTTTTAGGGCCAAAGATTGGCTAATGATCCTGAGGGTGTCAGCAGTTAGGGTCTGTTGTTGTTGCCTCCTTTTGTCAGGCTTAGGGGCAGAGGTCTCAGTGGCGAGTGGTTTGGGTTGAGCCACCTTCCTGGACCCCTGTCCCTTCTTCCTCTTCACCTTTTTGGTGGGAGAAGGAATTGGTGAAACTATGTTGTCACCCTGGATAGCAGTCAGCATGTATGTGGTCAGGGCAACAGGTGTTACCTCATTAGGGTCACGTGAGTAGTTTGCCTTATGCAAGACATCAGGTTCAAAGCCGACACTGTCAGGCTTGATATACTCAGACCCTAGTAGGTCATTCAGGGCACAGGAAATGAATCTAGGGTAAGACATGTGTTTTTGCCTAGACTTCCCACCCAGTTTGCCTATGAGGTCCCTGAAGATAATTTCTCCAAGGTCAATCTTTTTACCCTCAATGAGACAGTACACTATCATTGATTGAGTAGTGTTCAGTTGCTCAGTTGAGGACTTATTCACCCCAAGGACCTGAATAACGAATGTCAACAGGATCCTCCAAGGGGCAGGGAACCATGTTTTGATGATGGGGGCTTTGTTCAGTAGGGCCCCTGGAGCAACATCAGGATGATTCTTATCATAGGGCCCTAGTTCTAAGAGGAGTTACTTAACCTCCTCTTCAGTGGGTGGGGCAACAAAAGTCTCAGTGTAGTCAAGGCCAGTGGCTTTGACAAAGGTTTTGTAGTCAAGAACAAGGGACTTTGTCCCATTCTTCACTGAGAACTTGATTTTGGCCTCCTTTGGCGCATCAGAGTTTTCAACCACCGCTGAGCACCAAAATTCCCTCAAGTAGTCATGATAGATGACTGAGGGGGTCTTTGTGAATGTGGTGGTGAGAAAACAGTTTTGTAGGAACTTAACCACATCCCTGTAAGCAGGGAACCCTTCAGGGTAGGCAAAGTTCCCCACCACATTGTTTTTGGTGAGGTCTACGCTTTCCATTTGGAATTCCACATTGGGTGCGTATTTTATGACCTTAGAAGATGCCATTTTAATTTTAAAAAGGTCTGGTTTTGAATAAAGAAGAAGCACACACAGATTTTGAAAGCAAAAGTCCTTGAAATGATTTTGCAAGAGTTTCGTTAAGATTTTTTAAAAGCGTGTGTGTGTTCTTCTTTGTGGGGGTATTTATAGGGTGGGAATTAGGGTAGTGATGTTGCGGATACCAAAGGTTTAATTTATTCAACCAAAACGGCATAATAATTTTGGTTTGATATCCGCATTAAATATCACGATTCCCATTACCCTATTTTCTCTCACATCGTGGGTGAACAGTTGTGCGCCTCTGCAAATAATGCACTTTTGCAGAGAAAAAGATCATCACAATTTTTGTGTGTGAGGGAGCATTTAATGCTCAGTGGTGTTTGGTGAGAGAGATGTGGGGGCCCAAGGAGTGGATGCCAGTTGTGTAAGTGACATATATTCCTATATTTAATAGGATTCAGTTACCTACCTGGGACATTAACTAACTAGATACTTAGAACATTTAGTTAGGGTATTCAATGCCATTTTTCATCCTGAGCCCCCTGAATGAATTTTCATTCGAAAAAAGAGTTTTCAGGAAGGGTGTGATCAGGGACTTAGAGAATTTACATCAGGTTGGAACACTTTTGATCAGTTTCCTGATTCTATGTCCAACATGCCTAATTCAGCTTTCAATCTTGTGAAAGTGGGTTCATCCAAGGGTTTAGTGAAGATATCAGCTAGCTGATATTCAGTGGGGATGAAATGTAGTTCAATTTCTCCATTAGAGATGTGGTCCCTGATGAAGTGGTATCTGATGTCAATGTGTTTGGTTCTTTGATGAAGTACTGGATTGTTTGAGATGGCTATGGCACTTGTAAAAGATAGGTACCATCTTATACTGAATGCCATAGTCACTCAGTTGGCTCTTCATCCATAGTACATTTGCACAACATCCTGCAGCAGCCATATATTCAGCTTCAGCTGAGGACATGGCCACTGACTGTTGTTTCTTTGTACTCCAACACACAATTTTACCACCTAGAAATTGGCAGGATCCTGAAGTACTTTTCCTATCCATGTTACATCCTGCATAGTCAGAGTCAGTGTACCCTTTGAGATCAAATCCTGAACATTTTGGGTAATACAAACCAAGGTTTGGAGTACCCTTCAGGTACCTGATGATTCTCTTGACAGCAGTGAGATGTGATTTTTTAGGGTCAGCCTGGTATCTTGCACAGGCAGACTGAGAATTGAATATCAGGCCTTGAGGCAAGTAAGTACATCAGGGAGCCAATCATTCCTCTGTATTGGGTTTGATTCACTGATTTTCCAGCGAGATCAGGGCCAAGGTTGTTTGGAGGAACCATAGGAGTTTTTACTGAGGAGCAGTCAGTGAGCTCATACTTCTTCAGTAGGTTCCTGAGGTATTTTTCTTGGCAAATGGATATTCCTTTTTCAGTTTGTTTAATTTGGAGTCCAAGAAAGTATGTGAGTTCACCCATCATGCTCATTTCAAACTTTGTGGTCATCAGTTTCTCAAACTGTTTGCAAAGTTTGTAACTTGTTGAGCCAAAGATGATGTCATCAACATATACTTGGACAAGAATGACATCGTCCTTTGTTCTGTAGATGAACAGTGTGTTGTCAATCTTTCCTCTGACAAACTTGTTTTGAATCAGGAAGGCTGAAAGAGTTTCATACCATGCCCTGGGTGCTTGTTTCAGTCCATAAAGGGTTTTGTTAAGCTTGTAGAAATGGTTGGGGTATTCACTACTTTCGAAACCAGGAGGCTGTTGCACATAAACATCTTCTTTGATGTTACCATTCATGAATGCACTTTTAACATCCATTTGGTAAACTTTAAAGTTCATGTAAGTTGCATAGGCAAGGAAGATCCTGATGGCTTCCATTCTAGCAACAGGTGCAAAGGTTTCCTCATAGTTTATACCTTCCTGTTGATTATATCCTTTGGCAACCAGTCTTGCTTTGTTTATGATGACTGTGCCATTCTCATCGGTCTTGTTTTTAAATACCCATTTCATACCAATGATTAAAACACCCTGAGGGCATTCAACAAGGGTCATGACATCATTTCTGTCAAATTGTTCCAATTCATCTCTCATGGCCTAAACCCAACTTTCATAAGTCAGGGCTTCTTTGACATTTTTAGGCTCAATCTCTGAGAGATAGTCAACATAAAGACATATATTGGCAGTGGCGGCCTTAAGTTTAGCAGCCTTGCTTCTTGTGAGCATGCCTTCAGTGGGTTCACCAATGATGTTCACAAGCTCAATGACTTTGGATCTAGTCCAGCTATCCTGAGGTTTGGGATAAGAATTTGAGCTTGAAGGAGCCTGATTAGGTTCAGACTCAGGAACATGAGGTGACTCAGCATTATGTGCTTCAGTGACTTCTGTAGGAACAATTTGTTCTGAGGGTTCCTGAACAATTTGTTCAGTGGTATCAGTCTCATTTGAGACAGGCTGAGTTTCAATGAACTCACTGATAGGTGGTTGGGGTAGGTTGTGAGGAATGATGTAATAGGAGACGTCAGCATCAGCTTGGTATTGGGTTGAGGGATTGTTATCAGGATGATACTCATCAGGAGGATACCTTGATGAGTCATCAATCCAATTTCTTCTACTGAGGAATTTGAGAACCTGATGGATTCAGTACTCTCATCAACAGTAATGTGATAAGTTTCCTCAGTTTGTTGTCTCCTAGTGTTGAACACCCTGAAGGCTTTAGAAACCAGGGAATATCCCAGGAAGTACCCATCATCAGCTTTGGCATCAAATTTACCCAAGTGATCCTTGTGATTATGTATAAACACATGACACCCAAATACATAAAAGTAGCTGATGTCAGGAATCCTTCCTTTGAATATCTCATAAGGAGTCTTATTATGCCTTTTCACTATGATTGACCTATTTTGAGTGTAGCAGGCTGTTTTAACTGCCTCAGTCCAAAAATGTTTTGAGAGGACTGAGCCATTTAACATTGTTCTTGTTGCCTCAATGAGTGTTCTATTTCTCCTTTCAGCTACTCCATTTTGTTCAGGAGTATAGGGAGAAGTAAAATTTTGAGAAATTCCTTTCTCATCACAAAAACACTCAAGGTCTTGGTTTTTGAATTCAGTGCCATTGTCAGTTCTGATCTGTTTAACTTTGACATCATTTTGATTTTCAATGTTCCTGACAAATGACATGATGGTATCAGCTGCCTGACTCTTCTTGGTCAGGAAGTAAACCCAAGTATATCTTGAGTATTCATCCACAATGACCAGAGTATACTTCTCATGGTGAATAGACATTGGACTGACAGGTCCAAAAAGGTCCAGATGAAGAAGATGTAGGCAGCTTTTCATGGAAAAGGTTTTTTTGGTTTTGAATGATGCCCTGTGGTGTTTTCCTTTTTCACAAGCAGAACAAGGCTTGTCTTTGGTATACACCAGGGATGGAAGGCCCAGAACTTTGTTCTGTTTGGCCAGGTTGTTGATACTCTTGAAGTTGATATGAGAGCGTCTCCTATGCCATAGCCAGTTGATTGTCTCACTTGCCTTTGAGAATAGACAAGTCCCATTCTGAGTCAGGGATGACATGTCAAGGTCATATACATCATCCCTCCTAGGGGCAATCAACACAACTTCCTTATTGGCATTAAAGATGGTCCCTCTCTTGTCATCAAACTGAACTATGTATTTGGCATCACATAGTTGGGAAACACTTATCAGGTTGTACTTGAGACCATTAACATAAGCTATTCTTGTAAAAACTATACCATTGCAGTTTACTGAACCATAACCTTCAGTGGGAGCTGATGAGTTATCACCAAATACTACTTTGGGTCCTGGTTCTTCCACATATTTGTGCAGAAAACTTTTCACACCAGTCATACTTCTGGAGCATCCACTGTCTAGATGCCAAGTAGGATCCTTGATGTGTTTCTGCACAAACTGTAAACTGGGTTAGTTTTTCTTGTTGACCCACTTTTTAGTGGGCTTAGTCCTTAGGGACTTTTTGAACTCAGTTAGTGAATCATGGTCTAAAGTTGTGTGACCTGAGCTTCCACATGTTTTACATTTTGTGGAGGTTAATGCCTCAGGTGACTAAGAAGTGTTGGTTTGGTTTTTCCTTCTGGACTAAATCACTTTGTCATGTCCCCTGGTTTCATGGGAGGGATCTCCACAGATGTCACAGCAATCTTTCATCATACAATCATCAGGAAGATGATCACTGAAACCACAGTGAGGACATGGTGAGAAAGGCTTGGCCTTCAGTCTTTGTTTGGAAGGTGTGGCATACTGATAGCCTTGGTTTTTGTTTAGACCTCTTGCTTTTAAGGAAGCAGTGTGGGAAATGTGATCACAAGTTCTGTGGTCCTCTTGTTTGCATATCATACAAAACAGGACTCTGTAGCATTTATCAGTGCTGTGATTTGGATAACTGCACAGCTCACATCTCCCTGAGGGTCTGGGTGTGGTTTTTGGTTTGGAAGAACCTGAGGATACTGAGGGCTTTGTTGATTTTGAGTCAGAGTTTTTCTCAGTAGACTCAATTTTCTCACTTAGCATCCTGACAAGTTCAGCAAGCTGATCAACCTTTGAGTCAGTGCTTTCATGTTTCACTTCACTGGGTGCTGAGGATTTTTGGTGTTCAATGGGTGCAGGAGTAGGTCTTTTCAGAATAGTCCTTCCTAACCCTGATTTCTCTTTGGGAGAATGTGCTTGATAGACTAATGGTGTAAGGTCAGAATTGGGTTCCGCTCCCTGAAGTTGTTTCAGTGGAGGGAGTGGTGAATCAGACTTAGACTCAGTGATGGACTTAGAGGACTAAGTTCATCAGTGACTCCTAGCAGGTCCTTGATAGCCTGACTTTCAGGCTCCAGGATTCTTCCAGTATTAAAATTTGGCATTTTACTGTCAGGATTGTTTCTTTCAATCCAATCACTGGTTTAGGAGCAAGTTCTTTGCTAGAGAGTATGTTTGTTGACAGAAAAGTTGTTGAATGGCTGCTTTCCCTAGAAACTTCAGTGAGTTGATCATCACCCAAACCAGTCTTTTTGGAGCTGGGTGAGAGACTCAGTGTTTCATAAAGTTTGGGGTTTTTCTGAGTCCATTTCCAAATAGTTTCCTTTTCTTTCTTAAGTTCTTCCTGAAGAGCTTGATTTTGTTTTACTAGTTCAGAGTTTTGAATTTGAAGTGTAACACTTTCAAGCTTGGCTTGTTTTAAAGCAAGTAATTCATCTCTACTATGATTTAATTCAAAACTTAGTTTGTTAAATTTTGAAAACAAGTTCAGTCATTGCTCTTCAACATACTTAAGATCAACATTAATATATTCTAAGTAAGATTTCCAATCATCATCATCATCCATAGAAAGTAAAAGATTTACCTTCCTCATAGTGATGTTGACCCATTCACCATTTCTTGCATGACTCTTCCCCACAGCAAGCTTGTTGTCATCTGATAGAGCCATCAGGGCACTGATGTGAACTTCATCATCATCAGAGGACACTTCAACCTCATCCCAGTCATAAGTTTCAGCAACAAGCCCTTTGTTCTTGGCTTGAGAAGGCTTTGGAGCCTGAGGAGGCTGAGAGACTGTTGAGGATGATTCAAGAAGGGCAAGTTTAGCTTTTGCCTTTCTATACTTGGCTTCAAAGTCAATTTGAGGGACTTTTTCAAATCTCTGACTAGACTGAAGCATCTTTGGTTGAAATTTGTTGGGGCCTGAAAAAGAGTTATTTCCTGAAAATTTGAAGGATGGTTCTGAGGTTGTTTTTGAAAAACAATCTTTAGCAAAATGTCCCATTTTGCCACATTTGAAACATTCAGTATTATCATTTGCTTTAGAAGGGAATTTGTTTTTCTTAAAAAATCTTTTTGAATTAGCAAGGAGTGCTCTTTCATGAAATTCAATTTGAAGATCATTCAGGTACTCCTCACTAGTTCTTTGGTCAACCTCATCATCAGAACCATCCTGAAAATCCTTCACAACACCTTTAGAATAGAAAACAGTTGATATCGGTGAAATTGTCAAGGCCTTTTTGGTCTCCTGAGCTTTACCAGGGTATCTCATGGTGATAAGATTGTCCTCATAGACAAACTTCCCATAGATGGCATGGAGCTCAAGGTTCTGAATGTGGTTTGCATTTCTCAATCCCTGAGAGAAGTTTAACCACTTCTCAGGGAGACTGTTGACAAAACCAATATTGATCTCATGTTTTGACAGTATAACACCATCATTGGTCAGCTCATTCAGGAGGGTCTTATACCGAGTATAAGTCTCAGAGAGACTTTCAGAATCCTTGGCCCTGAAGGTATTGAATTCAAGCTTCAGGTCCATGATTCTATTCTCTTTGGTATCAGAAGGCCCTTCATAGCTATGAACCAGGTCAGTCCATGTCTGCTGGGCAGTGGGACAGTTGATCACTGATTCCATTATATCATCAGGGAGGCATGATGTAATGATGCTTTTCAGGCGCTGGTCTTGATTGACCACCCTCCTTTCATCTGGGGTCCACTGAGCTTCAGGTTTAATTAAACCTTGGGCAGTTGTTGGGACATATGGACCATCATTAGTCAACTTAATGTAATATGGTTCCATCCCAGTCAAGTAGCAAAGCATTCGCTTTTTCCACTTATTAAATTTGCCAACTTCTAGTCTAAGGGCAGTTGCTGAATAACTTCCACCCTTTTTGTCGACAAGTTGGGGAACATCTATGTCAATCATAGTGGGATCTTTATTTTAAAAACTTGAGCACTCTTAAGTTTTGAAAACAGGTTTAAGTTTTACAAATCAGAGGCTCTGATACCACTTGTTGGTCCATGGAATTGAGTAAATCTTGATAAACATAAGTTAGAACTTCATTAATAATAATGAATAAAAGAGTTACAAGATTACTCAAACCAACTAGACTACATGATAACATCATCAGCTTCTTGATGGGGATAATTTCGGTATATTATCCCCATTTAGAATGACAATGAACTCTCATTGATCCAAGCTAAGCTTGAGATATAATGAGAGGGGAATCCTAACTAATACTAAGTATTACATTTGTAGAATTCACAACTATCTCTTTTACAACTAAACATATATATAGGAAAAGTACAAGTAAACATGTGACAGTGGTAGGTACACCATGTGATGGATGAGTTGTCATCCACTTGGAATATGCTTCAGAATATTCCTTTTGCTTTTGTCCTTTTGTCTTTCTTGTAGCTTGTATTCCCAAGAAAGTTCATGCCTATATTTATCAGTATGTTGTAGAGATAGCTTCAGAGAGTTAGTGAGTTATTGTCATCACTCACTAACTCCATCACCTTCTTTTTGGCTCAGGGATCATTCACTAAGTACCGCCTCACTGAATGATTGAATCTTTCTTTTTAGACTCGGTCTGAACATCCTGAAGATGACTCACTGAGTGACTATGCACTTAGTGACTTGTTTGTATCACTCACTGAAATAGCAATTTACTATATTATTTAGTGAGTGATTTGGCTATTTTATATTCAAATACTTGTGGGGAATATTTGTGTAAAATATTGACCCAACAGAAGTTCTGTTATAAATGTAGATGTACATATTGGCTATTAGGTGTTTATGTGGTTAAGGCAAAAATATTGAGTATATAGATCGTCTAAAGAACTAAGCTTGCAACTTCCTTTCTTAACAGGATACTCAGCTATTTGTTGAATGGTACCAGATATATGAACTGCCCGGTGTGAATGATCAACTGTCTGCTCGTTTTGTTCTACAACTGCAGCAAAATGGGTTGTAGATACTTAGGTTAGTATTGTAAGCCGACTAGAACTCCTTGGTGTATAATAGGAGGTTCTAGGGTATAGAGTTATATACGAATTTTATATTTGGTTCAATTATATACATTCCATTTATATTGTATTTGAATTTGTTTTGATATATATTTGAATTTGTTTGATACATATTGATTTCTTGTATGTGACTAAAAGATGCATAGTCACAATTATTAATATTTTTGGTCACTGTTTGCTTAATTCGTTGTGTGACTAAATATTACAAAAGGCCACACAAACAAAAAATTCATGTGGCCATTAGATGAATAACAGTCACACAAAAACACACATTTCTTCACTTTAAACACAATATGGTCACACTTATTCACACTTTTGGCCACTTTATGCCTAATTGTATCTGACTAAATACCCAAAAAAAATATGCTTTGTGTGACTAAATATTACAAAAGGCCTCACAAACATAAAATTCATGTGGCCATTGGATGATCAATAGTCACACAAAACACACATTTCTTCACTTTAAACACCATATGGTCACACTTATTCACACTTTTGGCCACTTTATGATTTATTGTATGTGACTAAATACCCAAAAGAAAAATGCTTTGTGTGACTAAATGTAACAAAAGGCCACACAAAAATAAAATTCATGTGGCCATTGGATGATCAATAGTCACACAAAATACACATTCCTTCACTTTAAACACCATATGGTCACACTTATTCACACTTTTGGCCACTTTATGATTTATTGTATGTGACTAAATACCCAAACGAAAAATGCTTTGTGTGACTAAATGTAACAAAAGGCCACACAAAAATAAATTTTATGTGGCCATTGGATGATCAATAGTCACACAAAACACACATTTCTTCACTTTAAACACCATATGGTCACACTTATTCACACTTTTGGCCACTTTATGATTTATTGTATGTGACTAAAGACCCAAAAGAAAAATGCTTTGTGTGACTAAATGTAACAAAAGGCCACACAAAAATAAAATTCATGTGGCTATTGGATGATCAATAGTCACACAAAACACACATTTCTTCACTTTAAACACCATATGGTCACACTTATTCACATTTTTGGCCACTTTATGTTTAAATGTATGTGACTAAATACCCAAAAGAAACATGATTTGTGTGACTAAATGGTACAAAAGGCCACACAAAAACCAAATTTATGTGGCAATTGGATGATCTATAGTCATACAAACCATACATTTCTTCACTTTCAACACCATATGGTCACACTTATTAACACTTTTGGCCACTTTGTGGTTAATTTTATGTGACTAAATATACAAAAAGAAAATGCTTCATGTGACTATAAGAGTTTTTGGTCACACAAAGCTGATTAATCCAACTAAAATTGTACCTATTTAGTTACACATTTTAACATTTTGGTTACTCTTTTTTAAGTGAGACTAAAAAGAACCAAAACATGTGACCGTAGGTACCCTATGGTCACACCACCTTTAGTCACACATACGAAAAAAACCATGTGTGACTATATGTATATCGTCACACATATTTGGTGTAACCAATTCCAGTTTTTGGCCTAGTGAATGGAAGAAACACATCAATGGCACAAAAGATTAGGGCATGTAAATTTCAAGAACATCAACAAGTTGGTCAAAGGAAATTTAGTTAGAGGTTTACCTTCTAAAACATTAAAGAATGATCACTCATGTCTAGCTTTCAAGAAGGGTAAACAACACAAGGCTTCATGTAAAAAGATTGAAGATAGAACCATTAGGGAGCCTTTGGAATTGCTGCATATGGATCTGTTTGGACCTGTTTCTGTTGTTAGTTTAAACAAGAAGTACTGTTTGGTTATAACAGATGACTGTAGCAGATTTAGCTGGGTTTTTTTCTTGGGATTCAAAGATGAAACTTTTGATGCTATTCATGATCTTATAATAGCCCTTGAAAATCAGTTAAGACTCAAGGTTAGATCCATTAGATGTGATAATGGGACTGAATTTAAGAATTAGCTAATGGATGAATTTTGTGCCAAGAAAGGAATTAGGAGAGAGTTTAGTATTACCAAAACTCCTCAGCAGAATGGAGTTGCAGAAAGGAAGAATAGAACTTTCATATAAGCAGCAAGGACAATGCTTGCAGACTCCCGATTACTTGTTCCATTTTGGGCTGAAGCTATAAGTGCTGCTTGTTATGTGTTGAATAGAGTATCAGCGACAAAACCTCAGATGAAGACACTTTATGAGTTACTCATGGGAAAGAAACCAAACATTAAGTTTATGAAACCTTTTGGATATCCCCTGACTATTTTGAATACTGTTGATAATTTGGAAAATTTTGATGGTAAGTCAGATGAAGGATACTTATTGGGTTATTAGATGAATAGCAAAGGATTCAGAGTGTACAACAGGGCTACCAAGAAGGTTCAAGAATGTCTTCATGTTGATTTCTTGAAGATCAAGTAAATCAAAAAGGTAAAGATCCTGATTGGATGTTTGATCTTGATGTAATGGCCTCATCCATGAATTATGTACCTGTTAGGGAAGAAAATCAAGTTTGTGGAAAACTAGAAGGGGGGTGGAATAGTTTATCGCTTTTAAAATCTTTTTAACTTGATTATCCTTTAAAACTTTACGTTTGTTTAAAGATATAAACACAACTTTACATGTTCACTTCTTTGAAAAGCTTTACGTGTGAATAACAATCCTAACTTTACTTGTTTAGTTCTTTGAAAAACTTTACGTTTGTTTAAAGATATAAACATAACTTTACTTGTTTAATTCTTTCAAAGGCTTTACGTGTGATTAGCAATTCTAACTAAAGACAATATGTAATAAGCAAGGATAAAGAAAGAAACGATCAAACCACAACACGATTGTTTATCGTGGTTCGGCTACAAGGACTTTTTTTCCTTGCCCTACATCCACGCCCCGAGTTTCCAACTCGAGAGTTATAAGCACTAATCAACAAGCTCCTTTCCCGGTGGAGAAACCTTTACAATGTCGCTTACACTTTTACCGACACTAAGCTAGATGTCGAGTTCTTTTACACGGGTACAACCACTCCCATCGTCGCTTACACTTTTACCGACATTAAGCTAGATGTCGAGTTCTTTACCAAGGGTACAACCACTCCCATTAGTTCTTTTACAAGGTTACAACAACTCTCGACACACTATGTATTTTGAGGCCTAAAATACTAACCAATCACTTCTACATACATGATACAAATGAAGTATAAACTACCAAAGCTTATACATGACAAAGCTAACAAGACTTGCAACTTTAGAGTTGAAGCTTGTAACTTCTTGAATGATCTTGTGAAGTCCCTTGCTACATAATAGGATCACACAAGTCAAAATGTTACTGAGTTAATTGAGAGAGTATATAAAAATATGTCCTAAAGTGATGACTCAAAACTAACAAGTGATTTGGTATTTATAGCAAACCATTCTGCAGGTCTGGCGGATATGGCGGAACCCTCAGATGGGTTCCGCCCATGTACCCCCAGGGTTCCGTCAGGGCTGCAGTTGGTTTTGCAATAAATCTTCCAAACCAAACAAGGTCACATCACATGAATACTAGTCAAACACAAACTTGCACAAGAAAACTTATGGTTAGTCAAACAAACTTTCTTTCCATAAATTTATAGTGACAAACTTACCATAAATGTGATGTGATGTTTCTATTTAAAGAAATAAATGTGATGTGACAAGACACTTTCTAATTTAAGAAATAAAAACAATGTTTTGTTTAAAGGAAATGTAAACCTTAGTTAAACAAGACTTAAACACTTAAAGTGATGATTTACTCACAGCTAAAGTTCATACTTTGTCATTAACAAAACTTAGCAAAGATCGTAAAATATAAATAACGTTTTTAGGCGTATTTGTATTAACAATCTCCCCCTTTTTGTTGATGACAAAACATAAACTTTATTTATAAGTAAGTCACTAGTTTTAGTGTTAAATCATATAAAGTTAGTATAAAAACTTGTTTTTGCTAAGATGATGTGATATGCAAAAAAAAAAATGTTAAGATGATGTGATATGCAAAAAAAATAAAAAATAAAAAAAACAATAAATAAAATAAAAAAAATTGAAACAAGTTTATATATAGATTCTCCCCCTTTTTGTCGAAACAAAAAGAAGAGTAGCGAAGCGGAAGTATGCACTTCCTCCCCCTTGGACAATACTCCCCCTAAATGAAGTGCCAAGAGAGGAGACATGGATTTTGACCCTACAAAACAAAATGTTAGTTGCCACACAAGACAAGTCATGAAAGCATTTCATGTTTAGAACACAACTAAGAGTTGTGAAGTTGAATAATGCAACACTCATGCTCCCCCTTGAATATTACTCCCCTAAATGGAGTATCAAGGAAGGAAAACATGGATAATGATCCTACAAAAAGAAAGGTTAGTTTCTAAAACACAAGATATATGCATGCTACCATATCAAGGTATAGTTCATTCATTATACCTAAATGGTAAACAAACAATGCAAACCTTGTAGTAGAATGAAATCCATTTCATATACAATTTTGACTCTTAGAAAGTCAAATACAAGGAATTAGGATGACATCATCCTATTTTCTTAAAAATAAAGAAAAACTAAAAATAAACTAAGAACATAAAAAGCTACAAGGAAATCATCATTTTTCTTATTGAGAAACATTTTCTAAAAACAAGGCTAAGGTTGTTTAAGGATGAAAATATGTGTTGGAGGTTGTAGCGGGCTTTATTTTGAAGGTTGAAAGGATAACACGGTTTTTGGTTTGTTGGAGACATTCTCCAAAAGAAACAGTTATGTTTCATTTTGGAGACTCTAAGGTTGAGGTGGGTGAGACAAGGATTGTAGATGGTCCAAAATGTGGTTTAGGATAAACCTCATTTCTTCGGATAGTTCGCGTATTTCCATTCAACACCCTTCACTAATGTGAGCGGTTCTTTTGCAATGTCCGCAACCATGGCGGGGAAAGTTTGGTGGAAGAGAGGTTTGATTTGTTGGTGGTGGATGGTTTGAACTTGAAGGAGCAAATGTTGATGGTTGAGAGGTGTTTTTGCTTCCTTCATTAGTAAAGTGTAGTGTTGTTTGTAAAACCGTAATATGGTTGATTTGAGAGTCAACCAAACGTTTGAAGGCATGAAGGTGGTTTAAATGAGTGTCAGTCTCATCATTAAGGTTTGGAGGTTTTTCCCATATAGATGCTTTTATTTTCTTATAAGAAGAAAGTAGAGATTCAAATTGTTGGGAAGGTTCTTGTGGTGATGGTTGTTGTTGTTGTGGTTTTTGTTGTTGTGGTTGTTGGTTTTGAACAAAATGGCGGAAGCTTGGTTCGCCGGAAGGATTACCATGAAGGTCTTTGTAAATTGGATGAAACACAAATGATTGTGAGTGTGTATGACCTTGATCATTTGGAAAAATTGATGGTCTAGCATAACAGTAAGCCAACCGTTCTACTAATGATGGTTGATGGGGTTCATCATCTAATTGTTCACAAGGTTGTTGTTGGGTTTCCATTTGAGCAATGGTGCCAAAGAGTGACAAGGATGGTGGTTTGATGATTTAGGTGATAGGTCTTCTAATGTTTCCAAATAGGGTAGTGGTGATGTTTGTGGTGTATGGAAAAGTTCCATTTATGTAAGTGGTGGTGATTAGGGTGATGGAGTTTTTGATGGTTGAGCTTGTTGAGATGGTGATGTTGAATTGCTTGAAGGTCTAGTTGGTGGTGGAATGGTGGCTATGTTGGTGTTGCAATGTGTTGGAGAGGATGTTGGAGTAGGAAGATTCAGCAAATCTTGAATGGTGATTACATTGGTATTGCAATGTGTTGAGGATGGTGTTGAGGTAGTGAGATTGAGGAAATCTTGGATAGGTGATGAGATATTAAGTGAAGCATCACTTAAAGATTATGAGCTTGACTTGACGGTTTTGTTGAAGCAACAAGGTTTAACACTAATCCTAGTGGTTTTTGAGAAGGATTTTGATGACTCGGATGAGGTGTTAGATTTAGTCATTTCAAAAGTGTGGTTTTGATGTTTTGAGAGAAGAAATTATGATGGTGATGGTGTGATTTGAATTGTTGCAAAACTTTCAAATTTATAGGGTGGAAGAGATGTTGAAATGGGTGTTTGGACTTGATAATCTACCATTCAAAGACTGAGGTTTCAAATGATTTACAAAGTTTTCATGAACATGTCAAATAATTGGATGTCAATCCAATGGAATAAGGTGGAGTGAAAGACCAACATATGCACTCAATGCTTTGTGATCATGGGATGTGATTTGGTTGAAAATGTTTCAATTGTTTGAAGAATCCTTTAAAAGGGTTCCTTGGGTTAGTTATGTTTGAATTTGAATTTTTGGAGGGAAGTGACTTCCTAATTGTTTTAGTGAGTGAGAGTTGTCCTAATATGGTTATTGGAGTTAATGGAAGGTGTTTCTCACTTAGGAAAATGGTTTGACACTTTACAAGTTTTGAACTTAAGAAAATTGACAAAAATTTTCTGCAGGTGACTGGCAGAACCCTCGCGATACACAGGCGGAACCCTGTTTTGGGTTCCGTCTGGTCCGTTGGGCCAATTCTGGGTTGCCCAGAAATTACACTGGCGGAACCCAATTTAGGGTGCCGCTAGATCCGCCAGACCTGAAAAAGTACACAGTCCGCGATTTTGACCCGCGAGACGATTTTCAAAATTTTCGAAAACTCCTAAAATCAAAAAGATAATGCATATCTGGTTAGGCAATGCAAAAAATGGACATTTAAACACACATATCATAGGACTTTGATAGGGGGGTCGCGAATATTCACCAAACTTAGTGAAATTTGCCATAAGCAAAAAAATTGACAAACACCTTAAATATTATTATTATGCATAAAAGCTCATACAAACATAATCCGACAAACGTAATAAAGCATGAACGTGAAAAACAATACAAGTCATATAGTTTAACACATACATGGTTCTAAAACCTTCATAAGCCAAACACTCCTTAATCACGCTTCTCACAACCGGTCAATCTTCTTATTGAGCTTGCTTAGGTACCTTCCAAAGCACTTGAAAATTCCTTTGGTTTGCTTAAACTCTTCAGATGCATTGTCAATGACGGGGAGTTCTTGAAGGTAGTCTAAAGGAGGTAACTTAGAGTTAGGAAGTTTATCATCCTCGCTCATGTCGGATGATGATGATGATGGTGTAGATGAGCGAGTACGTTTGCCCTTACCTTTGAAAACTCGTTTATCACTTAGAGGAACGAAGATGTGAGGAACGAGAGAATAGTCAAGGCGCATTCCATTATAGAGGAACGAAGATGTGAGGAACGAGAGAATAGTCAAGGCGCATTCCATTATAGAGGAACGAAGATGTGAGGAACGAGAGAATAGTCAAGGCGCATTCCATTATCGTTAGGAGGAATGGGTGAGATTGCTCTAAAGAGGCGGGTAAGAAGCATTCCATAAGGAAGAGCGGTTGTTCCAACTAAGGGTATGTCGGCCATTCTTTTGGCTAGGTAGTAGGCTAAGTTAAAGGGTTGACCGGTGGAAATGCTATAGAGCATGTAGCAAAGGCATGTGTTGACATGATCTCTTTTTCTTATGGTACTTATAACGTTAGCTCTAAGAATTTCTTCCCACTTCTTAAATTGTGGTTTAACCTCATTGAGCTCCATACCAAATGGATCCTTATCCAGAATATTCTACGAATGATTCTTCCTAGTGGTAGAGGTTCTAACGAAGAGATGTTCCTTAATTGTTTCCTTACTAAATAGAGGGTTGTCGTATGGATGAAAATGCTCAATCGAATCAAGGCTTGAAATGGGCCACTTATCCGTGTAGAGACAAGTACCCGCATTTGGGACACCAAAAATGATAGCTAAGTCCTTTAAATCTATGAAATTTGGTATTTGATTTGTTGTGAAGTTTAATGATATCTTACCAAAATCATTTGTGGAAAGGTTTACGGTTGCATAGAATTCTAAGATGAACCTAGGACAAATTGGCTCATCGATATCAAGGAGACAATCAAAGTTGATTGCGGCAAAGCTTTGGCGAATAGACGTTCCTTCTAGAAAGGATGGATCAATGGTTCTACCTTCGTGAACATAGCGTTTTTCTAATGCCTTAAAGGTTTCTACTTAAACTTTGTTGAGACCTTTGGTCCTATGGTGTTTGGGCAAATACTTAAGGGTTTCCTTGTGATCGGAGTAATTTGCGGGAGGCATGTTGATTCCTAGAAAACACAAAATTATATGTTAATGACTTTTAAAAATGTGGATGTTCTAATGTGTTCCTATATGCAAACAATGTGGAGACTTGGTTATCTTGACTCATTTTGATTCCCAAATTGTTTTGTTATACAAGTTTTGTTATAAAAACAAAAGATAACCAACACTCTCCTAATTGAATGTGTCTTCGATTGAATGTACCCGAAAATACATATTAGTTATGTATTTCCTTTAGCATTCACGAGACAATATGCAAGTGATGTTACAATGACGTTTTTCATTTGTTTTAACAATGTGGTGAAGAGTTATGTTCTAGTTGTGGATTGCAATTTTTGAAAGACAATGCACTTGGTGTGTTTGGCAAATAACAACAAAAAGGATACAATTCTTAACTAATGGAAGACATGATTGGTTAGCAACCAAGTTTTTCATGAATCAAAAAGTTCTATGCATAAATCGTAAGATTCTAGTTAATGAATGTAAATGAGAGTGTTATACTTGAATCAAAAATGCAATTATGATTAGAACACTTACAAAGTTGATTGGATTTGAAGAGATTAGATTGGAAGCCCTAAATTTCGGGTGGTTATGTGTTTTTGAGAGGGTGATGGCTGTTTGAAAAGTGAATGATTAAGTTAAGAGGGTGTTTGGTTTTGAAATTTACAAATAAAACATCCTGCAACTTTGACGGACCAGGCGGAACCAAAAGGAGGGTTCCGCCTGTATGGTCTGAGGGTTCCGTGGGAACTGCAGGGAAAAATTCAAAAGGGATTGTCTTGATTTTTGTGGTTTTATCCTAACATTCAAAACTAAGGTTTTAGGTCTTATGAGTCTTTGACTAAGCCAAGGGATGATGAATGCTTCTCATTCAAGAGGTTTTGTGAAAACGTTGATAGAGTGGTTAACGTAGAATACTTTCTTAGTCAAGACGTTCCTCAATGAACATTCTTACCAAGGTGATGAAGATGGATCACAATATGTCGATTAAGAACATAATGAATTGAAAGATTCCTTTGTTGAAGGGATAACTATATTGATAAAAGAATTCCATTGTTGACATGAATTAGCTTGTTCAAATGGAGCTTGTTGATGTGCTTCTCCATCCGAAACTAATTTGAGAACCTTATGAGTTTTGGAGAATCATTGGTTAAGTAAGAAAAAGTGCAAGTACCGCTTGGGCTTTTCTTAACAACTCATTACTGACATAATTCCATTTGGCATACACTATGGTTTCTATTCCCGTTCTTTTGGGATACCATAATCCTAGTTGAGTAGTACCTTATGATGAATCTAAACAAGCTTTTTCGAAAGAGTTGTTTTAGGATCTTTTGTAAAACGAGAACATAGACAAGCACTAAACATAATGTTGGATCTAATTGTTATTAGAACAAGTAGTCTGTCACAACTCGTAAATTTCAGGTCATTTTTCCAAACTTCGACATTCTACTATTCACAAATTACTATTCATCGATCACTATTCATCGTTTTACTATTCATCGTTTTTGCGGTCAATTTGACATTCTGAGAAGCGTTCATAAATTTTACTATTCACTTGACACTATTCATTTCCAAGAGAAAACCACTATTCACGTGCATTACTCATTTCATCGTAAACATAGTTTACGGGTATTCAAAAATTCGCGTAACCGTATTGGTTCAGGAGCGAATTCATGCATTATCATTGGGACACTTCATATAGACTAGAAATAGTCTGCATATCCTCATTATGGCACCCGCATACTATTCCACTCGTAGGATAACTAAATTAATACTTTTGGTATAAGTAACGATTTACGTATGTTTATTTTAAATAAACACTAATACGCGAACTATAAACGTGACTAACATGTCCGACACTCCCGACTATTATCCCAATATATTTTTATACTCATTTTTATAATATAAAAATTATAATATTAATTTACCCGGTATTTTGGAAATTTATTTATTACGTATCGTACGTCTAATTTAATAACGACGGTTTTCATAAAAATTAAACAATAATCACCCGAACTCTCCGTACTTGTACCCGACATATTTTTACAATTTTTATAACTTTATTATGTCCCGGTTAACTTCATTAAAATTTATTTCTAGCAAACCCGGTACCCGATTATAACTAAAACTAGCTACAACTACACTAAAACTACACTAATATCCTAATTAAATCCAAGACAAGTTCCCCCCTTTCCCTCCTTTGTGAACCCCCCCCCCCCCCCCCCTCCTAAGCCATCTCATGTGCTAAATACTCACCAACCCAATTTAATGTAAACCTAACTTTTGTCCCTAAGTATATAATAAACTTTTTCATCCATCTTTATCACAAAATCATTTTTCTAGCTCAAGTAAACTTTTTTTCTCTCATTTCTCTTGAGGTGTAATCGACCAAGGGTGGTCAAGGAGCAAGAACAACAAATTTTACAAGATCTAGGTATAAACTTGTTCATATAGTCATCCTTGTTGGAGTTTTGAAATAAAAACTCAAGGATTAGTAGGTTTTCATCATCTAAACTCCCTAAACCTTCAAGTAAGTTAACAAACTCATTTTTATAATTTTTACAATTTATTACTATGATTATATACTTTTCTTACAAGAACTCATGCATATAATGGCTTATACCACTTTATTTTATAAACTTTTAACTTTTGAACCTTAGTAAGTGATTATTGTTAGATCTTTGTTAGATCTACTTGGTTATGATGTTTAGGAACCCATGACACCCTAAGAAGGTGTATGGTAGGATTAGACTAGTTTTGTGGTGATTGAAAGTGGTTTGATTGAGGTTAGAACTAGTTTGGAGACTTGAAAATGGTTTTTGAAACATTTGAAATACCTACTGTCCCTATTTTCATTTCGTGGGAAAATCAGTAGATGGTGGCTAAGTTTTGACCAAAGATTTAGAAAATACTTTCAAAAACGAAACTTTAGGCGAAAGAACGGATTAAAACGAGCTTATAACGAAGGAGATATGATTTTTGCAAATTTAACGACGAAAACTATTTTTATAAAAACTGCTTGCTGTTCGGCAGATTTCAATGGGTAAAAAGAGGTGTTAAACGTAACCTAAAGGAGCCGAGTTATCAAAAATATATTAGTATATACAAAGACGAATCCGTGGACATAAAGAACAAGGAAAATGAGCCTAAAACGACCAAGTTATACCCATTCTAACATCGTCAAACTATATATATATATATATATATATATATGGACACAAATAAAAATAATAACGTACGTACTAAATGGTATATTTTCTAGAAATGTTACTAACGACTATTTTCTTATCAAATGAATACGTATGACCCAAGAGAATACTTATAAGACTTAACGACGTTATTTCAAGGTTTTCGATACAATGAATTTAACACTAACATTTTCATACGAGATAATACGACAAGTTATATACCCCTATATATGGAAACTATTTTACCATGACGATAACTAGTATTTCCAAATTACGAGTGGTATGAGTATCATGTGCATGTGCATTCATTTCATTACGGCTTGATCTTAATTAGATCGCGATTATTCATTTAGGTTGCGGTTAGTGTTCGCGCCTCATTGTCCCGACTACTTTACTATCGTTGTACCATCTTTGTATTATCACTCCAGGTGAGTTCTCATAGCCCCGTTTTAATTACTTATTTGATTTTAAATCCCACGGGGGAGAATACATTGCACAATTATTTTTGTATATGCCCAAGTATATCAAATTCCATACATTGCTTAAGTTGCCTACTACCAAGTTAAGTCCCCTTATATATATCATGGACCGTTAATTTTAGCTAAGCGAGAGTGAGTGGATAGATCTATCGAGGGTGACGCCTCCATTCGTGTTTGGGTTGCTCCAAATGGGACGAATGCATTTCATGTCTTAACGAATTGAGTGTCTGGTAAACACTCTGGTGGGGCCATTACTAAGTCTAGCTTCGGGGTCATGAGCTTAAGAGCCAATGTAGCATTTTTGACATTCTTGTCGGTTTACTTATTACTTGTGGCTTATGTACTTACGATTTACTTATAAACCTATGATTATTCACCAACTTTATGTTGACCGTTTTTCGCAATGTATTTCTCAGGTCATTAAGGTAGCTCATGTGCATACATTTGGACCTTCATGGAGTCGCGGAGTCGACGCGTCTCACTATATATTTTCTGCACTTATGAAATGTTTGATCTTGTTGAACTTATCTTAACTATTTTGGCAAACTCTTTTGGGACCTAAGCTTTGTAAACTCTGAATGTTTTAATGATCAAACGCTGTATTTTCTAAACGACACTTTAGGTCGTTCAATATAACTGTAACTATGGTGCTATGACAGTCACTCCCAGGTATTCCATTCCGCTGCCATTCAGGTATTTTGGGGGTGTGACAGATTGGCATCAGAGCTAAGGTTATAGCGAACTAGGATGTATCTTGGACCCTAGACTATAACCACATCATCATAGCATCTCATCATTTTATCATAGGTGCATATTCACTATACATGTTGCTTTACGCACACACTGTTCGAGTTATTCATACCCATACTTATATATATATATATATATATATATATATATATATATATATATATATATATATATATATATATATATATATGATTATATTGACCTGGTTCACAAGTGACATGTCTTCAGATACCCACGCTGTTATCCTTTCGTCGGATTCCGACATTGAAGATGCCTTGTCATCTTCCACTACCATTATACCACCAGTTGCGTGTATACCACCATTAGCACTATTGATTTGTTATAGGAATAAGGTTTTCCTATCATTTAAACTATACATAGAATGCCGTTTGGTAGAGTATTCAGACTTAATGGACTTATTAGGATGCTTATTACAAGGGAGATAGCATGTTTTCTTTCCTTCACTAGTAGGACACTTACTACTTAGGTACTACCACCACCGTTGGTTACTTATTACACTATTGGTCGTCCCATAGTGCGTACTTCAGCTTTACCTCTTAGATGTCGCGAGATAGCGCGAAAGAGGGTAGTATTCCATTCACTATTATCACCATTATCTCCTAACTCATCACTGGGATTTCATCGTCATCAATGTTATTCTCATCCTTTAGGATACCACCATTGTCAGTTCCCTTTTTCCATTTTCACTTGCCATGAATTAGATAACGCCTTGTGGATAATACCAAGATTACGGACTCAAAAGGAACATCTACAGGTTCCTCAAGAATGGCTTAGAATCTACACTATCTAGGACTTGATCGATGCACAACTTCAGACACCACTTTAGGACTATCTCGACCTTATGATGCCATAAACCTGATTTCACTTAGAGGGACTACAGGAAATCTTTAAACTAGACTTATATCTTTGCTAGCTTTTACTTTTATCCTAACCACGGGAAGTGTGACATAGTTCGAAGAAACTTGAGGTATTTTGATTGTTGTACAACGGAATCACCAAGTGTTGACTCTACCATATGGATATGGTTGTGCTATATATATGATATTGGTCCATATTGACCGAAACCTTCATGTACTATATTCATGTGTTATGAATATGATGATTTTATTAACTATAGATTCTCATGGTCTCTTATGATTTGATGGAAATAGATTTAAGCAAACCACTCCAAGCATGACGCAAGCTGCTGTTGGACAATCCATTGCCAGGAACGTAACTACCGCCCTCACCAAGGAACTTACTCACGTGGAATTTATGGGTTGTAATCCCTCCTCCTTTAGCGGAAATATAGACACAAAGGAATTTCTCAAATGGTTCGAAGAATTAGAAACAATCTTTCAATGTGGTGACTGCCGTAAGGAAGACAAAGTTAAGTTCGCCACTTGCACTTTTCAGAACCATGCCCATAAATGGTGGACTAAGTATGTCCAGGTAGTGGGAGTCGATGCTGCTTACTTACACTCTTGGGAGAAACTAAAAAGGATGATGAGTTTGAAGTTCTGTGTGAAAAGCGAATTGCAAGCAATCGAACAGGAAACCCTAAACCTTACCATGGTAGGAGATGATGTTCTCAAGTATACTGCTTATTTTTATGATTTCGCTCGACTAGGCTCTGCAATTGATGAACCAGAAAGCAAGAAACTTGAAAGGTACATCGGAGGACTTTCTCCTGAAATTCGTATGTTGGTCAACTCATTGGAACCCGATACCATGCCTAAAGCTATCAGAATGGCGATCGAAGCAAAGGAACGCATAGCTCACCCCAAGATCTTAGGAAGAAAAAGTGACAATAAAAGGAAGTGGAACAACAACCGAGGTGAGAATGCCACACAAGGACCACACAAGAGACAAGGAGTTGCTAAACCTAATGCTACAGGTCTAAAGGAAAAGAATGATTACCTTGGTATTTTACCTAAGTGTGAAGAGTGCCAACATCATCATAACCCAGGCCGTTGCCCGGAACCATGTGGCAACTGTAAGAAGGTTACCCACAAAACCAGGGACTGCAGGTTTCCAATTGTGAGGGATAATCAGAAACCACCAATTACATGTTTTGGCTGTGGTGTAGTGGGACACTACAAGAGTGAATGCCCGGAGTTGGGAAACCAGAATTGGAAGAAGAAGTTTATGTTTTAATTATATAAACCTTAGTTTGAGCCCTCTAGGGTTGTACTTTTCTTTTGGTACTTTCCATAAGTACGTTGGTGTAACCTAGTAGTATTAAGCACTTTCCTATCTAATGTAATGACTATCTTTAGTTATCTCTGTGATAATCGTAACCTTCGTTTATTCCATTTTCTATTGCAATTGCGCAATTTTCAATCATTTCGTAACATTATACCATTGTCTTATTTAGGGAATAGGCCGATTTCGTATTTGACGGATTAGTAGATTTTTACCATTCCATAGTATTTACCCATGTATCCAATAAACCATTCCACGAGTTTTATTTCAAACTATTTTACTACCTTATGGGGAAATTGTTTTTACCGAATTTCTAAAATAAGCCGTTTTGTTACCGTACTATAAACTGATTTTTCCGATATTACGCCAACTATTTACTATTATTACGCGAAACAATTTTTATATTACTTTGAAAGGAAATATTTAGAATACCATTTTTAATAACAATGCGTTGAACACCATCTAAAGCTTTTGAGAAAAATAATATTATTTTGATTAAATCAAGCATCGCATCATTAGTCCTCAACTATACATAGCCTGATCACCTATGTATAATTCAGGAAGGATTATGCCATGAAGGAAATAGTTACTTTATAAAGTATTGCTAATAACAATCTTCATTTAAAAGCGTTTTAAACAAGTAAACTCTTTTATAAATGTCTCTTTCTCACAAACTCTCCCTGGATACTTACCCCACCTGTCCCCCACTTAGCCATTAAGTTGGATTGTTCCATTGACTTCTCTAGGAGAGACTTTCCATATCAATTACGAGTAGGATTCCTCGATACCAGAAAAGCAAGGAAAGGATTACAGAACTACTAACCAGGACTAGAAGTATATAACAAGAAAAATTCATAACCCAACAACAATCCTAAGGTACCACGAGACCATCCGACTCACCATCTCTGACCTAGTTGTCCAATTTATTATTCAAAAGTACGAGCTAGACTGAGCTACAGGATCGAACACATTGTGAAGGTACGCTAAGCAACACCATGGGAATAAACCAAGCCTCCTAACCGATACTGTAGAGCGATTTGATTAAACATGACCTCATCTAAACGCAAACTTCCCTATAATAAGTTTCACCAAGGAAAATTGATTTGAGTTAAGGGTATCGATATAGATTACCTTAAGGCATTGTGTTCTCAAGAAATCCTAGATAACCTCACCTATACATCGAGAGAGGCATCAGACTCAAGAATATCTCCCCAGCTACATGTGAAAACAATACGGAAATTCATCGACAAAGTATCAATTGAAACCCTCATATTGCCAACATGATGACAATTACAACAATAAACCATCTCAAGACTTAAGTTGGTTGAATACCTAGGCTTGTAGTTTTACCAGATAACCACCAATAGACATCATCCAAATATCAGGAACCGAATGTTAGACACCTATGCAAGTATGCGAACATTTCCTATCCTACTATTTTATCCTTGTTAGTATTTTTACTTTTAAATGAAGTTGATTTCAAAATTTTGTCCATACAAATCACCTATCTCATAGAAAATAATTTTGAATTGCCTATTTTGAATAAATACGATCCTTTTTAGCCAATATTTACTTGAGCCATTATACAAAGAGAAATGTTTAAACATTAAACTTTGGTAAGCAGTTCTATTCACAACATGTTTGAAAATCGCGTCACATTTCATAACTATTGAATTTTGAATCATCAAGACAGATATTATTTAGTAAACCATTTGCTCCATTTTCTAAATTCGTTTATTCAGAAAAAGATTTCGACCAAAAACTCAAAAATCGCGAGATAAATTTTGAAAACCAATCACCATGCTACATCGCTTATGCATTTAGGGCTTTGTGACTTGACAATAAGAAATATTAGAATATGTGATGAAGGAAATTAGGAGGAACACCATAGAACGATTACAAACGTCAGTAATGGAGACCAAGTACAATAGG
Source organism: Artemisia argyi (assembly GCA_030686995.1). Classification (NCBI taxonomy): domain Eukaryota; kingdom Viridiplantae; phylum Streptophyta; class Magnoliopsida; order Asterales; family Asteraceae; genus Artemisia; species Artemisia argyi. The sequence continues at coordinate 95,668,928 of CM060707.1, read as the reverse complement.
CAAAGAAAGACATATGTCTTAGCAATCCATTAGACCAAAACGCAAAGAATCAAACAGTGTTACCCATATTCTATCCTCTTCGTATAACGCCGTGTTCAAAAGACGTAACGTTGTGGAATTAATCACAAGATTTATTGTACCTATTTCAATTGTTCCTGATAAAAGGTGATCGAATCACCTCAGACTTCTAGCTATCGTTTTAAGATTTCCTTCGGAACCCCATGTAGATGTAAACACCGCCTATCATCCTAAGACCGATGGTCTGAACGAGAGAACGATTCAAACATAGGAAAGTTATACTCAGGGTATGAGTGATTGACTCTAGAAATGGTTCGACTAACCATTTACCATAAATCGGATTTTTACAACCATAGTTATCGCGCAAGCATAGAGACTACACCAATTGAGGCACTTTATGGTCGAATTACCAATTACCCATTTACAGACCGAAATCGAAAAGTTAAATTCACCGGTCTAGGACTAAATTATGGAACAACAAAGGAAATTCACAAGTCAAGAACCCGTTACAAGAAACGAGAAACTGATAGAGGTTAGGTTGGTACATGACGCACATCATACGGATTGGGTATCCTTGAACAGCAAACTAACCAGATTCATGTGAAAGAACGAGCTAAGTTGAAAGCTTTGCCTTGGAGAGGCATGATACGATTTTGGTAACACGAGAGATTGAACCTCTAAGTATATTGGACCATTTCAAATTCATGTTAGAATCGACCAGCTGACATATAAGATTTGAGTTCTGACAGAGTTCAGCAACATATATTACCCATATTACATTATAAGCCTGAAAAAGCACTGATCATCTATTGACGAACCAAACTCGGAAAAAGCCAAACTCACTAGTCCAGTAGGCATTCATGAAATAACCAGAAATTTCCTACAAGTCAAGAATCAATTACAAATTCTATAAGTTGTAAACCACTGAAACTTCAAGATTGGTAGCCAGATCACGTTAAAAGTTCTGCCTAGGAAAGGCATGATATTATTCGGAAAGATTTGAAAAGTTAAAACCGATATACACTGGACCACGTAATATTTCAGACGGAGTAGGCCTAGTGGCCATCAGACTTGAGCCTTGTTAGAGAACAGCCGGATTACACAACTATGTTTCACCTATTCAAACCCCAGGAAATGACTTTCAGATTAGTCACTCATAATCCCATTTGGAAGGGAATCCAACCCTGAGACAAACGTAAACTTGGTAAGAGAACCAATAGAAAGCATGGACCATGAGGTCGAACGGTTGAAACAAAGTCGAATTCCTATCGTGAAAGTTCGCCGGAATTCTCAAATATTATCACCTTTTCACCCATACTACTTCAGAGACCAACCAAAACTGAACTTCGGGACGAAGTTCCTGTTAGAGGGGAAGACTGTCACAACTCGTAAATTTCAGGTCATTTTTCCAAACTTCGACATTCTACTATTCACAAATTACTATTCATCGATCACTATTCATCGTTTTACTATTCATCGTTTTTGAGGTCAATTTGACATTCTGAGAAGCGTTCAGAAATTTTACTATTCACTTGACACTATTCATTTCCAAGAGAAAACCACTATTCATGTGCATTACACATTTCATCGTAAACATAGTTTACGGGTATTCAAAAATTCGCGTAACCGTATTGGTTCAGGAGCGAATTCATGCATTATCATTGGGACACTTCATATAGACTAGAAATAGTCTGCATATCCTCATTATGGCACCCGCATACTATTCCACTCGTAGGATAACTAAATTAATACTTTTGGTATAAGTAACGATTTACGTATGTTTATTTTAAATAAACACTAATACGCGAACTATAAACGTGACTAACATGTCCGACACTCCCGACTATTATCCCAATATATTTTTATACTCATTTTTATAATATAAAAATTATAATATTAATTTACCCGGTATTTTGGAAATTTATTTATTACGTATCGTACGTCTAATTTAATAACGACGGTTTTCATAAAAATTAAACAATAATCACCCGAACTCTCCGTACTTGTACCCGACATATTTTTACAATTTTTATAACTTTATTATGTCCCGGTTAACTTCATTAAAATTTATTTCTAGCAAACCCGGTACCCGATTATAACTAAAACTAGCTACAACTACACTAAAACTACACTAATATCCTAATTAAATCCAAGACAAGTTCCCCCCTTTCCCTCCTTTGTGAACCCCCCCCCCCCCCTCCTAAGCCATCTCATGTGCTAAATACTCACCAACCCAATTTAATGTAAACCTAACTTTTGTCCCTAAGTATATAATAAACTTTTTCATCCATCTTTATCACAAAATCATTTTTCTAGCTCAAGTAAACTTTTTTTCTCTCATTTCTCTTGAGGTGTAATCGACCAAGGGTGGTCAAGGAGCAAGAACAACAAATTTTACAAGATCTAGGTATAAACTTGTTCATATAGTCATCCTTGTTGGAGTTTTGAAATAAAAACTCAAGGATTAGTAGGTTTTCATCATCTAAACTCCCTAAACCTTCAAGTAAGTTAACAAACTCATTTTTATAATTTTTACAATTTATTACTATGATTATATACTTTTCTTACAAGAACTCATGCATATAATGGCTTATACCACTTTATTTTATAAACTTTTAACTTTTGAACCTTAGTAAGTGATTATTGTTAGATCTTTGTTAGATCTACTTGGTTATGATGTTTAGGAACCCATGACACCCTAAGAAGGTGTATGGTAGGATTAGACTAGTTTTGTGGTGATTGAAAGTGGTTTGATTGAGGTTAGAACTAGTTTGGAGACTTGAAAATGGTTTTTGAAACATTTGAAATAGCTACTGTCCCTATTTTCATTTCGTGGGAAAATCAGTAGATGGTGGATAAGTTTTGACCAAAGATTTAGAAAATACTTTCAAAAACGAAACTTTAGGCGAAAGAACGGATTAAAACGAGCTTATAACGAAGGAGATATGATTTTTGCAAATTTAACGACGAAAACTATTTTTATAAAAACTGCTTGCTGTTCAGCAGATTTCAATGGATAAAAAGAGGTGTTAAACGTAACCTAAAGGAGCCGAGTTATCAAAAATATATTAGTATATACAAAGACGAATCCGTGGACATAAAGAACAAGGAAAATGAGCCTAAAACGACCAAGTTATACCCATTCTAACATCGTCAAACTATATATATATATATATATATATATATATATATATATATATATATATATATATATATATATATATGGACACAAATAAAAATAATAACGTACGCACTAAATGGTATATTTTCTAGAAATGTTACTAACGACTATTTTCTTATCAAATGAATACGTATGACCCAAGAGAATACTTATAAGACTTAACGACGTTATTTCAAGGTTTTCGATACAAGGAATTTAACACTAACATTTTCATACGAGATAATACGAAAAGTTATATACCCCTATATATGGAAACTATTTTACCATGACGATAACTAGTATTTCCAAATTACGAGTGGTATGAGTATCATGTGCATGTGCATTCATTTCATTACGGCTTGATCTTAATTAGATCGCGATTATTCATTTAGGTTGCGGTTAGTGTTCGCGCCTCATTGTCCCGACTACTTTACTATCGTTGTACCATCTTTGTACTATCACTCCAGGTGAGTTCTCATAGCCCCGTTTTAATTACTTATTTGATTTTAAATCCCACGGGGGAGAATACATTGCACAATTATTTTTGTACATGCCCAAGTATATCAAATTCCATACATTGCTTAAGTTGCCTACTACCAAGTTAAGTCCCCTTATATATATCATGGACCGTTAATTTTAGCTAAGCGAGAGTGAGTGGATAGATCTATCGAGGGTGACGCCTCCATTCGTGTTTAGGTTGCTCCAAATGGGACGAATGCATTTCATGTCTTAACGAATTGAGTGTCTGGTAAACACTCTGGTGGGGCCATTACTAAGTCTAGCTTCGGGGTCATGAGCTTAAGAGCCAATGTAGCATTTTTGACATTCTTGTCGGTTTACTTATTACTTGTGGCTTATGTACTTACGATTTACTTATAAACCTATGATTATTCACCAACTTTATGTTGACCGTTTTTCGCAATGTATTTCTCAGGTCATTAAGGTAGCTCATGTGCATACATTTGGACCTTCATGGAGTCGCGGAGTCGACGCGTCTCACTATATATTTTCTGCACTTATGAAACGTTTGATCTTGTTGAACTTATCTTAACTATTTTGGCAAACTCTTTTGGGACCTAAGCTTTGTAAACTCTGAATGTTTTAATGATCAAACGCTGTATTTTCTAAACGACACTTTAGGTCGTTCAATATAACTGTAACTATGGTGCTATGACAGTCACTCCCAGGTATTCCATTCCGCTGCCATTCAGGTATTTTGGGGGTGTGACATAGTCTTCCGAACATTTCTCTACGTTTAGTTTTACCTACGGATTTACTAATCTCATTCTTGATAAGTCATCAATAACTTAACCATTGAGAACAAGAGAGTAACTAGGAATGTTTTTGAGTTAAAATCCCTTGCTTTTGGGGCTTGCTTTTATTATCAAAAAGTATTTCAAATATTGACACTATAATCACTTTGATTACTTTGAAGAATCTATTTTGTTTCACTAGTTGTTTTACTCTAAATTCCAAAAATTGTTTTTGTTGAATTTGTTTAGACACAACTATGACCTATACATCAAGTTTTATAACTTATGTCAATGTTACTTGATTCAATGTTTGACTTAAGGTGAGACGATGTCATTTTGTACCTTTATTCTTAATGTTTTACACAACATATTTGTCTTGCCATCATTGGACTTTCGACTAAGTCATCATCTACCAAAGATAATATCTTAGAAGGAGGAGATCACTCGTTAAATGTTATATTCAACGACTCCTCGACTCTTTGGGTTTTAATTCGTTTTGAAAAGGTCCAAGAGGTACAACATCATAAGACTAAGTGTCACATTTGATGTGTAAATCCTAGATGTTGAAAGCTTATTTTCTTCCATACATCCTAATGTATGCTAATGTGATTTATTTCACCTTGTGTGTTTTATGTGGAATTATCATAGAGGAGTGGTTGAAGTTAAACACATTTTAAGACCAAAAGTATGGTGTTTAAGAATGTTGTTTTAGAAAGGTTTGTTTTGCAAGCATCACAAAAGTGTTAGACATTTTATCACTTAGAAAAATCTTAGTTAGCTCACTTGTAAACAAGCATCTCTTGATGGTTAAAGAACCGAAACATCCTATATCTCCAACTAGTACTAATAACGAAATTCCTTGTCTTAGAGAATCTAATCTTTGTTATTACTAATGGCAGGTAAACACTTTAGAATACTACTAATAATACATACTACAACACATAATGCTAGAAACAAGAGACAATCAAAGTCAAGTAGAAGTAATGCGTACCTTTTAAATTACATAGAGATGCTATCAAGAGAATAAACACAAAGCGTAGAATCTTGGTTTGACGACACGCTTTGAAACTCAATTACTCATGTATCCAAGAAAGTTAGATAATCATATAAAAGCATAGAGCATGATAATCTTAATCCTTTCATCATGAGTTTCTATTAGAGATTGAATTATCTCTAAATTTCTCTTCTAGGTTTAACAATTTGTACTTGCTTTGTTTTACTAGTTGATGGTACTTTTGAGTTAAATCCTAATCCAGTTTTATCTTCAAACAACCTTTGACTCCTCAACAATCTTTCAAGAGATTTTGACCATTTATCAAATTTAGCTAACGTTTTTCGTTTCTCATTTTGCTTTTTAATGTCATGTTTGTAATCTAGACATAATTTACATTCTAGATCTATTTCAACATTACTCTCAAGTCTAGACATTTTATCTTCTAACAAGATTTCCTTTATTCACAAAAGATTTTGAAGACTCATTGTTAAAGATAGTTTTTAGGTTCATGTTACCTAAAAGTTTAGACTCATTTTCTAATTTAGAAAATTCTAAGATAAATGTGTCAAAGCAAAAATGTTTGGTTTCAACATGTACCTTGCTTGTTGTTTCAATAAATTGACAATTACCCACCGGATCATTGTCTTCGTCTACATCCGTTTCATTCCATGATTCACAAGCAAGTTCATCACGACACACGTACTTATCTCCACTAGTACCTTCATTTAAAACGTTTAAACTAGTATCACATGTATTAACTTCTACTAAGTGTCTATCTTCTAATTCATATGTAAGATCAAATTGATCATCTTTGACTTGACATATTTCTTCATGAAAGTTGATTTTATTTTTCCAAATATCATTAGCCTTTTTACAAACATACATTCTTTCATATTTTGTACTTTATAAAGCTTTATAAAACATTATCTTAGCTTTAGTATTTTTATCATTTTTAGAATAGTTAACTTGGTTTTCAAAACTTGTTTTCTTTGATTTGAAATCACAAAAAGAAATAATATGCCAAAGATCTTGATCAATTAATTTCACATAGTTTTCAAAATTACTTTTCCATTCAAGGAAGTTTCCTTTTTCAAATAGCGGTGAGTTTTGAATAGGTTGCCCTTCTTTGAGATTTTCAAAATCCATGGATCGATCCAAGTTTTAAAATACACTATATTTTAAAGATCTTGAGTAACGTAGCTCTGATGCCAATTGTGAAAAACCAGAAGGGGGGTTGAATAGTTTACCGCTTTTAAAATCTTTTTAACTTGATTATCCTTTAAAACATTACGTTTGTTTAAAGATATAAACACAACTTTACATGTTCACTTCTTTGAAAAGCTTTACGTGTGAATAACAATCCTAACTTTACTTGTTTAGTTCTTTGAAAAGCTTTACGTTTGTTTAAAGATATAAACATAACTTTACTTGTTTAATTCTTTGAAAGGCTTTACGTGTGATTAGCAATTCTAACTAAAGACAATATGTAATAAGCAAGGATAAAGAAAGAAACGATCAAACCACAACACGATTGTTTATCGTGGTTCGGCTACAATGACTCTTTTTCCTTGCCCTACATCCACGCCCCAAGTTTTCAACTCGGGAGTTATAAGCACTAATCAACAAGCTCCTTTCCAGATGGAGAAACCTTTACAACGCCGCTTACACTTTTACCGACACTAAGCTAGATGTCAAGTTCTTTTACACGGGTACAACCACTCTCATCGTCGCTTACACTTTTACCGAAACTAAGCTAGATGTCGAGTTCTTTACCAAGGGTACAACCACTCCCGTTAGTTCTTTTACAAGGGTACAACAACTCCTGACACACTATGTCTTGTGAGGCCTAAAATACTAACCAATCACTTCTACATACATGATACAAATGAAGTATAAACTACCAAAGCTTATACATGACAAAGTGAACAAGACTTGCAACTTTAGAGTTGAAGCTTGTAACTTCTTGAATAATCTTGTGAAGTCCCTTGCTACATAAGAGGATCACACAAGTCAAAATGTTACCGAGTTAGTTGAGAGAGTATATAAAAATATGTCCTAAAGTGATGACTCAAAACTAACAAGTGATTTGGTATTTATAGCAAACCATTCTACAGGACTGGCGAATATGGCGGAACCCTCAGATGGGTTCCGCCCATGTACCCCCAGGGTTCCGTCAGGGCTACAGTTGGTTTTGCAATAAATCTTCCAAACCAAACAAGGTCACATCACATGAATACTAGTCAAACACAAACTTGCACAAGAAAACTTATGGTTAGTCAAACACACTTTCTTTCCATAAATGTATAGTGACAAACTTACCATAAATGTGATGTGATATTTCTATTTAAAGAAATAAATGTGATGTGACAAGACACTTTCTAATTTAAGAAATAAAAACAATGTTTTGTTTAAAAGGAAATGTAAACCTTAGTTAAACAAGACTTAAACACTTAAAGTGATGATTTACTCTTAGCTAAAGTTCATACTTTGTCATTAACAAAACTTAGCAAAGATCGTAAAATATAAATAACGTTTTTAGGCGATATTTTTATTAACAAAGTTGTTCACAATGAAGAAGAATCACAATACATTGTTCATGGAGTCAATATAAGGACTGAAGATGATTCTGATGAAGCACCCAGTGATAAGAAGAAAAGTACTTTTGAACCTCAAAGTACTGTTGAACTTCAAGGTACTGTTGATCCACAAAGTACTGTTCAACCAAAGACCACAGTATCTAATGAAGACCAAGCTATCCAAGATGAACTGAATAGGATGCTTCTTCAAGAAACTATTGCTAAGTCCTATGAAGATGATCAAAGGAGAGCTTATAAAGAAGAAAAGAAGAAGGCTAAAGGCACTGACAGTACTTTGCCTCAAAGTACTACTGATCCAGTTGAAAGTACTTCTAATGTCTTAGATACTTCAAATTGGATCAATACTAATGATTCAACTGATCCAACCATGCCTGCCTTAGAAGATACTGATGATGAATTGGAGAAAGAAGGCATTTTCTTAGATTCCAATGAAGACCTTGATTTCACAAATTTGGAAGATAATCTTGAAGTTTCACCAACTCCTACACTAAGAATTCATAAAGATCATCCTGTCAGTAAAATCATTGGACCTTCTACTTCAGGAGTGCTCACAAGAACTAATGCCAAGAATCTTTCTCAACAACATACTTCTTTACTTAGCTTTATTTACAAGCAGAACAGGGTGAATCACAAGGACCAGAAATTGTGCTTATTTGCTTGTTTTCTGTCTTAAGAAGAACCTAAGACAGTAGCACAAGCATTAGCAAATGAGAGTTGGATTGAAGCTATGCAAGAAGAACTCTTACAATTTAAACTTCAAGAAGTATGGGTATTATGTGATTTACCTTATGGTAAGAGGCTAATTCGAACAAAATGGGTCTTCAGAGTTAGAAGAGATGAAAGAGGGAATGTAATCAAGAATAAAGCAAGGTTAGTGGCTCAAATTTATAGACAAGAAGAAGGGGTAGACTATGATGAAGTATTTGCTCCTGTAGCAAGGATTAAAGCCATCAGGCTGTTTTTGGCTTTTGCATCATATATGGGATTTCCTGTATATCAGATGGATGTTAAAAGTGCTTTTCTATATGGTACTATCACAGAGCAAGTTTATGTTAAACAACCTCCTGGTTTTGAAGATCCTGCACATCCAAATAAAGTCTACAAAGTTATTAAGGTTTTGTATGGCCTTCATCAAGCCCCTAGAGCATGGTATGAAAGACTTTCCACTTTTCTATTACAACATAGTTACAGGAGAGGTGCTATTGATAAGACCTTGTTTATCAAAAGAGATAAAAAGGATATCATGCTTGTCCAAGTATATGTAGATGATATTATTTTTGGAGCTACAAAGCAGTCAATGGTGAAGGAATTTGAAGAACTTATGCAAAAAGAATTTCAAATGAGTTATATGGGTGAATTAACATTCATTTTAGGGCTTCAAGTTCAACAATCAAGTAGCGGAATTTTCATAAGTCAAGATAAGTATGTTGCAGATATTCTTAAGAGATTCAACTTCACCAATGTCAAGCCAGCATCCACACCTATTGATGCTAACAAACCTTTGGGAAAAGATGAAGATGGAGAAGATATTGATGTCAAACTATACAGATCTATGATTGAATGTCTAATGTACTTAACTGCATCTAGACCTGAGACTACTTTTGATGTGTGTTTATGTGCAAGACATCAGGTTAAACCCAAGGTTTCACATCTGAATGTTGTCAAGAGGATTTTTAGGTACCTTAGGCAACAACCTAAGCTAGGATTATGGTATTCTAGGGAGTGTCCTTTTCATCTAGAAGCTTTTTCAGATAGTGATTATGCTGGTGATAATTATGACAGAAGATCAACCACTGGAGGATGTCAATATCCTGGAAGTAGATTGGTGTCATGGCAATGCAAAAAGCAAACAATTGCAGAAACATCTTCCACAAAATCAGAATATGTGGCTGCTGCAAGTTGTTGTGCACAAGGACTTTGGTTGCAAAATCAGCTCTTGGATTATGGATTCAACTTCAAGAACACTCCTATCAACATTGATAATGAAAGTACCATTTGTATTGTGAAGAATCCTGTCTATCACTCCAAGACAAAGCATATTCAGATTAGGCATCACTTTATCAGAGATTGCTATGAGCACAGGCTCATAAATGTGGTTAAAGTTCACACAGATGATAATGTAGCAGATTTACTCACAAAAGGCTTTGATGTTTCAAGATTTACTTTTTAGTAGTGAGTATTGGAATGATAAATAATTAAGCTACTGTAGTTAGTCACTTTTTGAAGGGAGGCTACATATATCATTCAACAGAAAAGCAAATTTTATTCATTATCATTCAAAGTTGTTACATTCACCATTCAAGAAACACAGACACATTAAAGACAGAGATACATCATCAAAACAAACTACACAAACCCTACCCAACCTACATCCTACATAACCTACTCCATAGGCTTTTTTCCTTTTCCATGATAGTTATGCTTTGCCTTCTGAGCAATCTTTCTCTTGTCATCAAAAGATGATTGCTACCTTGGGCAAGCCAGGCCAAGCACTTGCTTTGGAGGTCTTTCTGGTCTTGTAGGTTTCTTTTGAGCAGGCCACTTCATGTTTTTCAAGGCAGACTCAAGAGCCTGTGTCAAAGCTTGTGGCAATTCACTGGATAAAGATGGAGCAGGAGCAGGAATTGAAACCTTCTTGTTAGGTTTCAGGTTGGTTGAGCTTGATGCATTAGGAGGAAAATACCCACTCCATCCTCAATCAGTATCAAAATCAGAATCAGAGTAGTAACTAATCTATGAATCATAGGAGTCATCGGATGAGAAGTATATTAATGGGAAGTGGCTCATGGTGATGCTAGGGTTTTTGTGATGATGATACCAAGTTCTGATAAAGTTAAGTGTTAATCCAAGTTCTTTTTTAGGCAAGTAAGTCTCATGGGTTATTAATGATGATCATTGAATTCTACTTGCATTGGTAGCTTTGGGGAGTAAATACGGAAAGTATTAAATGTCTCGGGTTGACTTTCAGAAGATATTTTGGTCAAACAGTCAACATTGTTAGATATTTTGATGGAAAGTACTTTTGCCAAAGTACTGCTTCATTCAGGGATGAAAGTACTGCTTCATGATACATGGAAAGTACAGCTTGGTGTTTTATAAGAAGTACTGACGTGTCGGGATACTGTTCCAACGTCAAAAATACGGGTAACAACTTTTTGAAAGATATGGGGAAGATAAATTCCAAAAATAATGGTAAAATCATTTATTAACCATGATTTTTTGTATATTATCCTTCTTTGAGCATATCTTTTTCATCTTTACAAACCCTCATTCTTATTCATTCATAAATCACACAAATTCATCATCAATCGTTCTTCTTTCAATAACACTTAGAATGGCAAATCGTCCCACCATTAGCAAACACAACATGATTGCTAACCTGGAGAAAACACAAAAGAATCTTGATTTTCATGGAATCATTGACTTTCTCACTGGATCATCCATAAACTACACACTTTTAGTCAATCCATAAATCATTGGTCCTTGGATACAAGAATTTTGGGCTACTGCTAGGTCTGAATTAGAGGAAGGAGAAGATGTTATTCATGCCACAGTTGTAGGAAGGGCTATTCGTATTACTGAAGCAACAATAAGGGAGATCTTATTGTTTGATGATGAAGAAGGTGCTGTTTTGTTTGACAAGCAAGTTGTTTGGGATGAACTCAGAGCAATTGGCTATGAAGGTGCTTTAAATAAGCTTACTTTTTAGAAAGCACTGGTATGTCCTCATTGGAAATATCTTATCCATGTTTTGCTTCATTGTTTAAGTCCCAAAAGTACTGCTTGGGATCAATTCGGACATACCATAGTATCTGCTCTAGTTGGTCTAGTTACCAATCAGCCATTTAATTTTTCTCATATGATTCTTGATGGTATGATTGCACACATCAAAGCTGGTTCACCATTTTTTATGTACCCTAGATTTGTTCTGCTTTTCTTAGCCAAACCACTTGAGGGTATACCAAAACCTCAAGATTATATACCTACTATTGTGCTTCCACATAAGGTGTTTAATTTTATGTCTAACAAGAGTATTAAGTTTTCTGGTCACAATACACCTTTAAATGCTTATATATTGGAAGTAGCACAAGCTGTTAGGGATGAAGTAGCTGAAGCTAGTGGTTCTGAAGATTCTGAACATTCTACACAATCTGAACACTCTGAGCATTCTGCATCAGCAAATACGCCAACACCACCTCTTGCTTCACCTCAGCATGTTTATTCAAGAGAAAGAACTACTTCAGTACCTGTTTCAAGGGAAAAGACTGTTTCTAAGGATAGTACTACTCAACATACTGTTTTACAGGAAAGTACTTCTCTGCAAGGTACCGCTTCAGAGCATGATGAGACTCTATCACCCACTCCTAATGATTTTACTCCCGCAGATGGTTTCCAAACATCTGGAGGAGATGAAGGAGTTGAGGGAGTTCAACGACAGCTGAGCACTTATGAATTAACTAGGGAATATATAAGGCTGAAGAAAGTGGTTCATGCACAAGATGAACAAATCAAGCAGTTTAAAAGGAAGTTCAAGAGATTGAAAAAGTTTGTTTGGCCACTTGTTCAAAATTTTTGACTTTATGTGAAGGAACAGAAGAAATCCAAAAAGCATAAATCTAAGTCTCATAAGTTATCCAAGAAAGTCTCTAAATCTAAGGAGAATAAAAAAAAAATCATCATCATTCAAATTGGGGAGGAATCAGAATGATAATCTGAATGAAGATGAAGATGCTCATCTATGGCATTATTCAGAAGTACCTTTGCACTTTGAGCAAGAGAAACAGACTAACGAAGTTGAGAAAATTGTTGAAGAAGAGAATATTGTTGTTGAGCAAGAAATTGTTGAAGAAGAAAATATTGCTGTTGAGCAAGATATTGGAGTTCAAGGTGACGACATTCAAAGTACTGCTGCTCAGAGTACTGGTGCGCAAAGTACTTTGGATCAAGGCAATCAAGGTACTGCTGCAATGAATGTTGATGAAGTTGGACCTTCTACAGCTGGACTTTCTACAAGTACATTTGATAATGAAGCTGGTCCTTCTAATCTAATTCAGCAAGAAGAAATCAAGGAGCACACAGCTAGTAATGATGAGACAATAGCTCAGATTATGCTAAATATTTCAAGTTCAAGAGGTATAAGTATTTCTGAACCAGCACAACAAGTCTCAGAATCTTCTTCTAAACCTGAAGCTTTAGGTCCTAAAGATAAAGGAAAAGGGATCATGAAGGAAACCAAGAAGAAGAAGAAGTTCACTCTTGCACAGTTGAGAGAGATTAAAGTAGCTAAGAATGAAGAAGCTGCTAGACAGCAACAAGCTATTTATGATCTTGAATACTTAAGAGAATCAAGAAAGCCAGTTGCTGAATCAAGAAGACCAATGACTAAAGCTCAAGAAAGAAATTGGATGATAAGTTTCTTGAAAGGAAGAGGATATAAGAATTTACAAAGGCTAAGATATCCAGAAGTGAAAGCACTGTGGGATAGTGTTCAAGAGTCAATTAAGAAAGAACTGGATAGTTTTGTGCCTATGGATGCTGAAAGAACAAGCTGAGAAAAGAAAGTTAAAAAGAAAGAAAGCTATTCAGGATGATCAGCTGTCAAAAAGGCTTAAAATGATCAGATCAGATACAATTGATGAACTGAGGAATTATTTCAGAATTGTCGATTTTGAAAATAAGAAAACAGAAGATTCTGTAAAGAAGTCTAAGATTATCTCATTCTCTGTGGTTGAATCAATTGAAGGAAATTATCTCATTTTTCACAGAGAGGATGAAAGCTTTACTGTATTCAATATGCTGTGGGATGTACTGCACATGATAGATAGAGAAGATCTATACAATTTGTATTTACAAGTGCAGACTTACTATGAGAATATTGAAGCAACTGGAGTGGGATTAATCTGATTGGGAGATTTAATAACCATCTGGGAGACTGAAGAAACAAGTAGTGATACTCTGTGGAATGATCAAGAAAACTGGGAGATAACAAGATGGAGATTTTTTTAGTCATCAGGGGTACACTCACTTGAGATGGAAGATGGTACCATGGTTCATATGTTAGCAGAAAGAAGATATCCTCTGATAAGGGATCTTATGCTTAGGATGTTGGATCATGGAATGGAGGTTGAGAATGAAACTGAAGTAGCATTGATGGTGATAATGCTATTTATAAGATGGACTACTTTAGATGATGATATTTGATGAGGCAAAAAGTGTACCGCTTTTAAAGGGTCATTTAAGCCCGAATTCGAGATTATTTGATCAATTATCGCCCTAAATCGTTCCTTTTGTCATTTTAGGTACTTTTGGAGAGAAATCTGGAAAAGGAGGTATTTTGGACGTTTTTGGAGCATAAAAGTGAAGAAAACGGCAAAGTCTCAAATTCCTTGCTGGGAACAGTACCTGATGACGTCAAGGGATTACTAGTGACGGCGTCAAGAGTGGAAAAAGAGGTGGAAGTGGAAAATACACGTGACGATCCAAAATGTTTTTAGGCTTATTGGCCTGACGGCGTCACCTAGGCCGTCAGGGTCCAAATACACGTGATGGCCCAGAGTATTCTTCTACATGACGGCGTCGAAATGGATCTAGGCAATACGAATTTCATCATGGCGGCGAGTTGACGGCGTCAGAGGTTAACACATGATGCCGTTAGGATGCATAGTCTATATGTATTTTTCCAATTTTTCATTGTAAGTGTGGAACTTTGTGTGGGATATTAGGGCATAAACCCTAAGACGAATTTTACAACTTTTTCAAGGGTTTCAACACCTTGATTCTTCCATGTTCAATTGAAGATAAGTACTCAAATCATTCAATATGTCTATGTGTTGTTTGATTATATCTTACGCTTGTTGATGAGTGTGTAAATACTCATCATTTTTTGTCAATCTGAACTGCAAAAACATTTAAAAACACTTAGAAATGCATCAAAATACTGAAAAATATCCCAGGATTGTGTTTTATATGTTTTAGATGCAAAATGATTAAAACAGATGAAAAACGAATAAAGTTTGCATAATTGGCAGTTTCAGTCCCTGAACTTTCAAAAGTTGTCAAAACTAGTCCCTAGTTATTCAAAACATGGAAAAATATCATCAAAAGTCCTTGGGGAGTCACAAGTTGTCAAAATTAGTCCTTTAAAGTTCAAGTTTCAAAAATGGCAACTTTGGTGCCCTAAGTTTTAAAAATGTCAAAAATGGTCCCTGGTAATAAAAATGGAAAATTTACAATTTCTACCCTTGTACTATTCATCTCTGGCAAGAATGGTCCTTTTGATAACTTTGGAGAAGTTACATGTTCAACCCCTCAAAAATCCAAAAATTACATCATTGGTCCATGGGCTTAAAACTTACAAACCAATCCGGATCCTATAACTACTACCCTTAACCCAGTAAACCAAACCCAATCCCTTTTATTTATTCCTAGGCCCAACAAAACAAAGCCCAAAGCACCTAAAATAATAAAACACGGGGTTTGACCCCGTTTGACCCTCCTATTTCCCCTCTGCCACAACCTGCAACCAAACCCCCTCATCATCACCCCTACAACCTGCCATCAGCCACCCTACTTTCACCTTCCCCCTCTATTGTCCCCTCAACCCCCCCCCCCCCCCTCATTTAATGTCTCACCAACCCCCCACTAAAACTGCCAAAAAAGTTTTCCCGCCAAAAAACCACCAAGGGCCAAGATTGCTTGTAACTCATCCAAAGGTTCCAAATAGAAGTGGGAAAAGAAGTGGGACCCACACTGGTGCTTATAAGTGAAGAAAAGATGAAGAAGAGAGGGCCGTTAGTTTAATGAGAGTAGTAGTGGTTGTAATATAGTTTAGGTTGTCGTTTTAGTGCAATTTCCTATTTTCAGTGTAATTTTCAGTTCCAAGATAATGTACTAAGTTTCTTGAGTGTATTCTAAACCTCTTTCAAGCATTAATTTCAGTTCTTAAATTCCAATTCAGTTTATGCATTTTTTATGTGAAAGTCCATGTTAAGTTTTATGTTGCTAAAAATTGTTAGTCAGTGTTTCTTTAAGTTCCTATGGGTTCACTTATAAGTTTTCTTAAGTTCAAAAAGTCTAGAAATCATTTAGGTTAAGTAATCCAAAAAAATTTCAATAAATTAGTAAGAAAATCAAAAAAAGACAGAAGAAGAAGATTGGAGCAGGGTATGTTTTGGAAGGCCCTTTTGTTTAGAGCCTCTTAGGAGGCATCAGGTCATGTTTGTGGTATTTGGTTCATTTCTCTGCTTGGACTTCATTTGTGAGCCATTTTACTCAAATTTTGCTTATTTACTAGAAATGGTTAAGTACTATTACTGCTGTATTTCTTGGCTTATTTTGAATTTGTTAGTTTCAATATTGCTTAAAATATAGTGTTTATTCATTAAAATCCTTTGTTGTTCACTTATCCATTTTCACTGTTACATGCTTGTTAGTCACTCTTGAGGTCTTTGTTGTTGAGAGTGGTGTCTAGGTGCTCAGTTTAGCTTTTTATATCATAATAAGTGCTTATCTTTCAATATTATGGTTTAACTCAGTCACTTGCTTCATATTCACAAAAATAAGTGTTAATAAGGAGTGTTTGGTTCAAGGGATTTCATTGGGTTTGATAGTGTTTCAGTGGAAGTTTTAGGTCTAGTCAATTCCTATTAGGTAATATTAGACCACTTAAACCATAAAATACATAGGTTATGTAGAAAAAAGTCATAATTGCATTTTAATCATAATAACAGTTAACTGTTATTGTTTTTGACATCCTTAATCATCCATATCAGTTTAATTGTAGTTAAAATAGCTTAAGATAGTTTCATATTAGCTTAATATCATGGTTACAGTTCATTAGGATCAATCAAACCTCAAATAAGTCAAACTTGGTAGTTTATTTCAAAAGTCAAATTGCATTTCTTGTGTAGAAATCCAAAAATTCCATGAATTTTTGTGATTTTTGTGCTTAGAGATAGGCCTTGAAACTTTTAAAAGATAGAGCCCCCCCACCTAATCTTTAGAATCCCACAATCAGTATATTTTTGTGATTTTTCTAGTGGGTCCCAATAAGCCTCAAACACAGCTGCAGACCCCTGCTACACCAGCAGCACCACCATCTGTCTCAGCTTCTGTGGGTCCTATAGGACACCACAGTGGTCCCCACTTAGTCATTTTTGGATCTTTGGACTCCCCAGCTGGCCCTCTACCTAGTTCAAGCAAAGTTTTGATCTTTTTATTAAGTAATTTGCATTTTTATATTTTTCTTAATTTTCTTTTTTATTAAAGTATTTTTAGTAATTTTTCCAGAATTTTATATTGTCATTTAGTATTTATTAGATTTAATATTAATTTTATTGATTATTAATTAATATTTAAGTATTAAATAGAAAAATTAGTTTTTATTAAGCACTACCTAGTTTTAATATTTTTCCTAGCTTCTATATAATATAAATTATTTTTAGGAATTTTTCCATAATTTTTACTATTCATCTTCTATTTTTTATAATTTAATTAGTTTAAATAGTTTTTAATTAATAATTATGTTAATAATTAGTAAAATAGTTTAAAAATAATTTTTATAAACTTTTTATAATTTTTTAGGATTCTTGTGATGGTTAAGTAATTTTATAAAATTTTTCTTAATTTTCTAAGTTAGTTTATTATTTTTAATTTAAATTAGTTTAAATAATTAATAAATAGTAATTAATTAAATAATTGAAAAATTATTTTTCTTTTTCCAAAAATTTTCTTTTGTCATTAGGATTGTAAAAATGTAATTTTCATATTCATAAGTATTTTATTTCTATAAAACTCGCATTTTATTTCGTACGTTTACGTAAATTTAAATCAAACGTACGCGTTTTTAGGTTTTCAACGTTTCTAGGTTTTCTGATTTCACGTTCTCGTTAATATAGCTTATTTAAGCTATTTCCTTTTGTATTTCAGTAGTGTAATCATTCACAACCCTTTTCTGTCCAAATTCACCCAATCACAAGCCCGTTTGGATACCATCACACCTCGTTGGGACATAACGACACGGGGAAACACTATATTATCCGGAAGCATTGGTCTAGGTTGTCTGACTATATTGACCACCTCTGTGGTTGACTTTAGTTGACTGTTTAGCACCAATCACTTGTCTTCTCTTTAACATGCTAGGCTAGGTTTTCATTGTGTTTGCTTAGATGTAGTGAAACCTAGATGTTGAGTATGGGTTGATTGTTTGTTTATAATTGTTACGAATGATTGTATTCGATGTTAGGTTTAAGAAAATTGGTAGACTTCAATTGGTAACTTGCTTGAACGTCTTAAGAAACATGATCGAAGGTGTACTACGATTTTTGGTTGTATTTAATAAATAAGAGAATTCTAATGATCCCATGTTAGGAGCTTCTAACGGCTCGACATAGGAGTGAAGTAGGATCTTATAGAGTTAGGGAATATTGTACACGGCCCTACGACTAGTATTAAGGAATATAACCCGTCATCCATGCAATTGTAACAAGCTAATCAACCTGTAAAAGATATCTAGGGAGTAATGAAATCTAAGTAAACACAACTTTTCTCATTATTGTTTCCACCACTTTAGTATAATAATTTAGTTTTCATTTCTTTTATTTTATTTTTGCATTAGTAGTTAATTGGGTTAGTTGACTAGCAACTAATTCCGCCCACTCCTTCAAAACCCGAGATTTTACTTGCTTTCCATTAAATAAAAAAATACAAAAAGAATCATCCCTCACCTCTAGACCTAGTTTAGTAGGCTTTCTAATCCTAGCGACACTTTTCCTGAGTTGAACGATCAATCCTCCGGTACTTGTCACTATACTAAACTACAACGATCAGGTACACTGCCTGGCGGGGGTTGTAAGCTTCTCAAGATCCCTTGAGAGGTAAAACCTGTTGCGAGGGCGCAATTCTCACGTATCAATATTGCATAAGTATTGGTATGATTTGTATTGTATGAATAATTTTTGAATAATGAAGTACTTTATTCAAAGTACTGCTAGACAAACAGTACTTTATCAAAGTACTACTTGGTGCACAAAACCAGTAAAAGTTTTTTTTGTAAAATAAAATAAAAGTTTTTGAAGCATAAGATGATATCAGTAAAAGGATTTGAGAGTAATAGATGGTGTTAGTACTTATACTTCACAGCAAATGGTAATCAACTCACCATGTCTAACAGATAAGAAAGAGTTTGACTCATCAGGAGGGTACGCCTCTGATGTGATAATCAAATCCGTTTTTAGTTGAAAATTTACTAAAAATGTATGGTGTTCAACTCACCATATCTGTAAAAGTGAAGAGTTGGGTAGCCCACAAGAAAATGGCTTGTGGTAAAGGCTGTGGAAAATCCATTTTATGGTAATTAGTTCACCATGGTTGTAATCAAAGAACTAACTAGTCCAAAAGCAAACGGCTGTTGTTAAAGACTAATCAAATCCGTTGATAGCTGATGATTTGCTAAAAATCATATGGTTATCAATGTACCATGGTTGTTCTAACCTAAACGTTGGCTACTCCAGAGTTAATGGCTTTGGTAAAGAGACATCAAAATCCATTAAAATTCAATGATTCACCTCTCACAGAAGTTTATACATCTGGAAGTGATGAGAATAGTATGAAACTTTAAAGATTTGATGTACACTTTGTCAAAATACTGCTGAGTTGCTGTGAAGATATTATCTTAAGCTGATAAAGAGCACTTTGACATACAAGTCAGATAAGAGATAAAGATACAATTTTCCTTGAAGATAAAGATGTTGAAGATCAAAGATAACAAAGAAACTTGAAGTCAAGAAAGTAGAATTTAAGTTAGGGGAGGATTGTTGGGATATAAAGATCAAAGTGCTTCTGGAAGATCAAAGTACTGCTATGTCAAAGTACTGCTCAATAGTCAAAGTGATGTTCAAGGTCAAAGTACTGCTCGTAATTGAAGATTATTCAAAGTACTTTTAAGAACAAGGACTAATATGCAATATTGTTTAAAGGATTGTTATGTAATATTATAGGAATATTCTAGAATTAGTTAGGGATAGTTTACTTGTCGTTCAAGTAAGAATTGTAAACCAACTTAAGGTTTTCCTTGTGCCTATAAAAGGAGCCTTAGGATGGTATTAGACGTATGAGTTTATGAGTTTTATGCATTCATGATACGATTTCTAGAATACGATATTAGATAAGTTAGGGATTGTTAGTGAATCTGTGTTTAGAGAAGCAGGTTCAAAACTTGGTTTTAATACAATTCAAAGTTCTTCTTAGCTTTGTGTTAGTAGATTCCACATACTTTACAAAGTAATATCAGTGTTTCATTATTAATTATTTTGAGTTATTCAAGATTGTTAAAACCTTACAAGCTACAAAGTAGTTTGATCAGAGTACATCAATCCAACAAAGTTCATGAACAAAACAGGAAGAGGTATTGATTTTAAAGCCAAGCAGGGTATAGCATTTGATAAATCTAAAATCGAATGCTTTAATTGTCAAAAGACTGGTCACTTTGCAAGGGAATGCAAGTTTGCGAAATATCAGGCAAATAGAATGATTGAAAAACCCAAGGTTAAAAGAAAGGAAGTTCCTATTGCTGAACCAAAATCACAAGCTTTGGTGGCTCAAGAAAATCTATCAGAGGTTGACTGGAGTAATTTTGATGATGAACCAGTAACCTACTCTATGGTTGCATTGGAAGAGTTTGATTGGAGCACAGCTTTTGATGAGGAACCAGGATTTGTTGCTTTGTAATCAAGAGATGGTCTAGGAAGCTTTGATTGGAGAATGGAAAGTGAAGAAGAACCTGTTCAGTTTGCTATGCTAGATACTTCACCAAGTTCATCCACTATCTCTGAGGTATACTCTAAATGTAGTAATTTTTATCAAAAGTTGCTTAAATAATATGAGACTGAAAAAGATAATTATTGAAGGGCTAGGTCTGAAGTAGCTGGTTATCAATTGACTTTAGAGTCAATGGAAGCCAAAATAATCACTCATGAAAATAATGAAATGGCTTGGGCAGAAAAATATGAGCAACAAGACTATCAATTAAAGCTGAGTGAATGGAAGCCAGGATGTAAGGTTTCTGAACTTGAAAATATCACTAAAGAAAGGGATAAGTTGTTAGCAAAACTTGCTAGTTGGAAAGAATCAGGTCTGTCACATGTTAGCTTTGTAGAGAAACAAAGAACAGCAAAAATTAAAACTGGCCTAGGTTATGACATTGAGTATAATAGTTCAAAAGAGCACCCAACTAGTGATAAGGAACAAATAACTTTAGAGGAGATTTCAACTAGTGATGAAGAATTCATTATCTTAGAAGAAAACACATCTAGTGATGAGGAATCAATTAGTCAAACACCTCCTGAATTTAAGAAAGAAAAAGGATACAATGAAGTTCCTCCACCCACTGGTAGTTTTCAACCACCTAGGATAGATGTTTCTTGTTTTGGAGTAGACAATTTGGAGTTTAGGAAGAAGCTTACAAGTCAATCTAATTTAAGTCCATCTGGTTCTGAATCCTTAAGAGAGACAGTTGAGAAACCTAGGGCTGATAACAAGGGTTCAGGGAGTGATAAAGTGTTTTCAAAGCAAACAGTACTTCCAAAAGCTTCTCAAAGTACTGCTGGACAACCAGCAGTATCCTCAAGAAAAACTTTTCAAAATACTGCTAACTTTAGAAAACCTTTTAATAATTCACCAAAAAGTCAAGCTAATTTTGATCATAGAACTAAAGGAAGAGGATTTGGGGATCAAAAGTTATGTTTTGTTCGCTATAGTCCTAATCATTTGATTAAGGACTGTGACTTTCACTCAGAATATTTAAGTAAATTCCCAAAGTCCACATCTACTAACCACAAGCCAAGGGAGAATAAACCAGTTTAGAATCATTCACATAGGGTTAACCATAGTAATTTCTCAAAAGACTATAGGTACCCTCACCAAAGAAGACCTTTTTCCAAACCATCAGTACCTTCTCAAAGTATTGCTAAGTATTCACCCAATCAAGGTACTGCTAGCACTGGTTCTAATGTAAGACCAAGGAGATTCAATTCCTATCAACCTAGAAGGCCTTAAACCTCAAGAAGAGTATTGATGGGGGACAAACAGTACTTTCATCAAGTAAGGGAGAAAAAGGGAGTGTTGATGAAAATCCAACACAGGTTTTGGGATCCAAGACACTAATTCTTGATAATGTTTTCAAAAACAGTGGTGATTACATACTCAAAGATTTTGAGTATGACACTCCACAAGGGGAACACAAGTCAGTAATGACTTGGGTTCCTAATAGAAACTAACCCTTTTCATCTTTATGCAGGGCAACCTAGAAGAGGAGCTTAAGGATCATATTATCATTGATATAGCAGCATGACAGGAGACAAGGATCTTTTGTCAGAATTTAAGGCATATTTTGGAGGAAGGGTTGCTTTTGGGAATGATCCTAATGGAGGGAGAATTACTGGAAAAGGAACCATCAAGACTAGATGTATTGATTTTGAAAATGTTCGTTATGTGAAGGAGCTTAAAGTCAATCTTTTGTCAGTATCTCAGATCTGTGACAGGAAATATCCTGTGTTATTCCTTGACACAGAATGTCTTATTCTCTCCCTTGAGTTCAAGTTAGTTGATGAAAACTTGGTAATGCTGAGAGTACCAAGAACTGTTGGATCGATGTACTCTGATCAAACTACTTTGTAGCTTGTAAGGTTTTAACAATCTTGAATAACTCAAAATAATTAATAATGAAACACTGATATTACTTTGTAAAGTATGCAGAATCTACTAACACAAAGCTAAAAAGAACTTTGAATTATATTAAAACCAAATTTGAACCTGCTTCTCTAAACACAGATTCACTAACAATCCCTAACTTATCTAATATCGTATTCTAGAAATCGTATTATGAATGCATAAAACTCATACGTCTAATAACATCCTAAGGCTCCTTTTATAGGCACAAGGAAAACCTTAAGTCGGTTTACAATACTTACTTGAACAAC
Source organism: Artemisia argyi (assembly GCA_030686995.1). Classification (NCBI taxonomy): domain Eukaryota; kingdom Viridiplantae; phylum Streptophyta; class Magnoliopsida; order Asterales; family Asteraceae; genus Artemisia; species Artemisia argyi. The sequence goes on along the minus strand of CM060707.1, from coordinate 95,645,931 downwards.
AAGTAAATTATCCCTAACTAATTCTAGAATATTCTTAAAATATTACATAACAATCCTTTAAACAATATTGCATATTAGTCCTTAATCTTAAAAGTACTTTGAATAATCTTCAATCACGAGCAGTACTTTGACCTTGAACAGTACTTTAACTATTGAGTACTTTGACATAGCAGTACTTTGATCTTCCAGAAATACTTTGATCTTCATATCCCAACAATCCTCCCCTAACTTGAATTCTACTTGCTTGATTTCAAGTTTCTTTGTTACTTTGATCTTCAACATCTTTATCTTCAAGGAAAATTGTATTTTTATCTCTTATCTGACTTGTGTGTCAAAGTACCCTTTATCAGCTTCAGATGATATCTTTACAGCAACTCAGCAGTATTTTGACAAAGTGTACATCAAATCTTTAAAGTTTCATACTATTCTCATCACTTCCAGATGTGTAAACTTCTGTGAGAGGTGAATCATTGAATTTTAATGGATTTTGATGTCTCTTTACCAAAGCCACTAACTTTGGAGTAGCAAATGTTTAGGTTAGAACAACCATGGTACATTGATAACCATATGATTTTTAGCAAATCATCAGCTATCAACGGATTTGATTAGTCTTTACCAAGAGCCGTTTGCTTTTGGACTAGTTAGTTCTTTGATTACAACCATGGTGAACTAATTACCATAAAATGGATTTTCCACAGCCTTTACCACAAGCCATTTTTCTTGTGGGCTAGTCAACTCTTCACTTTTACAAATATGGTGAGTTGAACACCATACAATTTTTAGTAAATTGTCAACTAAAAATGAATTTGATTATCACATCAAAGTCGTACCCTCATGATGAGTTAAACTCTTTCTTGTCTGTTAAACATGGTGAGTTGATTACCATTTGTTGTGTAGTACAAGTACTAACACCATGTATTACTCTCAAATCCTTTTATTGATATCATCTTATGCTTCAAAAACTTTTATTTTATTTTACAAAAAAACTTTCACTGGTTTTGTGCAGCAATCAGTACTTTGATAAAGTACTGTTTGTCTTGCAGTACTTTGAGAAAAGTACTTTTTATTCAAAATGATTTATATAATAAAGATAATACCAGTACTTATGCAATATCATCATCTGAAGTAGTCCATCTTATAAATAACTTTATCACCATCAATGCTACTTCAGTTTCATTCTCAACCTCCATTCCATGATCCAACATCCTGAGCATAAGATCTCTTATCAAAGGATATCTTCTTCCTGCTAACATATGGACCATGGCACCATCTTCCATCTCAAGTGAGTGTACCCCTGATGACTCAAAGAATCTCCATCTCGTTATCTCCCAGTTTTCTTGATCATTCCACAAAGTATGACTACTTGTTTCTTCAGTCTCCCAGATGGTTATTAAATCTCCCAATAAGATTAATCCCACTCCAGTTGCCTTAATATTCTCATAGTAAGTATGCACTTGTAAATACAAATTGTATAGATCTTCTCTATCTATCATGTGTAGTACATCCCACAGCATATTGAATACTGTAAAGCTTTCATCATCTCTGTGAAAATGAGATAATGTCCTTTAATTGATTCAACCACAGAGAATGAGATAATCTTAGACTTCTTTCCAGAATCTTCTGTTTTCTTAAAATTTTCAAAATCAACAATTCTGAAATAATTCATCAGCTCATCAATTGTATCTGATCTGATCATTTTATGCCTTTTTGACAACTGATCATCCTGAATAGCTTTCTTTCTTTTTAGCTTTCTTTTCTCAACTTGTTCTTTCATCAAATCTTCTAACTTCTTTCCTTTATCAGCATCCATAGGCACAAAACTATCCAGTTCTCTCTTAATTGACTCTTGAACACTATCCCATAGTGCTTTCACTTCTGGATATCTTAGCCTTTGTTAGATTCTTAAAACCACTTCCATTCAAAAATCTTATCATCCAATTTCTTTCTTGAGCTTTAGTCATTGGTCTTCTTGTTTTAGCAACTGGCTTTCTTGATTTTCTTAAGTATTCAGCATCATAAATAGCTTGTTGCTGTCTAGCAATCTCTTCATTCTTAGCTACTTCGAATTCTCTTAGTTGTCCAAGAGTGAACTTCTTCTTCTTCTTGGTTACCTTCATCATCCCTTTTCCTTTATCTTTAGGGTCTAATTCTTTAGATTCAGAAGAAGATTCTGAGACTTGTTGTGCTGGTTCAGAAATAATTATACCTCTTGGTCTTGTCAAATTAAGCATGATCTCAGCAATAGTCTCATCATCACTTGCTGTATGCTTTTTTTGCTGAATTGGGTTGGAAGGACCAGCTTCATCTTCAAAAATAGTTGTTGAAGGTCCAATTTGTTCATCAAAATCCAAAACAGTACCTTGAAAAGTACTTTATATACCAGTACTTTGAGAATCAGTCTCTTTCAAGTCTACCTCCTTTGTATCTCCACTTTTAATACCAACATTTTCATCTTCAAAATTAACTTGCTCAGTTTCATCACTTTTTCTTTCAGCAATATCATGAGCAATATCTTCAAAATCCATAGCAGTACCTTCTTCATGTAAATTTTGAAATACAACTTCATCTTCATTCAGATTATCATACTGATTCCTCCCCAATTTGAATGAGGATGACCTCTTCTTGCTCTGCTTGGACTTAGAAGCCTTCTTGGATTTCTTAGCACTCTTCATCTTTTGCTAGACCCATAATCTATGATTTTGAACAAGTGGCCAAACAAATCTCTTCAGTCTTCTGAACTTATTCCTCACTCTTTTGATCTCATCAGCCTGTGCATGAATAAGTTTCTTCATCCTTCTAAACTCCCTTGTTAAAGCATAAGTACCCATGGGTCCCTTACCTTCCTCATCTCCTCTAGGTGTATGAAAACCACATGTGGAAGTATTATCATTGGGAGATAGTGGTATAGCATGTTCTGAAGCAGTACCTTGCAGAGAAGTACTTTCCTTGGAAATAGGATGTTGAGAAGTACTTTTAACAGAAACAGTCTTCTCCATTGATACTTGAACAGGAATAGACATAGAAGCAGTTCTTTCACTTAAAGCTATATGCTGAGGTGATACAAGAGGTGGTGTTGAAGAATGAACTGATGCAGAATGCTCAGAATGTGAAGAATCACTTTCTTCCTCAGGAGCAGCATCCCTAACTGCTTGTGCTACTTCCAATATATAAGCATTCAAAGGTGTATTTTGACCAGAAAACTTAACACTCTTGTTAGACATAAAAGTAAACACCTTATGTGGAAGCACAACAGTAGGTATATAATCTTGAGGTTTTGGTATACTCTCGAGTGGTTTGGCTAAGAAAAGCTGAAAAAATCTAGGATACATAAAAAATGGTGAACCAGCTTTGATGTGTGCAATCATACCTTCAAGAATCATATACGAAAAATTAAATGGCCGATTTGTAGCTAAACCAACTAAAGCAGAGGCTATGGTATGTCTAAATTGATCCCAAGTAGTAATTTTGGCACTTAGACAATGAAGCAAAACATGGATAAGATATTTCCAATAAGGACTTACCAGTGCTTTTTGAAAAGTAAGCTTGTTTAAACACCTTCATATCCAATCTCTCCTAAACAACTTGATTATCAAACAAAACAGCACATTCTTCATCATCAAACAATAAGATCTCCCTGATTGTTGCTTCAGTAATATGAATAGCCCTCCCTAAAACTGTGGCATGAATAACATCTTCTCCTTCCTCTAATTCAGACCTAGCCGTAGCCCAAAATTCTTGTATCCAAGGACCAATGATTTCAGGATTGACTAAAAGTGAATAGTTTATGATGATCCAGTGAGAAAGTCAATGATGCCATGAAAATCAAGATTCTTCTGTGTCTTCTCGAAGTTAACAATCATATTGTGTTTGCTAATGGTGGGACGGTTTGCCACTGTAAGTGTTATTGAAAGAAGAATGATCGATGATGAATTTGTTTGTGATTGATTGATGAATAGGACGAAGAATGAGGGTTTGTAAAGATGAAAAAGATATGCACAAGGAAGGATAATATACAAAAAATCACGTTTAATAAATGATTTACCATTATTTTTAGAATTTATCTTCCCCATATCTTTCGAAAAGTTGTTACCCCATATTTTTGACCGTTGGAACAGTATTCTGACACATCAGTACTTCTTATAAGACACCAAGCAGTACTTTCCATGTATCATGGAGCAATACTTTCATCCCTTAATGAAGCAGTACTTTGGCAAAAGTACTTTCCACCAAAATATCTAACAATGTTGACTGTTTGACCAAAATATCTTCTGATAGTCAACCCGAGACATTTAATATTTTCTATATTTACTCCTCAAAGCTACCAAAGCAAGTAGAAGTTAATGATCATCATTAATAACCATGAGATTTACTTGCCTATAAAAAGAACTTGGATTAACACTTAACTTCATCAAAACTTGGTACTATCATCACAAAAACCCTAGCATCACCATGAGCCACTTCCCATTAATATACATCTCATCCGATGACTCCTCTGATTCAGAGATTAGTTACTACTCTGATTCTGATTCAGGATGGAGTGGTTATTTTCCTCCTAGTGCTTCAAGCTCAACCAACCTGATACCTAACAAAAAGGTTTCAATTCCTACTCCTGCTCCATCTCTATCCAGTAAATTGCCACAAGCATTGACACAGGCTCTTGAGTCTGCCTTAAAGAACATGAAGTGGCATGCTCAAAAGAAGCCTGCAAGACCAGAAAGACCTCCAAAGCAAGTGCTTGGCCTGGCTTTCCCAAGGCAAAGCATAACTATCAGGGAAAAGGAAAAAGGCCTATGGAGTAGGATATGTAGGATGTAGGTTGGTTAGAGTTGGTGTAGTTTGTTTTGATGATGTATCTCTGTCTTGAATGTGTCTGTGTATCTTGAATGCTGAATGTAACAACTTGAATGATGATGAATAAAATTGCTTTTCTATTTAATGATATATGTAGCCTCCCCTCAAGAAATGACTAACTACTAATGCCTCCCCTAAAAAGTAGCTTAATTATTTATCATTCCAATACTCACTACTAAAAAGGTAAATCTTGAAATATCAAAGCCCTTTGTGAGTAAATCTGCTACATTATCATCAGTGTGAACTTTAACCACATTTATGAGCCTGTTCTCATAACAATCTCTGATAAAGTGATGCCTAATCTGAATATGCTTTGTCTTGGAGTGATAGACAGGATTCTTCACAATACAGATTGTACTCTCATTATCAATGTTGATAGGAGTGTTCTTAAAGTTGAATCCATAGTCCAAGAGCTGATTTTGCAACCAAAGTACTTGTGCACAACAACTTGCAGCAGCCACATATTCTGCTTATGTGGAAGATGTTGCTACAATTGTTTGCTTTTTGCATTGCCATGACACTAATCTACTTCCAAGATATTGGCATCCTCCAGTGGTTGATCTTCTGTCATAGTTATCACCAGCATAATTACTATATGAAAAAGCTTCTAGATGAAAAGGAGACTCCATAGGATACCATAATCCTAGCTTAGGGTGTTGCCTAAGGTACCTAAAAATCCTCTTGACAGCATTCAGATGTGAAACCTTGGGTTTAACCTGATGTCTTGCACATAAACACACTGCAAAAGTAATGTCAGCTCTAGATGTAGTTAAGTACATTAGACATCCAATCATAGATCTGTAGAGGTTAACATCAATATCTACCCCATCTTCATCTTTTCCCAAAGGTTTGTTAGCATCAATAGGTGTGGATGCTGGCTTGACAGTGGTGAAGTTGAATCTTTTAAGTATGTCTGCAACATAATTATCTTGACTTATAAAAATTCCACTGCTTGATTGTTAAACTTGAAGCCCCAAAAAGAATGTTAGTTCACCCATAGAACTCAATTGAAACTCTTTTTGCATAAGATCCTCAAATTCCTTGACCATTGACTGCTTTGTAGCTCCAAAAATAATATCATCCACATATACTTGAACAAGCGTGATATCCTTTTTGTCTCTTTTGATAAACAATGTCTTATCAATAGCACCTCTCCTGTAACCATGTTGGGTAATTGAATTCATTTTTGTTGTATACTGGTTCATTTCTTTGGTTATTCCTTGCATTCATTCCGCGAATGAATATTATATTGTTCTTTGAGTATTGTTGGTTCGTGACGAGTTGGTGTGGATATTTGATCCCTCATTTACACACACCAATTGAATTTCGTGACATGTTTTGTGACCTGATAGTATCGGTGTTTTTCTATGATTTTGGTTTGATCGTTGTACGAATGTGTCTGTAAATTCATTGTTTGGTTTGCAATGTTGTTATGACCAATTTTCGGGAGGTCGCGGTTGATGGAAATACATCATAGTTCTAGAGAGAGAAAGTAGAGAGAGAAAGGTGGAGAAAAGGGTTTATATTAACAAAGAATAAATGAAACTTTACACACACTTTCCCACACCCCTCATGGAGAGTCATGAGGGGTATTTATAGGCTCCTAACATTACTAGTTTGCCTATATTACAATAATAGTCCCTAAAGTACTATTTGTATGATATCTAGTCCATTTCTTTATGTGTGACGTTATCTTTTATAAAATAGCAAGGCTAACAATCTCCCTCCAAGATATCGTCACACATGAATGGATACAATGAGACCTATAAACACATAAACATGTAAATTACAACAATAGTAAACTATGTTGTCGTTGTTGAAGCGCAGAGTCTCTGTAGTCTAGATACTGAGGCAGACTTGAAGTTCTCTCTTCCGATGATCTCGGCGTATGATCTTTGACACTGATGGCAAAGGTCTTTGTAGCTATGAACTTCAACTGTAATGGTCTAGTTAGGTTATTACTCCCTCCTAACTAGTGAGCCTTTATTCTTTTTCATCTGCTCCCTCCTGAACTGACAACTCTCTTCTCATCTCGCAGCGGATAAGGTAGATACTAATGAGTTTGCACTATGGTTGTCATTCTGGGAGCATCATAGCATAACTCACATAGTATTGCACAGAAGGTTGGTAATACGCTCCGATGTACACTTCATTAGTACTTCTTCGGTTCTAGTGTAAGCACAATTCCCTCGAACAACCAACATACTAGAGATGAAACACTACTTCTTTTGGCATGTTCTTCTCCCTCCTGATGGTTGCGATGTATCGAAATCATCATACTATTGTGTGTACATGCCAAAATTACCCGTACTTTACACTTCTGATGCAGTATAGATAGACCATGAAAGCATAATTTGTGAGAATATGCTGATAGGATATGACTCTCTTTATTCTACAATCTCTTCTCTTCTCTTCAACCTTTAAGCGACCTCTTCAAATTCCAACTAGCTAGTAAATGACCACTGTATGGAGAGAACCCAATATAACCAATCTGAGAATGAAGTAAACATCTCATAGATATGTGACTTAATCTTGTACGAAGGTGTGACTAAGAACCTATACTGAGCACTACAATGTAACTCCTTTAAGCATAGGTAGTGCCATATACCCAAACCAACAAACAGTATATGAAATATCTACCTCTTGGAATCTCCACAACTTCATGTGACACTGAGTACTACAACGTAACTCCTTAAAGTGATAGCTATAACCCGTGAGTACTACAATGTAACTCCTTACATCGGGTATAACTAGATAATCCAAGTCTTAATCACTATCTCTACCAGTGTTTGCCCAAACAAGTATCTCCGAAATTCATGCATCCATCCACCCCTAGACTTTGAAATAAATAAGTACACATGCCCGTGAAATGAACTTTAAACCCAAATAAGCAATATCGTACAGAAACTCCGTAGTCACAAAAATCTGATACTAGCCATTGTCATTTGAATGTGATTCTTGATCAGGATCGATTAAGCAATTCGTGGTGCGTTTTGGTGAAGCTTGAAATTCTATCTCGGTTGATTCGTAGTGATTTCGTATATTCCCTCCAAAAATATAATTGGAAAAATTTCTCACCCATAATTTGGAAAACACTATGTAATGCAATTCTAAGGTTACCAGAAAAATTTGAGTTTTGAAAGTTTTTACGCCAAATTTCACCGAAAAAATTTGAATTTTGGCCTAAAAATTTGAATTTCGGGCCAAAATTTTCAACGTTATACCAAATTTTGAATTTCGCGTAAAAATTGAACGTTTAGTCTCGTGTGAAAAATAAATTTTACTCAAATTTTCCCGCCAAAATACTCGATAAGCTTGGTAACTCGGTAAGGCTAGAGAAATTTTGGCAGAGTTTCATTTAGTGTTAACCAAATAAAAAACCTTACTCGATAAACGATAAGGTGAATGCCTAACTCAGCAGAAATGGCTAACTCGCCAAAAACGAAACTCGGTAAAACCTTGAATATCAAACTCGATAAAATCCTAACTCGCCAGATTTCAAACTCGGTAAGAGTGTTCAAACTCGGTAAGATTTTTCAAACTCGGTAAGATTTTTCAAACTCGGTAAGAGTTTTCAAACTCGGTAAGATTTTCCAAACTCGGTAATATTTTCCCAAACTCGGTAACAATTTCCCAAACTCGGTAATGTTTTCCCAAACTCGGTAAAAATTTTCCCAAACTCGGTAAAAATTTTCCCAAACTCGAAAAAATCAGATCCAAACTCGATAATCTCCTGATGAACAGTACCAGATCCGATTATTTTCAACCAAAAACGCGATTTTTCACCCAAAAACACCACGATTCGCCCCCGGTTAGCTCTGATGCCACTTGTTATGACCAATTTTTGGGAGGTCGCGGTTGATGGAAATACATCATGGTTCTAGAGAGAGAAAGTAGAGAGAAAAAGGTGGAGAAAAGGGTTTATATTAACAAAGAATAAATGAAACTTTACACACACTTTCCCACACCCCTCATGGAGAGTCATGAGGGGTATTTATAGGCTCCTAACATTACTAGTTTGCCTATATTACAATAATAGTCCCTAAAGTACTATTTGTATGATATCTAGTCCATTTCTTTATGTGTGACGTTATCTTTTATAAAATAGCAAGGCTAACAAATGTATTTGCGTAAGTGTTCACTGGTATGAGATTCGTTCGATGATTATTTTGATTATGTGACTCTTCTGTGTTTTTTGCATCCAATAAAGGGGTTGTGTTAAAGTCCTTATGGTATTTTAAAATTCGTTTTGGGTATTTCAAGGTCATTTGTTGGAAACTATTATTTTTATGGTGAAAATAAAGTGTGGAAAAAAATGGTTATGTTGATGTCGTGCATAAAATGGTTTATATATATTTTATAAAAAAATGTATAAGTTTAAGATATGTCTTGTGAAAAACGGTGTTCATTTGTTTTTGGGAAGGTCGAGTACGGGAATAAGAACTGTCTATGATTCTCATTCACCAAACTTGTTATGTATCTGGTTTATCGAGTGTTTCTTTCTTTGAGGTACGCTTGTGGATGTTTTATGGGTACGTGTATTTTATAATTTTCTTTGTACGGGTTTTCATGAACATTTTATCTGTGTCTACTTTTATTGGGGAAAAATTTCTCATTGTGTTTTTCTAGCTTTGATTTTGATATTCGTTACTTCGCTAGTCGGTAATTCGTACCCCTTTTGAGTTCGTTGATATACGTTTTATTTCGACCGGTTTCATGGTTCGCGTCGTTTACTTAGGATAGATTGTCGTTTCGATTATCAATTTGTTCATTGAAGAAGAAGAGGGTGTTTGCCAAGTTGTTCAAGTAAGAGGTGTAGCTTTAAGATGTACGTTCTTCAGGAAGGTGGTCAAGGATAGCGAGTGTTGGTGGACATTAGTAAGATAAAAGTGGTGAAGAGTGGAAAGTACCTAAGACACCATCTGAGAGACGATTGTCCTTAGGATTGGCAGGTACTATTGACGATTCATTTCTATCTTTCTATAGATTGCGTAGGCATCGCGGAGGTGGAAGATCCATAAGAGGAACTATGTGATACATGATTTAAAGTTGGGGAGTAGAACTTGGAGATGATATTTGTATTAAGCAGAAAGTGTCATCTACACAGATCATAAGAATCTTTAGCATACATTTGACAAGAGGCTAATATATGTAGAAGAGAAGTTGGGTGTGGAATTTCTCAGTGACTACGATTGTCTGATTCGCCACCGTCAAGGAAGGGCGGACATCATGGTAATAGCGCTGAGCGGGAGTGAACGAGTGAAACTTAGATGATTGTGAGCAATGATTACGATAATTCCATTCAGAGTTAAGAGGATGATATTGACAGCCTAGAGAGAGAGGTTCAAGGATGAGAACATGTAAGAAGAATGATTACTTGGTTTAGAACAGTAAGTGGAAAGGAACGAGGATGGAGGAATGTACTTTGCGGACCAGCTATTGGTTTCATTGAGAGGAAGCGTAAGGACATCAATCATGCAAGGTATTTGATACATCCGAGAATGGATAAGACGTATTATTACCGTAGCAAGAGATGTATGGAGGAGTGGGTATGAACGATGTAACAAATCGCATTTTTGGATTACTATTCATTTTTACTATTCACTTTCACTATTCACTCCCAAAATTTTTATTTCATATTCTTGTAAGTTAAATTAATGATAATCCGAGAATTTGACACTCGTCGGATCATTTCTGCAAAAATCACAAAACCGTGTCCGAGATTTACTTTTAGGTTTAAACGTCATTCCAGCATCCCGATATGTCCATAAAACACTATAAACAATACAAATATGAATTTCTCTCATTTTACGACAATTTCAAAAGTTTTGGAATTTTACGTTTTCCAGTTCAGCTTTTTACGCGAATTACGCGTTTTAGACCCGCGTTTCTAGTTTTAGCAGCGTGTAAGCAACCCGATAGAACTTGTCACTCATTGAATATACTAAGATAGGTTATATTAATAAGTTCTAACATTTTTATAAGTTTCATATTTTTAGGATACCCGATTGTACATTTCGTGACTTAACGACTTACAGTTAGCAATTACCGGGACCAAAACTCACTCTGTAACTTATATAAGGCCAAGATTCATCCACCTAGTACTCCCTCCTTGTCCATGAACGTGTATAGGGATTCACCAAGGCCTTGTTGGCTTGGTGATGAACCATAGAAACCTTATGCATTCATGTGTTACATTAGGAGCCATAGAAAGACTTATGGTCCAAAATCAACCAAGTATGCATCATGTGTTCCATTCTAGACCATGTCTTAGTGTAACTAACCTCCTCAAGGCCCTATAAATACCTTCCTTCCCTCTCTTAGTCGTTCACTTCACCAACAACATCAAACACTCTTCATTTGATTTCCAAGTTCCAAGTTATACATAGAAGATGAAGGCCTAGTTATTCCCTACATAAATCTAGTGTTACTTTGATGATTCCATGGTTGGATTAAGAGCTATACAAGGTGATTAGAGCTGAGATTACAAGGCTTTAAGAAGGGTTATATCAAGGCTAGCAAAGGTTTGCAAGAGTTGTGTTGAAGGATTGGAAGCAAGGGTTTTCGATTGAAGAATTTAGTTCTTGTCCTAGTTCATGTATCCCTTTTCATTAAGGCCAAAAGTTGTAAGAAAACCTAGCTCACTCTCATGATCAATATCATTTTCATGCTTATTATATTTCATTCATGCTATATATGGTCTTTGCATTGTGTTCATGATGTACAAAAATCTTTAAAACAAGTTAAGAACACTATATGTTAACTTATGTTAAGTAATCAAGGAAACTAGTGACTTATATTGAGAACCATGACCAAAATAATATTACCATGATATTAGAAACTTGCCTACTGTTGAAGAGGGTTTTAAAAGGAAATCATAGCAATTTGAACCACCTAAAACGAGTACACGAGTCAAAAGTTATGGCCAAAAGAAGTTAGCGAACCTAAAAACCCAAAACTGCCGATACTCTACTGTATGCAATCTGACCTAAATAAACGAGGTCCTTCTGGTCCGTTTGATCAAAAAGTTAAAACACGAAAGTTGTCCGGAACGACGTTTTCGTTGAGGAGCAAAGAAGCTCGAACCCTGAAAACGCATAACGAGTGATATTTTTCTTCAAATTCTTAACAGCCCATTTATTACTATCAAGACTATACCTTTTTGTCATGGCTAAGGAAAACCAAATGGCCTAAAGGCCTAGAGCTGAGATCACAAATGTGGCTAAGTCAAAGGTTGAGATCTCAAGACCATGGTAGCCACAACCAAGGCCACGGCTAAGACCTCAAGGCTTTCTAAACCGAAATCATTATAACTATTATACATGTTTTACAAATTGAATACTACAACACTAGGGAGCTTCATGTGAGGGGTTCCATTTGGTTAAACGGTTCGATGAGTTGCTGGATTTACAAATTAAAGTGTCCTAGCTCCTCGAATGTTTACTACATGACCTCTGAATTATGTCGGCCCGAACGGTAGTAATAGATATACAAGCTATACATGTTTCATAATCCACTTTTATTCAAAGACTTACACCATATACTAAGTACTACATCATGAACTATATGCAAGACATATATAGGAAATTCTTCGTATTCTTGGACATAACTCCAACCTAAGTTGCAATAATCATATTCTAGGTTGCACGTAGAGACTTCCTGGCTTAATCCATCTATTCCGTTATACGTTTTGATATCATTAGTTCAAGGTGAGTCATAGCCCCTACTCTTTTCATACTTGTTTTAACTCTTTGAGGGAGACACATGCTCAACTACTTGCTTACTTGTACAAATACTCAAAAAATTTATACTTGATTGTATTATAATTGATTGCATACATACATGACTGTGTTATACTTAATTGTGTTATTTTATTTAGTGGCTAGTAGTTATCTTTGGGAATTGGCTCCCAGTTGTCTTTGGGAATTGGCTCCCAATTGTCTTTGGGAATTGGCTCCCAAGTGAGGTCTTCGGAGATGAAGTAGAGACTCACGACTAATTGCTTAATTGTTGTGATGAACTTATAAATCATATTATATATTTAGCTGTGGGTTGTGAACACACAGGTTGCAAGTGTTGTTATGGGCGGGACTTGCAACTGAGTGGATTCACAATGCCTTTGCTGTGTGAACATTCTTTAATGGCTTTTCAACTGTTTTAAGACAAACTCTATGAACTCACCAACCATTGTGTTGGCACTTTAGCATGTTTATATCAGATTAGTAAGGCGATAGCTAGTGCGTGGAACATAGAGTCAAGCTGCATATTCTGAAGACTTATGCTTTTATCATTTACCATTCGAAACATTTTGTATACATTTATGTATCATACTTTGGGATCTCATGTTTGTAACTTTGAATTCATTAATCGAATGGTAACTTTTCAAAACGTCTCATTTAGGGGTCGTTTTCTATAACTTGTACTTTGTATTATGAAGTAGCACCCCAGTGACACAATCTTCCGTTGCGGTATTTTGGGGGTGTTATAGATTGGTATCAGTGCATTGGTTATAGAGAACTAGGTTGCATTTAGTGCCTAGACTATAACTGGTATATACATTAAGACTCTCCTCTTTATTTGCCTTACACACACTACATACGCATATGCTTTTTGTTAGTTGTTGGTTTAGTTCAACGCTGTTAGATGATGTGACTTTAGTATTATAAGAAACCCCATAATTTACTCGAGTTATTAAAAATATGGAGCTCAGTAATAACTAATTATTTAACTTAATCTTGTGACAGTTCTTGTTTGATGAGACACAAGATTTGAGTTAAATAATATTATTGCTTAGCTTTAGGGATTTGATGACTTGATTATCTTACTATCTGTCTCAGAAAGCGAGTTTTTGTGTCGGAAATTCTTAAGTAAGATGATTTAGAATCTCCTTATTTAAATGGATTGGGACGCCTCTTTATTTAAATAAAGAAATTGTAAATCACCGAACCATGAGTTTATGATCCCTTACTTACATAAATTTGGACGCTTCTTTATGTAAGTAATGAGGTATAAATAAGTGGGCTTATTTGCATCCGATACGGCTCCTTAATAACAACCTTAGACGAATCAGAGTGAACACCGCTATATTAAAGACCCCGAATCTCCTCAGACACACCGTAAGTAGTTAACATCAACAGAACTTCGGGACGAAGTTCTCCTTAAGGGGTAGAGACTGTAACAAATCGCATTTACGGATTACTATTTATTTTTACTATTCACTATTACTATTAACTTTCACTATTCACTCCCAAAATTTTTATTTCATATTCTCGTAAGTTAAACTATTTTAATGATAATCCGAGAATTTGACACTCGTCGGATCATTTCTGCAAAAATCACAAAACCGTGTTCGAGATTTACTTTTAGGTTTAAACGTCATTCCAGCATCCTGATATGTCCATAAAACACTATAAACAATAGAAATATGAATTTCTCTCATTTTACGACAATTCCAAAAGTTTTGGAAATTTGCGTTTTCCAGTTCAGCGTTTTACGCGAATTACGCGTTTCAGACCCGCGTTTCCAGTTTTAGCAGCGTTTAAGCAACCCGATAGAACTTGTCACTCATTGAATATGCTAAGAAAGGTTATATTGATAAGTTCTAAAATATTTATAAGTTTCATATTTTTAGGATACCCGGTTTTACATTTCGTGACTTAACGACTTACAATTAGCAATTAACGGGACCAAAACTCACTCCGTAACTTATATAAGGCCAAGATTCATCCACCTAGTACTCCCTCCTTGTCCATGAACGTGTATAGGGATTCACCAGGGCCTTGTTGGCTTGGTGATGAACCATAGAAACCTTATGCATTCATGTGTTACATTAGGAGCCATAGAAAGACTTATGGTCCAAAATCAACCAAGTATGCATCATGTGTTCCATTCTAGACCATGTCTTAGTGTAACTAACCTCCTCAAGGCCCTATGAATACCCTCCTTCCCTCTCATAGTCGTTCACTTCACAAAAAACATCAAACACTCTTTTCCAATTTCCAAGTTATACATAGAAGATGAAGGCCTAGTTATTCCCTACATAAATCTAGTGTTACTTTAATGATTCCATGGTTGGATTAAGAGCTATACAAGGTGATTAGAGCTGAGATTACAAGGCTTTAAGAAGGGTTATATCAAGGCTAGCAAAGGTTTGCAAGAGTTGTGTTGAAGGATTGGAAGCTAGGGTTTTCGATTGAAGAATTTAGTTCTTGTCCTAGTTCATGTATCCCTTTTCATTAAGGCCAAAAGTTGTAAGAAAACCTAGCTCACTCTCATGATAAATATCATTTTCATGCTTATTATATTTCATTCATGCTATATATGGTCTTTGTATTGTGTTCATGATGTACAAAAATCATTAAAACAAGTTAAGAACACTATATGTTAACTTATGTTAAGTAATCAAGGAAACTAGTAACTTATATTGAGAACCATGACCAAAATAATATAACCATAATATTAGACACTTACCTACTGTTAAAGAGGGTTTTAAAAGGAAAGCATAGCAATTTGAACCACCAAAAATGAGTACACGAGTCAAAAGTTATGGCCAAAAGAAGTTAGCGAACCTAAAAACCCGAAACTGCCGATACTCTACTGTATGCAATCTGACCTAAATAAACGAGGTCCTTCTGGTCCGTTTGATCAAAAAGTTAAAACATGAAAGTTGTCCGGAACGACGTTTTCGTTCATGATTAAAGAAGCTCGAACCCTGAAAACGCATAACGAGTGATATTTTTCTTCAAATTCTTAACAGCCCATTTATTACTATCAAGACTATACCTTTTTTTCACGGCTAAGGAAAACCAAATGGCCTAAAGGCCTAGAGCTGAGATCACAAACGTGGCTAAGTCCAAGGTTGAGATCTCAAGACATTGGTAGCCACAACTAAGGCCACGGCTAAGACCTCAAGGCTTTCTAAACCGAAATCATTATAACTATTATACATGTTTTACAAATTGAATACTACAACACTAGGGAGCTTCATGTGAGGGGTTCCATTTGGGTAAACGGTTCGACAAGTTGCTGGATTTATGAATTAAAGTGTCCTAGCTCCTCGAACATCTACTACATGACCTCTGAATTATGTCGGCCCGAACGGTAGTAAGAGATATACAAGCTGTTTCATAAACCACTTTTATTCAAAGACTTACACCATATACTAAGTACTACATCATGAACTATATGCAAGACATATATAGGCAATTCTTCGTATTCTTAGGCATAGCTCCAACCTAAGTTGCAACAATCATATTCTAGATTGCGCGTAGAGACTTCCTGGATTAATCCATCTATTCCGTTATACGTTTTGATATCATTAGTTCATGGTGACTTATAGCGCCTACTCTTTTCATACTTGTTTTAACTCTTTGGGGGAGACACATGCTCAACTACTTGCTTACTTGTACAA
Organism: Artemisia argyi; assembly: GCA_030686995.1. Lineage (NCBI taxonomy): Eukaryota > Viridiplantae > Streptophyta > Magnoliopsida > Asterales > Asteraceae > Artemisia > Artemisia argyi. Next base: position 95,629,670 of record CM060707.1, on the reverse strand, counting down.
ATACTCAAAACATTTATACTTGATTGTATTATACTTGATTGCATACATACATGACTGTGTTATACTTAATTGCGTTATTCTATTTAGTGGCTAGTAGTTATCTTTGGGAATTGGCTCCCAGTTGTCTTTGGGAATTGGCTCCCAAGTGAGGTCTTCGGAGATGAAGTAGAGACTCACGACTAATTGCTTAATTGTTGTGATGAACTTATACATGTCTTAATCATACAATATATTTAGCAGTGGGTTGTGAACACACAGGATGCAAGTGTTGTTATGGGCGGGACTTGCAACTGAGTGGATTTACAATGCCTTTGTTGTGTGAACATTCTTTAATGGCTTTTCAATTGTTTTAAGACAAACGCTATGAACTCACCAACCATTGTGTTGACACTTTAGCATGTTTATCTCAGGTTAGTAAGGCGATAGCTAGTGCGTGGAACATAGAGTCAAGCTGCATATTCTGAAGACTTACGCTTTTATCATTTACCATTCGAAACATTTTGTATACATTTATGTATCATACTTTGGGATCTCATGTTTGTAACTTTGAATCCATTAATCGAATGGTAACTTTTCTAAACGTCTCATTTAGAGGTCGTTTTATATAACTTGTACTTTGTATTATGAAGTAGCACCCCACTGACACAGTCTTCCGCTGAGGTATTTTGGGGGTGTTACAAACGAGAATACCGATACTTTAGCAAGTGTTTGAAATGCTTGAAGGTAAAGGTTGTAGTCAACGATTATTAGGGTGTTGCAACAGCTAGAGGTACCTGGAGATTTTATTAAGGAGGAGTTGGTGAGACTTATCGCTCGGTGAGTTGGTAAAGAGCCATGGGGTGTCGCGTTGATCATCAAGAAACATGATGAAATACTTACTTCGCGATAGTGGTAAACATGTTATAGAGTCTTGAGAATGCGTATGTAGATGAGTACGACTTATCATTATCTAATGAGTGAACTAAGTGAGCGTACAAATCAGGCGTTGGATGGTGAGCTGAGAGCATGGGTGTGTTTGATTTTGGAGGAAGCCGGGGTATACATTTACCCTTAGCTGAGTTCTCCTATATCAACAATTATCATTCTAGTATTGAGTATGTGTCGTGTGAAAAGTTGTTTGGAAGGTAATGTAGGAAACCTGTTCTGTGGGCAAAGGTTGGAACAAGCCAACTAATTGGTCCTGAATTAGAACGAGAGACTACGAATAAGGGTTTGAAGTATGGTGAGATAGCGTTGGTAAAGGTATGGTAGGATTCGAAGCGTGGTTCTGAGTTTACTTGGGAACGCGAGAATCAGATGAGATCTAAGCACTCGATTTTGTTTGCTGATGTGGTTGGTGAAGTAGATCATTTGTGGTTGAATTTGGATAGTGGAAGTTAGGTGCAGAGTGTTTGCAAATGTTTTAATTAATGTTTATTTTATGTGTATCCATTATATGTGGCGTTTCCTGCGGTTACCATTTGGACTTTCATTTGGTTCGAGAGTATCGTACCTATCTGTGAGAAGTCGTTCGGATCTTTTGTGTTATTGGTCGGTGTAGTGTATCTATTTGCGTGTATCGTTGGAGTGATGGAATGTTTTCTATCGTGTGAATTCGGGTATTTAGTCGGTTCACATTTTTGTGGTTCTTTCTCTGTGATTTTATGGAGTGGTATTTTTCCGCTTAAATATCCATAAATTTTCTTTTCCTGATGCTTTTGGTGAGACAAGTAGTTGATATCTCGGGACACGATTTCCCTAAGTGGGGGATGATGTAACAACCGTGGTTTTAGCAGGTTAGTTTGACTGATAGTCTTGACTCGGTTGACGTTTGTTTGGTGTGTTCTAGGTGACTGAAGTGTTATATGTGTGATATAGGTGAGTTTTAGCAGTAAATCCCTTTCTGTGGTGTTGTTTTTCTGAGTGAGTAATGCTGATATTTGAGAAAATTCATTTTGATCGCCTTTGTGGTGTAGAAATGATTTGTGAAGTTTTGGTGTTTTTGTGTTTTTGCGTAACGAGTCTTCGTTCAAGTAATTGAGCGTTAGTAAGTTACGTGGGATTCTATTTTTGGAAACTTTGTTTTAAAAATGATAATTTTTCCGGTTGTCGTAAAAGTTAAGGTTTAACGCGAAAGACGTTAGGTTTTGTTTTGGGAGTTTATAAAATATGAAAAGTATGAGGTTTTAAGTGTAAGAAATTAATTTAATAAAAAATAATATATATATATATATATATATATATATATATATATATATATATATATATATATATATATATATATATATATATATATATATATATAAAATTCGGCTAGAAGGGATAAGGGGAAAAAAGGAAACCCAATTTGAGTCCAAATATGACTCTTAGGCCGAAGGATTATCCATAATTAATATATATACCAACCCAAACCCCCCTTGAACGTTTTTTTTTTTTTGAGATTTAGGTCAATCCAAGAGAAAAAAAAGAAGAAAAAAATTAGTGTTTGTAATTTGGAAGCAATAATCAAGAATCAAGGTAAAATCCTCAAACCCTATGTTCATATAATTGATTAATTATTGGAATTCATGTAATATTAAGTATGATGGATCTAGGGTTTGTAAACTTCTGTAAATTAATTATTTAAAACATGTTGGGATCAATTAATGATTATATTATGATGATTGGTGAAGAGAACTGAGCGTAAAACATGCTTGTTATTGAGTTAGGGTTTGAACAGAAAAGTAGTGCTGTAAAGATTCGAATGTATATAACAGATGGTGATAAGTTAGATCACTAAATTTAAGTCTAAATTGAAGTTTAATGAAAGATCTTTCCAAAAAGTCCGTCCACGATTGATTTTAAGGTCGAGAAGTTAATCTTTTGATTTTTCTTTGATAAGGTGTCAAAGCTGTTAAACCGGGACAGAATTTAGGTAAAAGTTTGATAGTGAATTGTGGGTGTAAAAGTGGTATTTAGATTAGCCCTTCTGGAATAGTTTATTTTTAGGTTATCTTATACTACCACGAAAAGGATTCGCGATAAAAACTTGTAGAAGTATGTTATTCTAATTAAAACTTTTTTGTGTGCGTTCAGATCCGAATTTGGATAGTTGACAAGTTTGATTTTCTTTTGAGTACTTGTGTGTGATATTGGTCCATGGCCTTCTGGGATTAGCTTGTATGCTTATGAGAGACATGGTAAATTTTTGGTGTGAGTTCTTAAGCTTTAATTGTCATGATTTCATGTGGGGGAATGTACCCTAAAATTCTGCGTTTTCCGATTTTAAAAGTGCAAGGGATTTAGTGAGTGTTAGGTTATGGTAATGGTTAGTATGGGGTCTAGGACATCCATGGTGGGTCATATGAGTCTTAGACATCCATCATATGTGTATTACATGGGTTGTAGCTTTTAGCTTGGCCCTGTGTAACGTGGACTTATTTGTGTTGTTTAGATTTGTGATTTGTGTTGTGGAAGCTGCAAGTTTTGAGGTGAGTTCATGGTCCCATATTTTTACCTTGTTTTAAACATGGGATGGGAATGATGCTTGTCTTAAATGTTTAAGTTACTGTGATTATGTAAAAGAGCTTGGACTTATAATGTTATCGTATGTATGCTATGTGTGATTATTTGCTTGTGTGGATATATATGTGATTCGATTAGGAGGATGCTTATCCTGTTGCTCGCGCATGCGACCTAATTGATGTTGTAATCATTGTGGGATCGGAGGACACGAGCCGTCCTGTGGTAATCATTGTGGGATCGGAGGACACGAGCCGTCCTGTTGTAATCATTGTGGGGTCGGAGGACACGAGTCGTCCTGTTGTTGCCTTTGTGTGTGATTATTGACTTGCAAATACATGTAGCTATATGGTAACTGTAATTTATTTGTCCAGCTATGTTTTTATAATCATAGTGAACTGGTTGCCTTGAGAGTGTATGTGTGTCTAAACCTATGAATCTCACCAACATTATGTTGACATTTTAAGCATCATTTTCAGGTGAGCTTTCTAAGGATAAGATAGAAGGATGTGATTAGACGAGACCTTAGTTGCATTGGAAGTGGTTTATCTGAGCGTTTGGAGTTTATCAAGTTGTTATTTTTTTGGGTATTGTTATGACACTTTGTGTCTATACTTTGCCATTTTTATTGCATGTAGTTATTCTCTATATAGACACCATGTGTTGTGATGATATCCATGAAGTTACACCCTCGCATTTCCGCCTTGGCGAAGTATGACATCAACATACTGCTTCCCTGCAAGGTGCTGCTCATACTGATTCTGAACAAGGTGTAAATCCACCACAATCTCCTAATGATTATACTTCCACATATGGGTTTCAAACATCTGGAGGAGATGAGGGAGAGAAGGATACTTATGCTTTGACAAGAGAGTTTAGAAGGCTGAAGAAGGTGGTCGATGCTTAAGCTGATCAGATACAGAAGTTGAAAGATAAGTTCAAAAGATTGAAGAGGCGTGTTTGGCCACTAGTTAAGCATCACAGATTGTGGCTAAAGCAACAAAGAAAGAGTGGTCACAAATCTAAGAAGGCATCTAATTCAAAGAGAAAGAAGCATAGAAAGCAATCTTCATTCACATTGGGGAGGAATTTGGATGAGAATCTGAATGAAGATGCTAAAACTCATAAAGAAAAAGATCAGATGATGCATTATGAAGATACATCACTCTTTGAAGACATTGCTCATCAAGGTACTGCTGAAAGAAAAAGTGATGAGAATGTTGTTGCGGAAGAAGAGAATGTGATTGCTGGTGTTCAAAGTGATGATATTCAAAGTACTGGTGATCAAAATATTGCTCAAAGTACTGGTGTTCAAAGTACTTTGGATCAAGGTACTGTTATTTTGCATTTTGATGAAATTAGCCCTTCAACAAGAACTTTGGATGAAGAAGCTGGTCCTTCCAATCCAATTCAGCAAGAAGAGATTAAGGAACATACTGCTAGTGATGATGAGACTATTGCTCAGATTATGCTGAACATTTCAAGACCAAGAGGTATTAGTATTCCTGGTATAGAACAAACTCAAGTCTCACAATCTTCTTCTCAATCCACTAAAGAGTTAGATCCTAAAGATAAAGGAAAAGGTATTATGAAAGTGTCAAAGAAAAAGAAGAAGAAGTTCACTTTAACACAGTTAAGAGCTTTTGAGATAGCTAAAAATGAAGAAGTTTCTAGAAAGTATCAAGCTGATTTGGATGCTGAATATGAAAAAGAATCAAAGAAACCAGTTGTACAAACAAGAAGGCCACCATCCATTGCTCAAGAAAGAAATTCCATGATAAGTTTCCTGAAGGGTACAGGATAAAAAGGTTTACAGAAGTTAAGATATCCAGATGTGAAAGCTTTATATGATACTGTTCAAGAGTCCATTCAAAAAAACTAGATAGTTTTGTTCCTATGGATTTTGAAAAGGAAAAGAAGCTGGAGGAAGTAATGAAAGAACAAGCTGATAAAAGAAGATCAAAGAGAAAGAAGACAACTCATGATCATCAATTATCAAAGAAGCTCAAATTGTTAAGAACTGACACAGTTGACGAATTGAGAAACTACTTAAGAGTTGTTGATTTTGAAAATCCAAAGAAGTCAAAAGATGCTGAGAAAAAGTCCATGATCTCTACATTTTCTGTTGTAGAATCATCTGAAGGAGATTATCTCATATTTCATAGAGAAGATGAAAGTTTTAGAGTATTAAACCTGTTGTGGGATATACTGCATACGATAGACAAAAAAGATCTATATCATTTGTATCAACATGTGCAAGTTTAATTTGAGAATACTATGCCAACAGGAGTGGGATTGATCTTACTGGGTGATCTTACAACCATCTAGGAAACAAATGAAACAAGTAATGATGCTCTCTGGAATAATCAAGAGAATTGGGAAATTACAAGATGGAGATCTTTTAAATCATCTAGAGTGCATTCATTGAAGCTATAAGATGGGACCATGATTCACAGGCTAGCAGAAAGGAGATATCCTCTTACAAGAGATCTCATGATCAGAATGCTAGATCATGGTAGTATGCAAGTTGAAGCTGAAAATGAAGTAGCACTTATAGTGATTGAATTGTTTATCAAATGGACTACTTCAGATGATGATGCATGATTATTGGTATGGTTTTTATTGTATAAATCTTTTTGAATAATAAGTACTTTATTTAAAGTATTGCCAGACAAACAGTACTTTCTCAAAGTACTGCTTGTTGCACAAAACCAGTAAAGTCTTTTGATTAAAACTTTTTGAAGCACAAGATGATATTAAAAAAATTGTTTTAAGAGGAACACATGATGTTAGTACTTGTACTATACAACAAATGGTAATCAACTCACCATGTTTAACAAACAAGAAAGAGTTTGACTCATCATGAGGGTACGGCTCTGATGTGATTATCAAATCCGTTTATAGTTGACAATTTACTAAAAATTTTATGGTTTTTAACTCACCATATCTGTAATAGTGAAGAGTTGGCTAGCCCACAAGAAAATGGCTTCTAGTAAAGGCTGTGGAAAAACCATTTGTATGGTAATTAGTTCACCATGGTTGTGATTGTACTAAAAGAACTAACTAGTACAAAAGCAAGCAGCTCTTGGTAAAGACTTAACAAATCCGTTAATAGCTGATGATTTGCTAAAAATCATATGGTTATCAATGTACCATGGTTTTTGAGTTTAAACCTTAACATTGGCTACTCCAGAGTTAATGGCTTTAGTAAAGAGACATCTAAATCCATTAATTTTCAATGATTCACCTCTCACAGGAGTTAACACACCTGGAAGTGATGAGAATAGTATGAAACTCTATGATTTGATGTACATTTGCCATATGTTGCTGAGGAGCTGAAAGATATTAGTTGCTGTGAAGATATCATCTGTTGCTGTGTAGCTGAAAGATATTAGTTGCTGTGAAGATATCATCTGTTGCTGATAAAGAATACTTTAATACACAAGTCAGAAAGAAGATAAAGATTCAATCTTTCCTTGAAGATAAAGGTGTTGATGTTAAAGAATCACAAAGAAACTTGAAATCAAGCAAGTAGAATTCAAGTTAGCGGAGGATTGTTGGGATATGAAGATCAAAGTACTTCTGAAGATCAAAGAACTGCTTGTGTATTATGGTCAAAGTACTGCTCGTGCATGAAGAAAGTCAAAGTACTTCTATTGATGAAAGACTGTTATGCAAAATAGTTAAAGGACTGTTATGTAAAGTTATTAGAATATTCTAGAATTAGTTAAGATTAGAATTAGTTTACTTGTCGTTCAAGTATTGTAAACCGACTTAAGGTTTTCCTTATGTCTATAAAAGGAGCCTTAGGGTGGTATTAGTCGTACGAATACTTTAGAATATGATATTGAGAATTAAAGAGTTATTAGGGTTGTTAGTGAATCTGTATAGAAAGCAGGTTCAAAGTTTGATTGTAAAGATAATCATTGAAGTTCTTCTTAGCTTTGTTGAAGTAGATTCCGCATACTTAACAGAGTTATATCAGTGTTTCATCATTAATAGTTTTGGAGTTATTCAAGATTGTTAAACCTTTACAAGCTACATAGTTAGTTTTGTCAGAGTACATCGATCCAACAGGTTTATACGGCCAAGTTCGTCACCTTGGGAGCCCTAGTTTTATTCGTGAAGAAGAAGGATGGATCTTTTCGCATGTGCATCGACTACCAAGAGCTAAATAAGTTAACCGTGAAAAATAAATACCCGCTACCGAGGATCGATGACTTGTTCGATCAGCTTCAAGGATCAAGCATTTATCGAAGATTGATCTGAGATCGGGGTATCATCAACTCAGAGTTCACGAAGGAGACATTCCAAAAACGGCTTTCAAAACCCATTACAGGCATTATGAGTTCCAAGTGATGCCGTTTGGGTTGACTAACGCACCGCGGTATTCATGGATCTCATGAATCGGGTATGTAAGCCTTACTTAGACAAGTTTGTAATCGTGTTTATAGACGATATTCTGATTTATTTGAAGAATAAGAAGGAGCATGAGGAGCATCTAAGACTCATCTTGGAATTGCTCAGGCAGGAGAAGCTGTATGCTAAGTTCTCCAAGTGCGAGTTTTGGATCCCGATGGTACAATTCTTAGGTCATGTGATTGATATTTAAGGAGTTTATGTAGATCCCGCAAAGATTGAAGCCATTAAAGAATGGGCCGCTCCGACGACCCCAACTGAAGCTCGTCAATTTTTGGGATTAGCTGGTTACTATAGAAGATTCATTGAGGGATTTTCAAAAATAGCGAAACCATTGACTAAATTAACTCAGAAGAATGTTAAATACGAATGGGGAGATAAGGAAGAAGAAGCGTTTCAATTACTTAAGGAGAAGTTGTGTAGCGCTCCTATCTTGGCATTGCTAGAAGGTAACAAGGATTTTGTTGTTTACTGTGACGCTTTTCATAAAGGATTGGGAGTTGTTCTAATACAACGAGAGAATGTGATAGCTTATTCTTCCCGATAGCTTAAGAAGCACGAGAAGAACTACAACACCCATGACTTGGAATTAGGTGTTGTGGTTTTTGCCCTAAGGATATGGAGACATTACCTGTATGGAACCAAGTGTGTTGTGTACACTGACCATAAAAGTCTACAACACATATTGAATCAAAAAGAGCTAAACATGAGACAGCGACATTGGATAGAGCTACTAAGTGATTATGATTGCAAAATTCGCTATCATCCAGGTAAAGCAAACGTCGTTGCTGACGCTCTTAGTCGTAAGGAGAGAATACCACCGTTATGAGTAAGGTCATTAGGAATGAATATTGTTTCGCCGTTACCATCTCAGATATTAGAAGCTCAAGCGGAAGCGTTGAAGGCAGAAAACCGACCTGCAGAGAATATCTTTGGGATGGTAGAAAATGAGAATTGATTTGTTAAGCGTTCTGATTGAGTATTATGTTTTGGAGACCGAAGTTGGGTACCATTATATGGAGGAATTTGTGAGTTGATTATGCATGAGTTGCATAAGTCAAGATATTCTATTCATCCTGGGTCTAACAAGATGTACTAGGATCTGAGGAAATTGTGTTGGTGGCCAAACATGAAGGCAGATATAGCTTTGTACGTCAGTAAGTGTTTGACATGTTCGAAGGTTAAGGCAGAACACCAGAAACCGTCAGGGTTGTTGACACAAGCAGAACTCCCAGTTTGGAAATGGGAGCGTATCACGATGGATTTTATTACCAAATTACCAAGGACAGCTAGCGGTTATGATGCTATCTGGGTAATTGTGGATCGATTGACTAAGTCCGCTCATTTCCTAGCGATTAGCGAAGATGACAGTATCGACAAACTTGCTAGGTTGTATGTGAAGGAAATCATTTCTTGTCATGGTGTGCCAATATCGATTATTTCGGATCGCGATAGTCGTTTCACGTCTGCTTTGTGGCAATCACTCCGAACCGCTTTGGGGCGAGACTTGATATGAGCACTTCTTATCACCCCCAAACCGACGGACAGAGTGAGAGGACTATTCAAACTTTGGAGGATATGCTACGTGCCTGTATAATTGATTTTGGTAAAGGTTGGGAGAAATATCTACCTCTTGCAGAATTCTCCTACAACAACAGCTACCACACCAGTATTAAGGCCGCACCATTTGAAGCGTTGTATGGTCATAAATGTCATTCTCCGGTTAGTTGGGCTAAGGTTGGTGGCAGCCAACTCACAGGCCCCGAGCTTATTTAGAAACCACCGAGAAAGTGACTCAAATTCGTGATCGGTTGCAAGCAGCTCGTGATAGACAGAAAAGTTACGCCGATCAGAGACGTAAACCTCTTGAGTTCCAAGTAGGAGACAAATTAATGCTAAACGTCTCGCCTTGGAAAGGAGTGATACGTTTTGGGAAACGTGGGAAGCTCAACCCCCGCTACATTGGACCATTTCAGATTCTGGAGAGAATTGGGCCTGTAGCTTATCGGTTCAAACTACCACAGGAATTGAGTAAAGTGCACGATGTATTTCATGTGAGTAATTTGAAGAAGTGCCTTTCGGATGAAACACCTGTTATATCAATGAAAGATATTCGAGTAGATGAGAGTTTGAATTTCGTGGAAGAGCCTATCGAGATTGTGGATCGAGAGATTAAGCGACTCAAGAGCAGTCATATTCCACTAATCAAAGTTTGTTGGAATTCCCGGAACGGACCAGAATTCATGTGGGAACGCGAAGATGAGTTTCGGAAGAGATATCCTAAGCTTTTTACTTCATAGTTGGAAAGTTCCGAGTGAAACCCAGGACGGATTTCTTCTGAGGCTGGGAGGATGTGACAACTGGCAATTTAGGGAGCTATTTTGAAACCCGCATTACTTTAAAAATTTAATGATATAAAATGTTTGGAGTTTAATCTCAATAGATTTGTAAAATATAAACGCGTGAATTTGAATTTTGAATTATATGTGGAGTTTAATTTGAATTATTGATTTCATATGGAATATATGTCGCGTGTTTTTGTTGTTGCGGTTAATTAGGCACTACGTTGACTCCGGCACTAGGAAATACCTAATAATACCAAATATTCCATATGATTGTTGTGTAGTGTTGTCGATGATGGGAATAAATGGGGACCGATTGTGAGACGGTCAAACTAGTGTGACGGAGATAGGTTAGTCGGGTGCCGTAGTCGAACCCTATTGTTATAGCTTGTGAAATGTGATGATTGACGGAATTGTTATACATGACATTACTTTGGACTTGTGAGTTGTGCGAGTTGAGGTCACTTTGACTTTCTAGTCAACGGTTAACTTCGACAAACGCCTTAACATTTTGAATTTGGACAATGAGCCAAGAGTGATGACTCGGACATGTGACTCATCTTTTATAACTCGAAACAACTAATAATTACACAACCAATAAAACTCGTAATAACTTATATATCGTTATAAACATTTATATAAATGTGAAAACGTATATATATTTATATAAATGCGTATATGATAAATAGGAAATCACGGGTAATAAAAATAATAACGTTAACGATATATATTGGACTATGAAAATAGTACAATATTGTCGGAAGCTTTATTATGACTAAATGGTTATAAATAGACATATAAATTTATCGCGAATTATTTTACGAAATGAAGCGAACTTTTGGGAAATAAAATGGAAACTTACGAGTTATAAAAGATTCGAGGGCACTTAAATCCAAGTTGGCCGTTTTATTAATTGTTGACTATTCGTACTAGTCACGAATGTATGATGTTAATATACTCGTTTAATATAACTATTTAACTTATTTAATCGACGGATTAAATGGGACCTATTTAGTTATATAAAAAGGGTTTATTAACGAATAATGTATCCTACGACGCCTTTAGGTTGTGGTATGAGTGCGAGATAATAAGTTATTAAATATTTTGTGAAGTTTATCAAATTGACGAATTCGATAAGTTTGATGATATATTTAGGAAACTTATTAGACTTTAAAACTTACCATATAGTAAACTACGTGCTATGTGATTTAGGACTTGGTATGGTTTTGGAATAATATATTATGTAAATAGGTTACGGAGGATTAGCGAGTTGACGAACTTGATAAACTTTGACAATTTATTTAAAGAATATATTAGGCCAACACCAGACCTATAGATCGTTATTGTTTCTTTTGATATGTTTCCTGGATTGTGTTGAGTCGACATTCCACCCACACGGATACTAAACGCCAAACCAAATATGAGAAACGGATTTTGGAAAGTAAAAAGGAATACGTTCGAGATTGGGAATATTTGAATTTTGAGAAAATGATTCTGAGACGAGTTTATATTGTTAGGAAGTGCCGATTCCGTAGTTGTCATCGTTTGAGTTGCGATACTTCTTGTTTCTACCGGTTTTTGAGCTAATATCTGGACTTGAGGTGAGTCATAGCCCCACTTTTACTTTTGAATATTGTTTTCAAATCTTGGGGTGAGAAACGTGCAAATTGTTTTATGTGGACTATTATTGTTGTTTGAATCAAAACTTGCTATGCTTATAGAACTAGGTAAGTCGTAGAGCATGTCGTATCCTTACGAATGCAGCGCATGTCGTATCCTTACGAATGCAAGAACATGTCGCATCCTTGCGAATGTTCGGCATGTCGTATCCTTGCGAATGCATATTGATTTGATTGGTTTTGGACTATAGTGTGCACCTATAGGGTTGGTTTAGTGGAAAGAGGCCTAGTCTAGCTAGCAAGAGTTTTGCGTCTATATCCACTTGATTGAATTAATAATTTAAACCTATGATCTCACCAGCGAAAGCTAACTTTTAGCGCGTTTTCTCAGGTAATTAAGTGATGGCTTGAGATGCTTGTGTTTGGAATGCTTGGCTTGGCATCTTGGTTTAAGGATCTATCTCAAACTCTGATATCTTTCTGTGGACCTATGTTTAAACTTATTTTGGGCCTTACTTTGGATTATTTGGGATGAATGTAAACTTAAAAACCCAGGTTAGTTTTGTTTTTACTTATGTTTACTTTATCTCATTTCCTTATGACTTGTGACGGATACCAATTCCCGTAGCACCCCAAAAGCTTGATTAGTCTTCCACTGTACCAAATTTTGGGGGTGTTACAGATATTGAAGAAGTTGCTTCTGGTCCTTCTGATGTGTGTCATAAAGCTAAACAGACTAGGGAAGCATTCCCTCTTAGCAGTCATTAGACTTGGAGTTAAACAGCTTGTTCATCTTGATGTTTGAGGACCATGTAGGGTCAGCAGTAGGGAAGGGTTTAAATACTCTCTTACCATAGTGGATGACTTTAGAAGCGTTGTTTGTGTGTCTATGATAAAAGGCAGAGATGAAGTTTTTTCTAATATAATTATATTTTTCAATCTGATTAAAACAAAATTTGGGAAAAATGTTAAGATATTCAAAAGTGATAATGAAACATAATTTGTGAATAAACAGTTTTACCATTTTTGTGATTCAAATGGGATTATACATCAAACATCTTGTGCCTATATTCCTCAATAGAATGGGGTTGCTGAGAGGAAGCATATACATTTACTTAATGTGGCTAGGTCTCTTATGTTCCAGGGGGAGTTCCTTTGAACGTGTGGACTGAGTGTGTCCTAACTGCTGTGTATCTGATTATCAGGTTACTATCTGCTGTATTTCTAGAAAAGGTCTCTATAAATTAGTTTATAATCTAGAACCTTACCTCTCCTTGATAAGATCTTTTGGTTGTCCGTGATTTGCTTGTATTCCATCATGAACATAAAATTAACATAAGATAAAGTACCTAAGACTTTCTTAGGAAAAAGTGATAAATATTAATATGACAAGGCTTTTAACTTTTAATAAGGTACTACTTAGGGGTGGTATAGTGGCAAAAGGCTTGTGAGACATGTCTTAAGTTTAATTTATGTTATATGCAAACAATCCTGAAGTTGTCACGCCAACCTCTTAGAAAGGGAGGGCTTTACATAGTTTGAGTCTGTGTGGTAGTAAATTCAAACCCTGTGGATTAGTAGGCCAAAAGTTCGGAGCCGTAGTTGACTACACTTTTCTTATAAATAATGTGATAAAAACTCTTTTGTTGGTTGGGCTTACAAAGATTACGCAAATAATCTTGTTGAACTGTAGATATGAATTTCATATGTCGTATATGTTATTATGTTATAGTTTATCTATACTTTGTTTTCATTTTTATGAAACTCAGCCTCAAATCTTCTATCAAACAACAAAAGGTCCATAATCACCCCAATGACCACCATGAACCGTAACCTTTGCATGACAACAACAACACCCTTACCATCACTCGACGCCCCTTTGAAAACCATACGACAACACCACCGACCATCTCCATTTAACCATATATAACCATTCGTTTTGTTAAATATCCCATTAATTATTATTATTATTTTTTCCCAGAGTGTCGTTAAGTATCCAATTCACTAATTTGTAATATATTTAATTCTTCATTAATTATATTATACAAGTACTCGTGCACAGCAACAGAATTTTATAGCGGCATAAGTTTTCAGTTGTGTACACAAGGCCGTCTCGTGTTTTTCGATGGCGCTAGGCAATAACAATAAATAAGCCCTATTATACTTGTAAACTAAACAGAAATTGCATATAAACATGAATTGTATAACTTATATATGTTTAATATTATACGTATTTATATGCAAAACTAATAAAATTGTGACCCCTTTTAAGTAGAGGCAATGTGCGATGACTTATTACACATCATTCCGAGACCCCTATGCGTGTACATTATATGATTGAATAGTTTATGAGATTTTAATGAATGAATAGTTTCCGTTAATAGATACATAATTAAGTTTTCAACTGTGTATTAATTTGTTTCCTTACATAGATTCATTTTTCACTTAAAATTAAAATTTTAAAAAAAATATAATAATAAAAAAAATAATTATAGATAGTGTAGATTAGATTGTTGTAGGTTAATGTTGTTGTGGAATATTAGTTTTGTAATGATAAAGTATGAAACTATATGACAATATTGAAATGTTGTTGTGGAATATTAGTTTTGAATTTTAATGTGTAAGTTTAATAATTTTTAAGTATATATTGAAACAAGATTTTCGTGCTAAATTTCATATAATTTAATAATAATATTCGTGCTTTATATGCGGTATAACTAATTAAATACAGAAGATATTTGTTCCTATTATTAGCCGAGATGAGAAATCCCGAGGATAAGCCTTCACCACTAGGATTTTCTTATGATCTTTCATCTATCCATATATATACGTAGTATATTTTTTCAATCCGTTGAATTTTAAACATATTTGTTTTGTTTACACAATTATCAATGGGTGTATCTAAGTCAACTTTCGTGTCTTCTTTCTAAAATATGGGATTCAACCAATGCTGACCAGTCATTTCTTAAATTTATTTCATAGCCTACTATTTATAGTCGAAGAACTTAACTTACGACCGTTTAGTTAAAAAGTCATTTAGATATTACTAAACTACTAAATGAATACTCGTGTAAATCAATGGTGTATATTGACAATTAATTATACTTGCAAAATCCTGATTTTAGTTTGACCCTTAATGCAAAACTTATGGTTTAATTTTTAGTTAATGTGAGAAAAAAGTCTATGGGTTAGAAACAAAAAAATAAAAATAAAAGTTTACGAATTAAACAATATTTAAAATATTAGTTGTAGATATTATTACCATTTTTACTCAAGTGTATAATAGTCCACTAATATTACTTAATTTTAAGTTGTAATAATGACCATACACTCTTTATAGACAAACTTGTGTTTCGGTTCTATAAAATACAGAAAAAAGAGCACTGGAATATTGGACATAAGGTTTATGTTAAGTTCCTATTTAGTATTTCATGCATAAAAAAGATTTGAAAGAAAAAACATCGATTTATCAAAATCTCTTCTCGTTGTTGCTAGCGAAACATAATTACAAATAATGAAAACTATAAGTCTAGAACATCCGTTTAAGGAAGACGAATATATAATTGTTTTGAAACGACAAACACATTACTATAATGTATGTCTTAAGCCCAGTTTGGTTAGGAGTATTCTGATGTAAACTGATGAAATCTGAATTACAATGCAAGCATGTTTGGTTGGCATGATGCCAGCCAATTGCCCATTCATCCGCCGTGCTACTCACAGATCCGATGCACCAGACATTATATGTGTTGAAACATTCATGTTCTTGTTTACTTACTCATTTTCCCAACACTTCTAAGTTATTCTGTTACATCGTATTCCAGATGTAAACACATAGCTTTCGTGAACATTCATGTTCTTGTATTTGTACTCGTTCTCCCAACTCTTTTATGTTGTGTTATATCGTTTGCTGAATGTAAATACATTGCTTTTGTTAAACAAATAGCAACGCATACATTCTATATAGATATTATTCGTATGTTTGGTGACAAGCTTTTTTTAGAGCTTTTTTGAGCATTTAGCATTTGAATATTAAGTATATGCATCTTTGACTTGTTCACAATCTCACCAACACAATCGTTCAAACATTTATCCGTTTATATATATTTCATATCGATCTCCTCAAAGCTCAAGTCATGCCCCATATCGTTCAAACATATACGTAAATAGCTCAATACTCATTTTGTTTACTTTAGTATTCTTATATTTGACTCAAAGTCCATCGATAAAATCCAATTACCTCAAAGTAGACATTTTGTATCAAGAAATTAATCCCAAATACGAAGTATAGCTTATACTTCCTATACGAGATTATTACAAGTAATGCAATTTTGTGGTCACTTATATTTTTCATCTTTCTTTGACTTAAATAACATTTAGAGGTGCCCATTTACCAGTTCTATTCACAAGCCATCAGTTCTATTCACAGGTCATTTACAGTCGGCCCAACTTGATCCAGGCCTAAATGGGGCGTCTAAAAGATTGCTAATGCCTAACTGTAAATCTTTTTAATGTGGATTTGTAACTAACGACGACTTTTATACCGGCGTTTCGCTACGGGCGTGGGGTTAATCTAAGAACTGTTCGTGTAATCATAAATAACGGCATCAACGATTTTTGCAATTTTTGAGACTCCTTCCGCAATGCAAAAAAAAAACGGACATTCATGTAATTTTCCATTACACAAACAATCTTAGATTTAAGGTAAGGATTTTTTCTGCAACCACATGTGAATGACATGGACGTTTTTTGTGATTTTAAAAGACTATTTTTGCAACACAACTATATGTAATGTTCACTTGTAGTAGCAGTATATCTATATGTAAACTTCTTTAATAGATTGAATTTAGGGTGCATTTGATTGTTGGTTTTTAGAGAGTTTGGGTAGATTGAAAACTCAAATCAAACGTTTGATTATAATATTTTGGAATTAAAAGAGGGTATGTTTCTCAAAATTTAAGCCCCACCAAATTGGTTGGTTTTGAGAAGGTTTTGCTTATTTAGTCAAATCAAATATTTGAGAAATGATATATAGACTTAAAAGTGGATTTAATTGTAAACCTAAAAACATATATCATGATCTTGATGGGTTGCAAAATAAGTGGGTTCTTGTTTGCAACCACCAAGATAATGGTACGTGATTTTAAGTCCACAATTAGGTATACTTTTAAATCCATGTATTATTTCTCCAAATATTTTTGTTTATAATTCAAGCACATGTTTAAACTCATTTTATTTTTATCATTTTCATTTCCTATTTTTTATGTTATAATCTATTTCAATTATCATATAAACAAATTTGTTTTTAAAATAATCTTTACTTTTTTCTTCATTTTCTTTTAAATCCAAATTCAGTTCTAAGCCCTTTTACAAACTAAACGCACCCTTACGTAATGTTTATATCATCTAGGTGGAAAAATGAACAAACAAGTACTTTGTTTGGTGGCTTTCTTATCCAGTGTAATTTAGTTGTAGGAATTGTTGACTTTTTGTTGTTTTTCTTCAACGAGGATTTTATGTTCTTATTTATTAACATAATTTCATACTAGTATAAAAGAAATTAATTGATTTATAATTTCTTTTTCCGTCAACACGTGAAAGGATTTTATAATTTTGTATGTTGTCGACATTATACATCCAACATTGGAATAAATATAGAAATTCATAAAAAGTACTCCTTAGTTGTTCGTTATAAATAAAAAACATAAATACAATGCAATATTTTAAAACGATATAATACGAGACAGCGTGGCCCACGCGATGCACGGGCTTTATTCATTATGAAAAAATCATGGGTTTTGTAAGGGTTATGTGTATTTAGTTATTATGCTTAGTTTTGATCGGGGTACTCGAATGGATAAATGAAGTTCTTTTAAGTAACTTGTCACAACTCACCATTTCAGGTCATTTCCCAAAACTTCGATATTTTACTATTCATAAATCACTATTCATCGTTTTACTATTCATCATTTTCGAGGTCAATTTGATATTCTGAGAAACATTTGGGAAATTTACTATTCACTAAACACTATTCATTTCAGGAAAAGTTTTCACTATTCACTTGCATTACTCATTTCATCGTAAATTTAGTTTACGGGTATTCAAATTCGCGTAACCGGATTGGTTTAGGTGCGAATTCATTTCATTAGTGCTAAGGACACTGCATACGGACTAGAGACAGTCTGTATATCATCAGTAGGTCATTTTCATGTTATACCACTCTTAGGATTTTCAAATTTATATATATTTGATACATTTAACGTTTTACGTATAAGTATTTATAATAAACGTTAACTCCCGGTTTAAACATGACGAATATATCTAAATATTCCCACAATGGTCCCGACATATTTTTATATCCATTGTAACATCATAAAAGTTATAACATTCATTTACCCAGTATTATGGAAATTTATTTTATTTATAACGTAAGTTTATAAATATTACGACGGTTTTCGTGAAAACTAAACAATAATCACCCGAACACTCAGTAATTGTACCCAACATATTTTTAACATACTTACAACTTTATTTCATCCCGGTTAACTTTGTTAACATTTATTTCTATTAAACCGGTACCCGATTTTAGCTAATAACTCATATTTACACAAAACCTTACACTAAAATCCTAATTAAATCAAAACTACCCCTACCCCCCCCCCCCTCATCCCCATGAACCGGCCCCCATAAGTCCTCACCAAGGCAATTTCATTTTGTATTCTTAACCTCTAGCCATTATGTACAAGTATTATACTATTATACTTATAACTACATATTTACAAAAACCACCAAAACATTATACTTAACAAATTTGAGAATCAAAAAGGCTCTCATCTCATCTTCCATCACCATAACCCACGACCTCACCACCAATCCATGATCAAGAGAAGATTTTCCAAAAGTTAAAGCATCAAAGTTGTTCATTTTGTCTTCCTAATCAAGAATCATACCACAAAAACACAAGTAATCCAAGGTTTCTAATCATCTCATCACCTAAAATTTCAAAGTGAGTTATCAAATTTGTTTTCATGTTTTCATCTAATTAACACATGTATCTTATAGTATTCATGCTTAATTTCATGCACATACTAGTTATACCACTTTATTTTTGTAGACTTTTGAAACATACAAACCCTAGAATTGGTTTTAGGTACTCCCTTGTTAAATTAACTTGTTTAGTGATCATTAGAAACCCATGGCACCCTAAGAAGGTGTATGGTAGGATTATTATAGCTTTGAGAAGTTTGCAAGAGTTTTGGTTGATGTAGAAACCAGTTTTGAACCTTGGAAATGGTTTTGTAACAAGTAAATATACCTACTGTCCCATTTTGTTAAATCCTGGAAAATCAGTAAAGACAAAGGAAACTTTGGAAAAAATTTTAGAAAATACTTTCAAAAACGAATCCGTAGGCGAAAGAACGGATTAAAAAGAGTTTATAACGGAGAAGTTATGATTTTTGCAAGTTTGTTGACGAAAAGTATTTTTCTGAAAATTACATGTTGTTGGACGTTTTTCGTCGGACAAAAAGAGACTTTAGACGTAACCCGGAGGAGCCAAGCTTTCCAAAATATATTACTACATACTAAGACGTAACCGTGGATATAAAGAACAAGTAAAACGGACTTATAACGACAAAGATATTCACGTCTGAATATCGGCAAAACTCATTTTAGTTTGACATCTTTTGGAAATATAACGCTAAAACTACGTAGTAACTCTAGATTTCTAGAAATAATATCAAGTACCCAATTTCATAACTAACGAAGTATTAGTGATTACTATCACTACAAGGCGTTATTTCAAAGATTTCAACCCGAGGATTTCAACACTAACATGGAAACATACGATATATATATATATATATATATATATATATATATATATATATATATATATATATATATATATATATATATATATATATATATATATATATATATATATATATATAAGTATATATATTGCAACTAGCTTTATTTTTCTAATAGCCATATTTTTCCTAAGTCTTGGAATATATATTTTTTTATAACAACAAGTATTTTTCCAAAGAGTAGAGTGGTATAGGAACATGTGCATGGACATTCATAACATCATTTGGTGATCCAAATTAGATCGTTCATCATTCATATTAGGTTATGGCAGCTAACCGTTCATTGTTGTTCATTTCACATCATCACAGTATCATCAGTTAAGGTGAGTTTTCATAGCCCCGTTTACATTTTATTATTGTTTTCAAATCCCACGGGGGAGAATACATTGCACCATTTTAGTACGAGCCCAAGTATCAAAACCCATGTACATTGCTTAAGTAGCTTGTCTGCCATGTGATAAGTCCCCTAGTATCATCATGAACCGTTAATTTGCCTTTAAGCGAGAGTGAGTGGATAGATCTATTGAGGGTGACGCCTCCATCCGTGGTAGTATTTACCAACACTAAGCGGATGCATTTCATGTCTGTTACATTTGAGTGTTTTGGCAGAACATTCAGGAGGGGCATAATTTCATCAGTCATAGCTTCGGTGTCATGAGCTTAAGGTCTATTGTACTATTTTACGTGACTTTTGTCATGCACTTATACTTGTGGTGGCCGTACAACATTTCATTTCATAAACCTATGATTATTCACCAACATTCGTGTTGACCGTTTTCGCAATGTATTTTCAGGTAACTAAGGTATCATCATATCATATGCATGGAGTCACATTAGGGTGTGCCAGGGATGACGCACTACATTTTGGATTTTCATGCACTTGTATAAATTATCGTTTGACATTTCCTGAACTTGTTTTCTGTAAACGTTTCAACCTTTGGGACCTATGTTTTGTAGCACTGGATGCTTTTAAATAAATCAAACGATATGTATTTTTCAAACGACACTTTAGGTCGTTCAATATTTCCTTGTTATGGTGCTATGACAGTTACACCCCCAGGCATTCCATTCCGCTGCAAGTCAAGTAAATTGGGGGTGTGACAGATTGGTACCAGAGCCAAGGTTATAGCGAACTAGGATGCATCATGATAGGGTTTATGATGTATACGATTCCTAGACTATAACCACATTATCATAGCATCTCATCATTTCAGCATAAGTGCATGTTCATTGTTTTAGGTGATTCCATTATACGAGTTATTTATTTTATTTCACCTTGATTATCACAGAACCATGTCTGCAGACCCAAACGTTGTTATACTGTACTCTATCACAGACTCCGATGTTGAAGGCTCTATGTCTTCCACTGCCTTTTCACCACCACCCATTCCTCTTGTACCTGTGTTGCCACTCTCGACATCAGGTGAGGAAACCGAGCCTTTTGAGGAGGATGAGATGGCTCCTACTCCTCATGTTTCCCCTATTGCACCACCTGAGATTACCCGTGCACCCACTGACACATCATCCTCTGCTACCACCATTCCATCAGAACCTAGGCTTATGTTTCCCCGTAGGAAGACGACTATAGGTCCTAGTAAGAAGGTTTGTCATGCTACATCTACCTTTAGGGTCCCTGCTATCCCTATGTTACCTACACCACCACCAGCCATACCCGCTATAACATGCATATCTACTTCACTATTGCCACTTAGGAAGCGTGCGAGGTTTACTACACCAGCTTCACCTACTACAGAGTCAGAGTCAGAACCACCACCAGTATACCATGTTGGTGAGAGTTTGAGAGCAGCTGCTGCTAGGCAGCCTACTGCTACTATGGAGTTTACAGATGCTAGGGAGCCTACAGATGTTACATCAGAGGGCCAGTTAGGGGCTCAGCAGGAGCAGGTTGATAGTTTGGGTTTTAGGGTTGATGCGGATATCACTACTCGACTTGAGGCGGTTGAGGAGCAGGTCGAGGGTTTGCTTTTAGGCAGAGTTAGTATGAGACGTGTCGTATCATGGGCTTGAGGCACGGCAGTTGGGACATCGGGAGCTGATTGACCAGCTTAGGGGTGAGCTACCAGAGATTCGGGATAGAGCTCAGACTACACAGGAGGCTCAGGGAGAGCTGACACACCAGTTGGCTGTAGCACATGAGAGGTTGGCTATGATGGAGGGTAGAGATGCTGCTTTTCAGCTTCGAGTTCAGCATCTAGAGGAGATTGCAGTTATGATGGACAGGGAGATTCGTCGTCTGAGGAGTGCACCTGGAGCATCTGGAGCTCCTGGACCATCTAGAGCACCTAGAGAAGCCTAGACATAGACTAGTATTGTATTAGCTTTTACTATTTCCTAGTCCCGAGGTGTGGGACATAGTTCAAGAACTTGTAGTCTTTTGGTTGTTGTACAAACAAATATATCAAGTGCGACTCTACTATGTTGGAAATGTTGTGCTATATATATATATATATATATATATATATATATATATATATCGGTCCATGTAGGCCGAAATTTTCATGTATTATATTCATGTGTTGTGATTATATTTATGATGTTTCATGGTTGCTCTTTATGGTTAACGTATTTATACTTGTTGTGGTTGTACTCGTACATGTCGTGGTTGTATTTATACTTGTTGTGGTTGTATATATACATGTTGTGGGCGTATATTTTTGTACGATGACTATTTCTATTATGGTTTTCTCATGGTTGTTGTCGATTATTATTATCAGAAGTATGGCGCCAAAGAAAGTAAAGGCTACATCAGAAACACCCGCTATGACACAAGCCGCTATCCGCAAGTTGGTCAGGGATAGTATAGCAGAAGCTCTGGAGACTGAGAGAGCTGAATTTGCTGCTAGGGCTGCTGAGATTCCACCTAACACTGAAGTGGTTCAACCCACTACTAGGCGTGAATGTACTTGGAAGGATTTCAAGATTAGTGATCCCGTCAAGTATAAGGGCACTGAGGGAGCGGTTGCTTTGATCTGCTGATTTGAAAAGACTGAGAATGTATTTCTCATGTGCGGTTGCCAGGAGGTTAACAAGGTAAAGTTTGCTACTGGTATGCTTCTTGATGAAGCTATGTCTTGGTGGAATTCGTATGCTCAGCCTATTGGTATCGAGAATGCCTACAAGCTCGCTTGGGATCAATTCAAGAAGCTAATGACTAAGAAGTTTTGCCCTCGTACTGAGGTGCAAAAGCTGGAAACCGAATTCTATGAGCTGGTAACAAAAGGTGATGACATTGAGACTTATATCAGGAAGTTTCAGGAGTTGGCTGCACTATGTCCAACTATGGTTCCGTATGATGAGAAAAAGATGGAGAATTTTACTGGAGGATTACCCGAAAGCATCCGAGGGGATGTGATGTCTTTCGACCCACAAACAATGGAGGAGGCCTCCATCCGTGGTAGTATCATCATGATAAGTCCCCTAGTATCATCATGAACCGTTAATTTGCCTTTAAGCGAGAGTGAGTGGATAGATCTATTGAGGGTGACGCCTCCATCCGTGGTAGTATTTACCAACAGTAAGCGGATGCATTTCATGTCTGTTACATTTGAGTGTTTTGGCAGAACATTCAGGAGGGGCATAATTTCATCAGTCATAGCTTCGGTGTCATGAGCTTAAGGTCTATTGTACTATTTTACGTGACTTTTGTCATGCACTTATACTTGTGGTGGCTGTACAACATTTCATTTCATAAACCTATGATTATTCACCAACATTCGTGTTGACCGTTTTCGCAATGTATGTTCAGGTAACTAAGGTATCATCATATCATATGCATGGAGTCATATTAGGGTGTGCCAGGGATGACGCACTACATTTTGGATTTTCATGCACTTCTGTAAATTATCGTTTGACATTTCCTGAACTTGTTTTCTGTAAACGTTTCAACCTTTGGGACCTATGTTTTGTAGCACTGGATACTTTTAAATAAATCAAACGATATGTATTTTTCAAACGACACTTTAGGTCGTTCAATATTTCCTTGTTATGGTGCTATGACAGTTACACCCCCAGGCATTCCATTCCGCTGCAAGTCAAGTAAATTGGGGGTGTGACATAACTTTTGTGAATAGAATTGTTTCATGAAAATATATCAAATTCATGAGTGTCTTTCATTATCGTAACGCATAGCATGGTATTTCAAAGCTAATAATAATAACACTATTTCAAAAGAAAAAAACAGTTTATACTACACACAACATAGGCGTGTTTTTCTTTCTTTTTTTTTTTTTTTTTTTTTTTTTTTTTTTTTTTTTTTTTTTTTTTTTGGATGTTTTATGGAAGACGACATGTTAAACCAAATTTGATTTTGTCTTTCATCTAATTTTGTCTTTCATCTGTAATGTTTGCGTTGTTATATCTCCAAGAGATATCGGTTGATATAGACATCATCCCTTTAAAAGCCTTCATACCTACAAAGATAAAAAAATTGGAAATCATTCATGTATAATTGATGCGTAAGTTTATATTCCTTTACGTTATTCTTAATTTTGGTTTAGAAGCCACATTCACCATTTGGGTGTGCGAGACAAAGTTTAGTGTTTATTTAAAAGAAAGAGTAATGATTTTCATAAATTATTTTCAACGGACTATCTTGGAATGTTAATGTACGTTGTTAAAAGCTTCCTTGTAAAAAATATTTCTAGCGCAATGCTTGAATTCCTTTTCATTGTCTTCAATCATGAGAATTTATCAAGTACCAAAACATTGGCTTGTGTATATTGCTTTATTAGTAGCAAATTTGATCATATAATAGTTTTGTTCATGTACGTACATGTCAGATATTAAACATGATCTAAAAGGTAAAATGTAATTTTCGTATATTAAATAAATTAAAGTTATTCCATCACAATAATTACATTCAAATAAATATACATAACAAAGTAACAAAAAAATTTTGTTCGAAGTTTATAGGTTACAATCAAATTAATTTATTTTCACACATAGATGTTTAGTAAATTTTTACAGTAAGAGCAAAAAAAAAGTTGGTATACATTAAAAGCAGTGCAATAATATAATCGATACTTGTACAATTATTTGAATATTTAGATAAAAACCCTCATGTATATTATACACGGTTTGATTAGGTAAACCGCATATATTTAAACATAAAATCCAAAACCGATCCATGAAAAATGGCTTTTTTCGGTTTTGAGTTTTAATTTTTAATTTTTTTTAGATTGAATGGTTCGACTCGGTTTAGCGATTTCTCGAGTTTTTCAACACCCCTACTTAATATACTACTAATAATATGTTTGCACGTATATCATGTTTATAAAAACTATGTTTAGCTAAACTTTTATGCGTTTCTGCTATACATTATTTTGTCAACTTAATCTTATCTTAGAAGGAGTGAATATTAAACTTCGTAGGCATAAACATTATATTTTTCTTAAAGCTATCTCTCTAACTTAATATGTTACCATCACAATTCCATACGCTTCTCATTTAAATCTTACTCACCATCATTACCCATCTCACAATCCAATTAAAAAACCTCCAATTTTTTTTATAAAGAGAAATATCATTTTTAAATGAAGATCGCTCGAATTTAATTCATAGGGTTTTTTTTTTTTTTTTTTTATTATTTTTTTTTTTTTTCAATTGATTGTTGTTTTATGGTTTGATTGATTAGTTCTCAAAAGGGTTTTGTTTAATTTTTAGTGTTTTGGGTTTTGGGATAAAGATTTGTTTTTTAGGGTTTATGTGATTGGTTGTGAATTGGGTTTTGTTGGATTAGAATGAATTGAGGTTTTTAGTGTATAGATTTTATTTTTAGGTTCTTGGAAATAGATAATAATTCGGATTATTCTTGGAATAGGAGTAATGAGTATTTGGGTGTGAATAAGATTGGGAAAGGTATTAGTATGTCTTACAACCAACTTGTATTTGAAAACAATCTATATAAAACAAAAAAATCATAGCCACAACAGGGAAACTGGTTTGATTAACATATGAGTATATCGGCAGAGTATTGTCCGAGGCAAATCAATGTCTGGAACAAAGTATTGCATGTCTCATTACAGTCTTCATTATTGTCAAATTATCCGAAAGGAAAACACAATATTATCTTAAATTATTGTAATTGATCTTGTTATGCTAGTGTCGGTTGTTGAAAGTTTCCTTCCTTGTCACTTTCTTCGATAAGCTTCCTTGTCACTTTCTTTGATCATGAGAGTTTTAAGTCCGCGGGGGGCTGTCACTTTAGAGAGTGCAACATAAAATTGTCCATGACTTAACACAGGACTCGACAAATAAAGGATGACAAAGTTAAGCAAATTTCCTTGGCTTTTAGTGATGGTCCTTATGAAGCATGGCTTTATAGGGAACCGTATCTTTTTCATTATGAAGGGCCATTTTGATTGCTTAGACGTGACTGTGATTCTTGGTATTAGGGCGGTGTCCCCAATATTTGATCCGGTAATGATTTTTGCTCGAATAACAAACTTAGGCGAGTTCCATTGCTTAATCCCCTGCTTGGATTCACACTTCCTAATAGCATCATAGTTAACACTTTTTTGAGGTTTATGGGTAGGCCCTTCCTGCACTTACAGCTAGCACATGTCAAGTACTACCAACCACTTTTAGTTTGAATTTTGTTGATTTCCACTTGACACCTGAATGTTGCAACCTAGTAAATTGAGAAGTTCAGAAACAATATAAGGTAAAGTAGTACTACGTAGTAGTAGTACTGTAACGCGCATAAGGATAAAAGCATAAAGGTACCTCATTTTTTCTATTACACCCCCATCTTAATAGTTTTTCAAGTGTTCCATTCTTTTGTTTGGTTTGATCAATAAGTAAGCCCTCATGGGTGAGATCCACAGCACTACACTCCATAAATATAAGAAATGTTTTTTACTTGCCAAGTATTAAAATTTGTTTGCAAAGACTAAATACTTGATAACCTGATTAGTAATTTAAATTCCTTTAGTGCAGGATTTTCATTTTGGTCACGGCCCAAAGCTAACTGATGACGTATAGTCTATATATGGGCCACGAGCCCAAATGATAAACATTACTAAGGCCCAAAACCACCATGCGTGGGCTATTGTAACTTGGGCCGCATCAATAATGGGAACAGGCTCACGTAAGCCCAAACCCATATAAACTATACACGGTATAGATAAGGATCATCTATCTATGGAACAGATATCCTTACTCGGATAAGCATAATGGGTGCGAAACGTAAGGAGCAAGAACCCTACAAGCATTCTGCGCCTATATAAGGAATGACATAACTCTCATTCAAGGTACGATTCATAAACCCTAAAACTCTTTACGAGAACCGTAAATCGATTACTTACTCTCACGCCGGAGTCTAATTGTGGGAGACAATCCCACGATAAGCCTAACGGTGTTGTTTATTTTCTTAATGCGCAGGTTACAAGTACTAAGAAGCGAATTGGTACGAGAGCAAGAGCCCATAATCAGGAACGCCCAACTTTTGTATCAACAAGTGGCGCCATCCGTGGGACCCTACTAAGAACTAAGAACTAGAATGACAAAGAATAAGAATTCAAGCCAGCGGATTCCGCAGTCAGAAAAACGTGACCCCCAGAGGAAGAATCAACAAGATTCGACCCCTAGGCAGGTTGCTGGGACAACCAGCGCACCTGGTCACCAAGAGCCAGGGATAACCCAACCTCTTCCAGTGGTAGAACTACCTGTAAGGACTACCCAAATCACCCAAGTGGTCCCAAGCGTTGAGGAACTCCAGCGCACTCTCTTCACCACTTCTCACCAAACTGTACCCGCAGTGAATAACACTGTGCCATCAGGCGCGCCTAACCGAGATAGGGTGCCTAATACTGAGGCAGACATTCTTGCAGCAACTGAGGACACACCCAATCTAACATTGGGAAATTTTGTATCCCAAAACTATGAAACCTTAACCGCCCCCATGCAAGAAGAAGCAAGGAGAAGGGCATGCACGAGCCTACAAGCTTGACTCAATTTTGGTCCTGAACGTGAACCATCACCACTGCGCCACCCACGAGGAAGACGCGCAGAACGTACCACTATCCACGATAGGCTGGGTACGATATCTGATTCACAATACTCAGAAGACAGCGAGAGGCGCACTAATGTTCACTCCAGACTTGGCAGTCGAGGGATACAAGACCGATTAAGACCTCAGCATTCGCCAAGCCAAGGATCCTCCAAACCTGGGAGTAAGAGGATTCAAGACAGACTGGGGAAAAGAAGATCCCCAAGTGAAAGTCCCTCAAGCTCTTCTTCTGAAAGAAGCCGGCGCAAGCGCCGAAAAAGAGACTACCCTTCCTCCAGTGACTCCTCGGACAACGAGGATAAAGAAACAGGACACTGGAAGTCAAGAGGAAGACGTCGCGAAGAAGAGAATAAAGATATGTCTCTTCCATGGCGTCGCCAGAAAGTTGACGCGTTTACACGACGCATCAGCGATTACTCAGACCGCAAACGCAGGTGCATGCCCACTAATGTGAAAACATAAGATGGAACAGGTGATCCGGATGATCATCTAAAAGTTTTCGAATCAGCCGCCACTATCGAAAACTGGCCACAGCCTGTGTGGTGCCACATGTTTAATTCTACGTTAGTAGGGAACGCGCGCACATGGTTTAGCAAACTCCCACGTAGGAGCATCGGTGGGTTCGAGGAATTACGGAAAGCATTCCGTCTCAACTTTACCCAGAGAAATAAGTGCGCTAAAAACCCTGTTGAGCTAGCAAGAGTGAAACAGCGCCAAGGGGAATCAACCAGCGCTTTTATGGAACGCTTCAAGGATGAGTGCATACATGTCAAAGCATGTCCTGAAATCCTAAAAATTTCAGGGTTCATGAATGGGATTAATAACCCAGAACTTATCCGAAAGCTAAATGACAAAGTTCCCCAGACTTTCGATGAGCTAACAAAGCGCACCAGATCCTTTATACAAGGAGAAGCAGCTGCTGCGGACAGCAAAAAGGGTTATTTGAACTATAGGCAGCAAGATCAGCCTAGGAGACAATTCAACGATCAGAATAACAACCGCAGCAGGAATTACCGCAGCGGAAGAGACAATGACAAGTATACCCCTCTCACAAAAACTCCGAGGGAAATATTTGTAACAGAAGGTGCAAACTTCCCAAACCCGCCACCAATGCGCACAGCAGAGAAAAAGCGCATAGGGAATGGATACTGCGAGTACCATGGTCAAAAAGGTCATACAACTAACGAGTGCGACCAGCTAAGACAACTAATTGAAAAGTTAGTAAGAGAAGGCAGAATGGACCACCTTGTAAAAAACATCAAAGAGGGAAAAGACAAACAAAGGAACGGGGGTAAGAAAGAGCCCCCCAAAGAAAAAGCTGATACCATATACATGATACTGTCATGGCAGCGCAAGATAAAGCAAAAAGTCAGCCAAAAATTCTCTCCAGAAAAAGAGATATCTTTCCCTACTCTAGCTGCGGATAACGCAGTTGTAGAACCTCTAACTATTGAAATACATACGGGAGGACATGATATCCACTGCATGTACATTGACGGAGGAGCATCCGCAGACATCCTGTATGATCATTGTTTCAAAAGACTGGGACCTGAAATCCAAAGTCAATTGATACCAGCAACAACGTCATTGACTGGATTCACAGGAGAAAAGATCTGGCCCATGGGGCAGTTACGCTTGCTGGTGGTTGTAGGAGATGAATGATGAGGCGAAAAATGATCCGTTTTTAGGGGGTCATTTAAGCCCGAATCCGAATTTATTTGATCAAATATTGCCCTAAATCGTTCCTTTTGTGATTTTAGGTGTTTGGAGAGTGAATTCTGGAAAAGAAGCTATTTTGGACGTTTTTGGAGCATAAAGTGAAGAAAACAACAAAGTACCAAATCCAAGCTGGAATTACAAGGTGACGGCGTCAAGGATTTACTCTTGACGGCGTCAGAAAGGATGAATATTTTACCGAAGGTTGTGAAGGCGTCAGATGAAGAGATGACGGCGTCAAAATGACCAAGATTAATTTACCGAGGGTGGTGACGGCGTCACATAGGCCGTCACGATTGGATCTAGGGCGTCCGAGGAAGTATATGGCGGCGAGTTGACGGCGTCAGATTTTACTCTTGACGCCGTCAGGACGATTTTCCTATATATAGTTTTCTAGTTTTTTCATTAAAAAGAGAGAAGTTTTGGTGAAACCCTAAAGACGATTTTGGTGCCTCTTTTACAGGTTTTTCAAGGGTTCCAAACCCTTGAGACCTTGCATTGTAATTGAGATAAGTATACTCTTAATTCAATCAATATGTCTATGTGTTGGTTGTCTATCTTTTGTTCTTATCTTAATTCTACTATGCTAGGCTAAATTTCCTTTGTGTTTGCTTAGATCTAATGAAACCTAGATGTTGATTATGTGTTGATTACTTGTCTATTCTTGTTTTGAATGAATGATATTATATGTTAGGCTTAAGAAAACTGGCAGATTTCCAAATGGTAACATGCTTGAACGTCTTAAGAAACATGAACCGAGGCGTACTAGGTCTTTATTGGTTGTATTTAATGCATGAGCCACTGTTTACAATCCCTATAGTTGTGCTGGGTCATGGTGTAGGAGGAGATAAGAGCTCATAGAGTTGGGGAGTTATGTATGCCACTCCACGAATGGTATTAAGGAATACAACCCGTCATTCATACAAGTGTAACAAGTAATTAACATGTAAAAGATATCTAGGGAGTAATGAAGTCTAAGTAAACACAATTTCTCCAACCACTGCTCACAACCTTAGTTTAATATTAGTTTAATTTCATTAGTTAATTAGTTATAAAGTAGTTTTTGGGTTAGTTGATTAGCAACTAATTCCGCCCACTCCTTCAAAACCCGAGATTTTACTTGCTTTCATAAAATATAAAAACACAAAAATAATCATCTTCCATCTATAGAACTTTTAATTAGGTTTTCTAATCCTAGCGACACTATTCCTAAGCTGAACGATCAATCCCCCGGTACTTGTCACTATACTATACTACAACGATCAGGTACGCTGCCTGGTGGGGGTTGTAAGCCTCGCGAGATCCCTCGAGAGGTAAAGCAAGGTGCGATTCCCACGCATCAAGTTTTTGGCGCCGCTGCCGGGGAAATAGTTATTGTCTAGGTTAGGATTTCTTTTTATTAGGTCTACTTGCTAGATTCCTTTCTAGTAAGATTTTATTTTTATTTTTAGGTCTTCTTTAGTCTATCTTATTTCTTCGTGCTTTTGTTCGTAACTCTTTACCATTCGACATCATGGAAGGTGGTAACATCTTTGAACCCATCATCCCACCACAACAAAACCCACCATTAGAACCCCTTAGGCCCCGAACCTTAGGAGAGTATTCCCGACCTAGCCACCAAGGCTACCGAAACACCATTGAGCTCACCGGAGCCAATGTGACCCCCTTGCGATCCGACACCATCCGGTTGGTGCAAAGCGGATGTGCATTCCATGGACTTCGTTCCGAAGATCCAAACCAACACCTTAAGGACTTCCTCAAAATCGTAGATTCCATAGACCTAGGTGTTGAAACTAGAGAGACTACCCGTTTACGCCTATTCCAATTCTCTCTACGGGATCAAGCTAGTCAATGGCTTGAGCGTTTCCCCGCGGGATCCATCACCACATGGGACGATCTC
This sequence comes from Artemisia argyi, assembly GCA_030686995.1. Lineage (NCBI taxonomy): Eukaryota > Viridiplantae > Streptophyta > Magnoliopsida > Asterales > Asteraceae > Artemisia > Artemisia argyi. The sequence continues at coordinate 95,598,294 of CM060707.1, read as the reverse complement.
GCCAATCGCTTCCTTACCCAATTCTTTCCGCCGGAAAAGACCGCAATGCTTAGAAGGGACATTTTGTGGTTTGAGCAGCAGCGGGGTGAAACTTTCTACGAAGCTTGGGCCCGTTTTAAGGATCTCCTCCACAAACTCCCCCATCATGGTATAAACCTTTGGTTATTAGTCCAGATTTTTTACGATCATGTTGACTATCACACTAAGCGCACCATTGACAGAGCCGCGGGAGGTAAATTACGTGATAAGAACGCCGAGGAATCTTGGGCAATCATCGAGGAGCTAGCCACTAACAATCAGGAACTGTGGGAGTTTAAACATACAGTAGAAGCGGCCATCAATGCAGTCTCGGCATCTGGAGGAAACACCGAAATCCCCGATGAACTCTTATGCAAAATTGAGGCAAAAGTTGACTATTTTGAGGAAAGGCAAAGGAGACCCTTAAGTCCTAGACAAGCCACGGTCAATTCTGTCTCAAGATCAACCTCGATACCATTATCTGAATCACCCTCTAGAGAACATGTCGAAACTTTTCAGAAGTGCACTCCACCTTGTTCCCCTCCCAAGGAACTTAGCTCGGAATTTGAGGCTAGGATGAGAGAGTATATGGCAACCCACTCTGATCGGCTTGCTAGATTCGAAGAAGCAGTTTATAAGCAAAAGGAGGAGATGCAGGAGAAAATGAATGAGATGCTGAGTCTATTGGAGGAGTATACCAATCAGAGAACCCCCGAACGAATACTGCTAAGGAAAGAAAGCACTATTCCCACCACCCAATTTGTTAACTCCATCACCATTGTCCATAAAGATAATGAGAAGGTAAAAACTCCCGCTAAACAGACCTTAGAAAAACCGCCTGAGTCCCAACCTTTGAGCTACTACCTGAAACACGATATAAACAAAAACACCATAACAAATTGGATTAAGGGTGATGGGCGTAACCAATCCTCCGAACAGGTTCCCGAGAAAGAGAAAGAAGAGAAAGATGAGTATGATACGCTTATTGGAGGATCAGTGGTCGAGAGGTTATTAATACAGAAAGTGGCCACTAAGCAGGTAGCATGTGGGAATTTTAAAATACCAACGAGCATCGGGGACTTGAAACATCTTAGTGCTTTCGCCGACCAAGGATCGGAAGTAAATCTTATGCCCCTAACTATTTACATCCAACTAACGTCAAAAATGCCAGCACCTACTCGTGTTAGGCTATCTCTTGTTGGACACTCGTACGTATACCCCCTAGGAATCGCAGAAGATGTATTAATCAATGTTGCAGGATTCATGTACCCCGTTGATTTTATGATCATTGATGATAAAGGGGATGGATGCATGCCAATAATCCTTGGGGCACCGTTCCTCACCACCGCTAGGGCTGTCATTAAGTATGAAGATAGGAAGATTGAGCTTTAGTCTGGAAAGAGAAAGATTAGTTTTCACATGACTCCGCGAAGTGGGCATGAGAATTTGAGTTGGAGAATGATTAAAAACAACATTGGCACGACGCCCATTCGTGTTCAGAATAAAATTCTTGCATGGGAGGCAAGAATCAAGAGCTATAAGAAAGCTAAGGATGAAAGGAGAAAAAGCAATAAGGATCCGATAGAACTCAAACACACCCAACACACAAGCAATCATACACCGTTTGAGGAAGGGAACTTAATACTCTTGAGACACTTAGAAACCACAATACCACCCGATAAACCGAGTCCTTGGTGGTATGGGCCATTCACCATCGAAGGATTGAGCCAAGATGGGGTAGCTAGCTTGAGAAGCAAATTAGGTGGGAAGGTTATTGCGAGTATTGATAGATTGAGGCACTACCACCATAACAGTAATGATCGCAATTATATGGGGTACATCATTTCAAATGATGAAATCACGTAGTAACCCACGACTTTGAGTCTAGCTACAAGACTCGTAAATAAAGAAAAGCGCTTCTTGGGAGGCAACCCATGTTTTGTGTGATTTTAATTGTTTGATTGTTATTTGCTTCCGTATGCATGTTTTATTTTTATTGTTGGTTGATCATGTTTCTCAATTAAAATGTGAAATACTTTATTATGTTGTTTAGCCTAGTCTTAACTTCAACCTAAAGGTATTTTTGCAAAAGATAAGTGTAAGGGGAAACCCCAAATATGTTTTTTAAGAAACAAACCGATCATGATTCTCCACAATATTTAATGAACATGTGTATTCGTATTGTTAGAGTCAAATGCTTGTATTGAGTCATAATGTAGTTTTGCAGGATTTTCCAGGAAGTAGGACAAAGTTTTTCCAGAAATTTTCCGGAAACTTAACATAAAGATTTCTACAGGTTCATTCTGACGGCGTCAGGCAATTGCTCTTGACGGCGTCAGGAGTCAAAAATCTGGAAATTTTACCAGTTTTGTTTTTCTAACGGAGTCTTATAAGTTTTTGTGAATTATTAAGTTTTATAATCTCCAGGAAATCTGCAAACTTCATTCCACAAGCATTATATCTTACTTTGTTTTCTAGGATTTAGTAACTTATATAGGATGCCGCCGATTTTACGCGAGGTTGCCTTGTCTACTTTTGTCAGGATTTACAGGTTATTTGAGACAAGAAGATGATTTATATTCTGGAAGGGAAGCTTTGATTGTTCGTTTTCTTGGAGGAAGATTTAACCTGGCCAACCTAAAATCCATACCGAGCGAATCAGGGGAGTATTTGAATTCATTCTCTTTACTTTTAACTTTTACATTCTTTACTTGAACATTGGGGACAATGTTCATCTTAAGTGTAAGGGGAGGGTAAAAAGATGATACCTTACATATGCACTTTCGCTTGAGTTTGTTTTGTTTGATAGTAGATGAGTAATAAAACTATGAGAAATACTTGTTAGTGCAATTTTAGCGCCAAATTTAAAAATTTTTTACAACATTTAGGAGTGAAACTTTAGCCATAGCAAGCGTCTCATGGATAGGAGGTTGTATGACTAGCACATAACCGTATATTCAGAAAAATTTTCCACCCAAAAATGTGAGGTTCGCCTTTAGTTTTGATAGGAAAAGCATTTATTATTGGTGCTTATAAGTGTACCGGTAGCATTTAGATTCTAGAACTTGCGTTAGTGATGCATCCCGAGACCGCTAGTGAGACTACATTCGTGTGGTAGGATTTACTACATGATAAGAGGCATTAGGATCACCCTTGTGTTAAACCCGTATTACGATTACTTGACCATTTAAGTCATATTACTTGGCTAGTTAAGTCAACTAATTTTTCCCACACCCTTAGCGTTGTACTCATTTTTAGTACACGATACCCCTAGTACACCCCTCCGAGCCTATCTTTTCGTTTCTAACTTTAAGCATCTTACTTAAAGGAAGAATTTGTTACACCCCACTTAAATGTACACCCAAATCGCCTTAGCCTTCCGTGTATGCGCTCATTTTTAGTGCATTATTGTTATTTGTTAAACCCTAAGTTAATTGATTACATGGTTGCTAAGTCGAGTCATATCCTTGTACATATTGTTTTGGGACGATTGGGACTCATGGGTAAGTACTTATTTTATGGAGTAATGGGGAAGAACAACACTTATTACCCCCATATGTACGTTAATCTTAAAAGTGCTCCAAGTGTTTTGATTTTCTTAATTCGAGTCATTAGAATAGTTTAATGTAAAGTATGTAAAGATTCAAGTGTAAGGGGAATGCTCAAACCCCTATGATGTATTATTTTGGATGGTAGGGTAAGAGTGTATAAAAAAAAAAAAAAAAAAAAAAAAAAAAAAAAAAAAAAAAAAAAAAATCGAAAAAATCAAGAAAAAGAAAAAAAAAATAGAAAAAGAAAAAAAAAAAAAAAAAAAAAAAAAAAAGAAAAAAAAAAAAAAAATAGAAAAGAAAGAGAGAAAAAAACATACGGACTACCATCCCGTTTTCATTCTATGTTCATTTTATGTTTTTAGTTATTTTTCATTTATTAGCTTAAGTCGAGTCTAGTCTTGGCTTAGCAACGCCATCTTGTACATGTAATTAACTAAGATTGTTAACTCGCCACCAGTAAAATCCCCTTTATCCAACAAAACCGTGTAATTCATATCCCTACACCTAACGTTATAACCCTTTAAAAGACCTCTTTGATAGTTTATCCTAGGTGCTTACGCCATGTGGTGGAGGTTTGATCCTTTCCCAAGCCTATGGTAATCTATTTTGCTATGACAGGTAGTGAGAGATATCTTCCATTTCCATAATGTTATATTACTTTATTACACCCGAGAGATGTGAGTATCTAAACACTATTTGTGAGGTGCTTGTGTATGACCTCCGTGCTTGTCTATTGGTCTTTAGTGGAACGATTATTTGTTGTAATTACTTTTATATTAGTGTTAAATGACCCCTAACTTGTCTTTTGAGTAGAATAAAAGCTCATTTGCTTGAGGACAAGCAAATCTCAAGTGTAAGGGTATATGATGAGGCGAAAAATGATCCGTTTTTAGGGGGTCATTTAAGCCCGAATCCGAATTTATTTGATCAAATATTGCCCTAAATCGTTCCTTTTGTGATTTTAGGTGTTTGGAGAGTGAATTCTGGAAAAGAAGCTATTTTGGACGTTTTTGGAGCATAAAGTGAAGAAAACAACAAAGTACCAAATCCAAGCTGGAATTACAAGGTGACGGCGTCAAGGATTTACTCTTGACGGCGTCAGAAAGGATGAATATTTTACCGAAGGTTGTGAAGGCGTCAGATGAAGAGATGACGGCGTCAAAATGACCAAGATTAATTTACCGAGGGTGGTGACGGCGTCACATAGGCCGTCACGATTGGATCTAGGGCGTCCGAGGAAGTATATGGCGGCGAGTTGACGGCGTCAGATTTTACTCTTGACGCCGTCAGGACGATTTTCCTATATATAGTTTTCTAGTTTTTTCATTAAAAAGAGAGAAGTTTTGGTGAAACCCTAAAGACGATTTTGGTGCCTCTTTTACAGGTTTTTCAAGGGTTCCAAACCCTTGAGACCTTGCATTGTAATTGAGATAAGTATACTCTTAATTCAATCAATATGTCTATGTGTTGGTTGTCTATCTTTTGTTCTTATCTTAATTCTACTATGCTAGGCTAAATTTCCTTTGTGTTTGCTTAGATCTAATGAAACCTAGATGTTGATTATGTGTTGATTACTTGTCTATTCTTGTTTTGAATGAATGATATTATATGTTAGGCTTAAGAAAACTGGCAGATTTCCAAATGGTAACATGCTTGAACGTCTTAAGAAACATGAACCGAGGCGTACTAGGTCTTTATTGGTTGTATTTAATGCATGAGCCACTGTTTACAATCCCTATAGTTGTGCTGGGTCATGGTGTAGGAGGAGATAAGAGCTCATAGAGTTGGGGAGTTATGTATGCCACTCCACGAATGGTATTAAGGAATACAACCCGTCATTCATACAAGTGTAACAAGTAATTAACATGTAAAAGATATCTAGGGAGTAATGAAGTCTAAGTAAACACAATTTCTCCAACCACTGCTCACAACCTTAGTTTAATATTAGTTTAATTTCATTAGTTAATTAGTTATAAAGTAGTTTTTGGGTTAGTTGATTAGCAACTAATTCCGCCCACTCCTTCAAAACCCGAGATTTTACTTGCTTTCATAAAATATAAAAACACAAAAATAATCATCTTCCATCTATAGAACTTTTAATTAGGTTTTCTAATCCTAGCGACACTATTCCTAAGCTGAACGATCAATCCCCCGGTACTTGTCACTATACTATACTACAACGATCAGGTACGCTGCCTGGTGGGGGTTGTAAGCCTCGCGAGATCCCTCGAGAGGTAAAGCAAGGTGCGATTCCCACGCATCAATGAACAACACTCAACCGCAACATGGATAAATTTCATGGTAATAAAGTCTCCCTCACCATACAATGGTATCATTGGGAGACCTGGAATATCATCCTTGCGCGCTGTACCATCCACAGCGCACGGAATGCTTAAGTTTCCAGTGGAAGGAGGAGTTGTCACCCTCTATAACACAACAGTACCACCAAGAGAATGCAACGCGGTAACAACTGAAGTAGAGACTATTCCAGAACGGCGCACAGAAAAAACACCAAGCCTAAAAGTAGCTATTCATCCCGATTACCCGGACCAACAAGTTTCGATTGGTGGATCTTTATTTGACAAAGGTAAAGCAGCCGTATGCGCACTCTTGCAGAAGAACCTGGACATCTTCGCATGGGAACCAAAACACATGACAGGAGTGCCACGCTCTATTACAGAGCATAAGCTACAAATCCGACAAGGATATTCCCCAATACGACAAAAGAAGCGCGGCCAGGCCCCAGATCGTGCAAAGGCTATTCTGGAAGAAGTACATAAGCTCGTAGACGCAGGCATCATGCGCGAAATGTACTACCACGACTGGCTCTCTAACCCAGTTCTGGTAAAGAAAAGCGATGGCAGTTGGAGAATGTGCGTGGACTTCACGGACCTTAACAAAGCATGTCCACAGGACTGCTATCCACTGCCAGAAATAGACTGGAAGGTAGAATCCCTGTGCGGATACCCTTTCAAATGCTTCCTAGACGCATACAAAGGATATCATCAAATTCAGATGGCAGTCGAAGATGAAGAAAAAACAGCTTTCTACACCAGTCAAGGAGTGTACTGCTACACAAAAATGCCTTTTGGCTTAAAAAAACGCAGGCGCAACATACCAACGGTTAGTGGACACAGCTTTCGAAAAACAAGTAGGCCGCAACTTGGAGGTCTATGTCGACGACCTTGTCATCAAAAGCCACACAGAGGATGAGTTGGTGCGCGACATCGAGGAAACGTTCAGAACATTGGGACGAATAAACATGAAGTTAAACCCCAAGAAGTGCACCTTTGGCGCAACCGAAGGCATGTTCCTTGGATACTTAATAGAACCTGATGAAATCAAGCCTTGTCCAGAAAAAACAAAGGCTGTTATTGATCTCCCCTCACCGCACACACTCAAAGAAGTCCAGTCATTGAATGGAAAGTTAGCAGGGCTAAACCGTTTCTTATCTTAATCAGCAGACAAGTTGCTTCCTCTCTTTAAAACACTCACGAAGTGCACAAAAAAGGGAGATTTTCGCTGGACCGAAGAAGCGGAGGAAGCTTTCCAACAACTTAAACACTATCTGGCATCTTTTCCCAAACTTGTCGCACCGCGACCAGGGGAAGAACTAATCATGTACTTATCGGCAACTCATGGAGCAGTTAGCGCAATACTATTGACAGATAGGAACTCCGTCCAGACACCCATATACTTTGTAAGCAAAGCCCTGAAGAAGACAGAGACTAACTACAGCGCTATGGAAAAGCTGGTCTTAGCTCTAGTATTCGCAGCCAAAAGGCTGCGCAGATACTTTCAAGCGCATCCAATAGCTGTAATCACCGATCAGCCAATCAAACAAGTTATCTCTAAACCTGATGCATCAGGATGGTTACAAAAATGGAGTGTACTGTTAAGTGAATATAACATCTCATATAGACCGCGCACTGCAATCAAAGGACAAATCTTAGCCGGTTTCATCGTGGAGAAGCCAGATACCGACAGTCCAACATCTGCAACCAAAACAGATCTACAGGAACCCTGGATTCTGTTCACAGATGGGTCTTCATGTGTAGATGGATCAGGTGCAGGCCTTATTCTTACAAATCCAGAAGGTATGGAATTCACCTATGCGCTGCGCTTTGAATTCACGGCCACAAACAATGAGGCAGAATACGAAGCCCTACTAGCTGGACTACGCATCGCAATCCAAATGGGTGTACGAAACCTGGAAGCGAATGTAGATTCTCGGCTAGTCGCTAACCATGTGCTAGGTGAATATGAAGCCAAGGATGAACACATGATCCAATACCTGGAAAAGACCAAGTCCTTAATTAAAAACTTTGACAGGTTCACAATAAAACAGGTGCCCAGAGGAGATAACAGGAAGGCTGATGCGCTCAGCAAGATCGCATCCACAAGCTTCGCGCACCTCTCAAAACAGGTATTGGTGGAAACCCTAAAAAACAAGTCAATCTTGGAAATGGAGATATCCACAGTGATAGAAGAACACGATCCTACATGGATGACACCTATCATTGAATTCATTAGCAAGGGAACTTTACCACAAGACCATAAGGACGCTCGAAGAGTGCGGCGCACAGCACAACGATTTGAACTATGAGACAACATACTCTATCGACGCTCTTTCTTACAACCCTGGCTCAGATGTGTTGGACCTCTTCAAGCAGACTACGTACTCCGAGAAATCCACGCTGGATCATGTAGTATGCACTCAGGGCCGCGATCTATGGTGGCAAGCGCTCTAAGGTCAGGGTATTATTGGCCAACCATGCATCGCGACGCACGCGATCTGATAAAGAAATGCAGCAATTGCCAAGTACATAGGCCAATCCCACGCCGACCACAACAAGAGCTAACACCAATTACCTCACCATGGCCATTTTACAAATGGGGCATTGACATCGCAGGACCCTTTCCAGTAGCAGCAGGAGGAGTAAAGTTCCTCATCGTAGCCATAGACTACTTTACGAAGTGGATTGAAGCAAAGGCGGTGGTGAGCATCACAGGAAACCAAGTCAAACGCTTTGTCTGGGACAACATTGTCTGTCGCTTCGGACTACTGGGAGAGATTATATCAAACAACGGAAAACAATTCTGTGATAACCCATTCAAAGATTGGTGCGCGCAATTGAACGTCATGCAACACTTCGCTTCAGTAAAACACCCACAAACCAATGGCCTAGTTGAGCGCGCAAACCACAGTCTAGGGGAAGGAATAAAAGCGCGCCTTGACAGACACAAAGGAAGGTGGGTGGACGAGCTCTCGCATGTCTTATGGGCACATCGCACAACAATCAAAACCAGTACTGGCGACACGCCATTCTCCCTTTTCTATGGAACAGAAGCCGTCATACCAGCTGAGATAAGAATGCCAACTATACGAACAGCAGAGGTCAACGTCACAACAAATGACGAGGAGCGGCGCATAGACTTGGACTTACTGGAAGAAAGGCGTGAACGCGCAGCTATACACGAAGCAAAGGCTAAGGCAAAAATGAAGAAGTATTATGATGCAAAGGTCAAACACACCTCAGTCAGGCCAGGAGACTTTGTATACCGCGCCAACGATGCGAGCCACGTAGAAGACACAGGCAAGCTCGGACCAAAATGGGAAAGACCTTACGAGGTCACAGATGCACTCGGCAACGGTGCATACAGACTGCGCGATATGGAAGGTCACGACCTAGCGCGCACTTAGAACATCTGCAATCTTAAAAGATGTTACTTTTAGGCTACGGCCATTACACAGACACCTTTGCATCCTAAGAGGTGCCCAATAAGTGTTTGTTTTTTCTTTTCTTTCCTAGGAATTGTATTTTTATTTTTTCAAAAAACTTGCAAGTATCAATAAAATGTTATGGTTTCTAGCTAACTCCATAGCGTATTTCACTTTATTGCGTACATACTTATATATGTCAATATTGTTATCTTATATCTTTGCCTACATGGCGTGCATGCATTAATTAAGACCCATGAAGGCATAAAGGATGAGTAAACCTACTAATTCACTCGTTGAGTAAGAGGGTTGCAAACCCATTAACATTTGATCACGCATCCTTGCTAAGCGCCTTACTTTTGAGACGTCGAGGTAAGTTTTACGTGCGCATCCCACGACGGGTGCGCAAATATTAAGTACACCGTACAAGCTTAGCAAATAACGAGCCAAGACACTTGGTCAAATAATAAAACTTAGCAAACAATGCAAGTATATTTCTTAAAGTCACGCACCTAACGTGCCAAGACACTTGGTCAAACAATAAAACTTAGCAAACAATGCAAGTATATTTCTTAAGTCACGCACTTAATTAACAAAAAGGTATCTTATTCGACATTTTTACACAAAATTACAAGGAAAGATACACTTCATTATTTACACAATACATATACAAAAATAGCCTACACGCTATGGCGATGCTCAGGGCTATCATCCGGAGCAGCAGAACTCCCTGCCTCCTGAAGCTTTCTCAGAATCAAAGCGTCCTTGGGAGATACGGTAGGAACACTCACTGGAACCCCATCCGACCTGGGGATGTGTGCAGCACCCACGCCACACAACACTGCCTTGCCCTGAACGCCCCTCTTCTGGGCAGCCCTCTGCGCGTGACGCTTTAGAACCTCTTTCAAGGGAATCTCCTTTTCAAGAGCAAACGGGTTGAGGATGTGGCGAGGCTGCGCGAATACTGGGACCTGCAGCTGCGACACATCAGGCTTCAAGAAGTAATCTGGTTGCGCCTCTGCATCCTCCACAAGGTGACGCTCCAAAGTCAACCCCGCCATAATTACATCTATGGGGTTGTCTTGGTCGCGCTCGAACCTTCCAATGTGCGGCAACTCGAGGACCTTCAACCCCGCCATAGCTTGCATCAACTCATCGTACGCAGCCGCATTATAACCAGGGACCTCTGCCAAGTCCTTGCTCAGAAGCTTGGCCTCATGGAGATCCTCCATAGCCTGCGACTTCCCACGTGCCACCGCACAGTGAACCACCTTCCCAAAGGCGTCCAACACCTCTTGGGACTCCAGAGTGCCCATAGCTGCCAGGCGCAGCCCATGACTAATCAACCACCTACATCATCAAAGACAATTTATGTTAAGAAAAGGCATAGCAACAAAATATTATAAAGAAGAAGACTAAAAAGGAAGTACCTGCGCTCAGCAATGGTCGACATCAAATGAGGGTATAACTCCTCATCGTACTCGATGCTCAGGCCGCGTAGCTTGTTCTCCTGAACCTGGATGATCTTCTCCATACTCTCCTTGAACTTGGCGATACTAGCATAGTGCTCCACCTTCTTCTCCTCCAAGAACCTCACAGCCCAAGTCATGTCAGACTTATAATGATGAAGCTGCCCGCGCGCCTGCTCCACCTCAGCCAGTGCGGACAACTTCTCATGGGTGACCTTCTCAGTGTACACCCTGGAGAACTCCAACTCCGCCTGCGCTTCCGCCAGCTGCGCACAAAGCTTAGCTATCTCCTCATCCTTCTGGGCAAGAGTACTGCTCTCCCCGACATACCTCTTCTTCAACTGAGCCACCAGCTCAGCCTGACGCGCAGCAGTCATAGCCAACTCATCCATCAACTGCTGCGCCTCTACACCCTCATCAACCTTGGCTTTCCCCTCCTTGTTTTCATTCTGCGGAGAGGAAACCACATCCACGAAAACTCCATCATTCTTCGTGGCATCATCCCTACAATACATGAAGAAGATAGTTAGCACATATTACGACAAGTAATACACAAGAAACAGAATAGAGACGCAGATACTTACAGGAAAGGAGAGGCCTCTACAGCCTTCTTATCCGCGCCAGGAGCGGATGTCTCCTCCTCCGCGAACGACTCCGCATCCCCAATAAGGTAGCGTCGTCTCTTCTTGGTGCCACTGCTCCCAGCCTCCCCTTTGCGCTTAAGATTCTGCGCCACCTCCTCCTTCAGCACCTCCTCAGGCTTCCGGATCTCCATGCTGTCAGATGATTTAGCGCGCGCCTCCTCCTCCTGCGCCATCTCCACATCTGGCGCCACGCTCTGAATAGGCGTCACTTGGAGCGGCGGCGTATTTTTCGGGCCAACATCCGGCAGCACTGTCAAACGACCCTCGGTCACCTCTAGAAGTGGCTGCTCACCCTCCCTCAGAGGGCGCACTCCCACAGTCACATGCTTCGGTCTCTCCAGCTTAACAACGGCGAACAAATCCATCTCTGCGCACATAAACAAATAACAAAGAAGAAAGGATTAGTTATTAAAGGTGCGCATATAAGAAGACTTACATATTTGAAGTAAAAGGGACGAACACCCACCCTGGCCTTCCTCATTTATAAAGGTTGGCACCTCGTCAGCAACGCCGAAGTAATTGCGACTCAACCCCATGTGCACCAAAAACTCCTTCTGATAAGGGTTAATGGGTATGCGGTTGGCATCAAGAGTCTGCGCATCGGTCAGCCTATAGGAACCGGGTGTGGGGCACCCATCCCTTGGCAAAGTATCCTGAGTATAAAACTCAAAGGGCGATGGAAAAACCACGTCATCAACCCAGAAAAAATGCTCCCTCCAATGTCTAAGGGAGTCTACCTTCTTAGTGTAACACTGAAGCGCCCCCGAGCACTTCGCGAAAGACACCCATCCATTTGACCACGTTGTGTGGTAGAAGACACGGAACAAGGCTATGGTCGGCTCTATCGCAAGTAAACGACAGTTTACTTCAAAATTCGACACCTTAGCCGCACCTATACTGTGCAGCTATGAGATGTGGAGGCGATAGTTGTTGAGCAAATTGCACAGAAAGATAGATATCGGTACGTGGTAATTCGCGTACTCGAAGAACCGCGTGTATAATCCTATTTTCCCTTCGGGGAAATCGGCTATACACGCGTCAACATCTGGAGCCTCTGGACGCACATCCAGAGGAATGAAGTAGTCAGATGTAAACTGAGTAACATCATTCTCCGTCATCGCAGAGCGAAAGTCCTCTAACTGGGCAACCATTTTCATTAATTCAATGAGACACGCACACAAAAATTACCTAATGAAATGATTACTTTCTTTGCAAAAATACGCTTTTAAAAGAAGTGAGCAAGGGTGAGTGTGTGTTTTTACTGTGTGTTTTTGTAACAATGGGGTCGGTGACTATTATATAGGGAGTAAAAAACCCTAGATGATGTCCACGTGGATCCCACTAACAAAAACGTGTGGCTAGACCCGAAATGGTACATGCACTTTTTCCTGATTTACGAGGAACACGTGGACACAACACCCGATTTTCGAGGTATTTCTTTGAAATATCTATGACTAGGTGCATGGCACTCCAAAATGGGTGGCAATATTTCAATGTTCTCCCGCCACGCTTACCACTGTTAAGATTAGTCTAGCATCCGCGGCTACGAGCCGCACACACTAGACTGGGGGGACATGATGACGTATAGTCTATATATGGGCCACGAGCCCAAATGATAAACATTACTAAGGCCCAAAACCCCCATGCGTGGGCTATTGTAACTTGGGCCGCATCAATAATGGGAACAGGCTCACGTAAGCCCAAACCCATATAAACTATACACGGTATAGATAAGGATCATCTATCTATGGAATAGATATCCTTACCCGGATAAGCACCATGGGTGCGAAACGTAAGGAGCACGAACCCTACAAGGATTCTGCGCCTATATAAGGAATGACATAACTCTCATTCAAGGTACGATTCATAAACCCTAAAACTCTTTATGAGAACCCTAAATCGATTACTTACTCACACGCCGGAGTCTAATCGTGGGAGACAATCCCACGATAAGCCTAACGGTGTTGTTTATTTTCTTAGTGCGCAGGTTACAAGTACTAAGAAGCGAATTGGTACGAGAGCAAGAGCCCATAATCAGGAACGCCCAAATTTTGTATCAACACTAACAGTTCCTCTAGCGTACCATCTTGTGATTTAGTCGCCGAAATAGGCACGGTTGGCTCAACAGCATCAACCCCGTTGCATTTTTAATCTTTGTTAGCCCTTAACAGTTTTAATATCAATATTGCTATATATATATATATATATATATATATATATATATATATATATATATATATATATATATATATATATATAATGAATACTTTATTTGGGACTTAAAGGCAACAATAGCGGGGATCTCTTCACTATCTAGGATAAGCGTTGATGAACAGATGCCTAACTGACCTGTAACATAAACATGGTAATAAAAGTAGGAACAATAGATACTCTAGCACTATACAACCGCACAACCTTATACTAACCATTATAATATTTGGCACTCATGGAGGTGAGAATGATAGTATACTTTCCAGAATGACTCGCCATCATCTTCAATAGTTGATCGCCCAATTTCCCCCATAAAGTGACCCTTAGCGCGCGACCCCTAATTCAGGAAAAAACTGGTTATTTATGTTTCCAGTTTAAGAGTTAAGTTCCATCTTTCAGGCACGTGTATATACATAAACCAGTGAGTACCTTTCATTTATAAGCTGGAAATCAAGGTTCTTTGAGCCAGTCCTTGGCCGTGCAGTTTTTCCCACAGTTGTAACAAACCCAATCACATCTGCCACATAAAAACCATGCATATAAACATAACAAATTAACAATACAGCCGAGATAATCAAAACAACTTTATTTGGGTCTACATAAAAAAGTTTTTACTAATAATATACTTTTTCTCATCTAGAGTCCGATGTTGGACTTGCTTTTTGGTTGACTTTGACATAATGTGACTACAGGTATAGATGGGAAGTACTGTGATAGCAGGTATAGACGGAAAGTGTGGGTGCCTCATATCACCCAAAAGGCTTATTTATACAGCTCCAGGCACATGAAAGCTAGCTAACTGGTAACATTCAATGCCGAGAATATGGAAGAGGCGTTGGACAGATGAAAAGCTATTCTTTGAGGCAGTTTTTTAACTACAGGAATCAGATTGTTGGGCTTCTTATGGGGGTGGACTGGAAGCAGTTTTTTTTAGGGGTGTATTAAAGCTATGGCTTCATCAGTACTTATTGCCTTAATCAATGGGCCATAAAGAAGTGCTGTATGACAAATTTTGTATATTTTTTTTCTTTCGTTTAAGTATTTATGTTTTGTAATTGAAAGCTATTAAAAGCTTTCAAATTAATGCAAGAGCAAATGAATGCACATTTCATCTTGAAAGCTCTTAAAAGCTGCAGAATAAGCTCGGCATGTTGCATATTCATTAGCTTAAACCACATATTTAAGTTTCTTGGCTTATGACATAAATGCTCACATTCAATATGGGGAACTCATTCTTTATATATATATATATATATATATATATATATATATATATATATATATAGTCCAAAAAACATAAATACACTTTTCATAACAAAACGGGCGGGCCGGGTGCGAACAAGCCACGGTTCAAAAAGGCGCCGACTAAACGGGCACGGGCCAAACGGACGTATTTTATACGAATTGCTTTCAAACATAACAACTCATTTATATTTAAAAAAAATTAAATATATTACATCTGTAAGTTTTTCTTTAAAAGTATTTGTAATATTCTCCAATTGAAAGAAAATATATACTCATCTGTGCCCATTTATAACTTTTAAATCGGCAATATATGCCAATTTCAAAAAATGAATAGGGTTAAATGTGCCCAAATCTTTTATAAATTTGCTCAAATTAGCGCATATATATATATATATATATATATATATATATATATATATATATATATATATATATATATATATATATATATATATATATATATATATATGTTGAGGCAACATGATCAAGATCTCTTTATGTTTTAATGATGACAAACAAACCATCGAAACACATAAAATAACAAACGTTAACTCAAAATCGCCGGAGCCAATGTCTGCTCCTGGCGCGCTGCCCGCGCGTCAACGCGCGGGTGACGCGCCAGGAGTGTGTATGGTTCCGGGCGAATTTTGAAAGTCGGCTTTCCCCTTACCCGACAAATGTGGATCTTTCAATACAAGTATGAATATGTTATGTGCTTAATTGAGAACACTCGAAACGAGTTTTGAGATTTGAGAAATCCCATTTTTAATACACCCATTTACGGGAAAATGCCAACTCATGTTTCTAACTATCACCTCTAGTCAAGGCTTTTCTAAACTTAGGGAGCTTACATATTTCACGTGACATCGTGTTGAAGCATCCATGTGCTCATATCCCGTGCTTACGTCTTGTCTAATTACGTAAAGGGTTTACTCCATTATTGGTCAAACTGAGTCAAAGATCACTTTACGTAAACGCATCCTTTCCCACTTGGGTTATGCTTTACATCAAGGCAAAGCACTTAACTTGTTTGAACCAAGGTATTAGTTGAGAACGTCGAGTCGTGGAAAGTCACGAGATATGGAACTATGGATTCTCGACGTTGTGTTACTTGAACTTATAAGTAACCTGTGATTTTCTCAACTTATAATCTTAATTGTCTAAACCTTTTCTTCTTAATGACAATTAGATTATGTCTTAATCCTCTCTTAATCTCATTTATACATAAGACAAAACCAATCGTATCCAATCATATCCAAATCAAATATTCTCTTACACAATCTCTTACACCCTTACATATTCCCTTACACACTACATCTTAACCATCCTTTCCCTTACAACACATCCCAACCCTTCATATTAAACACATGCCAATTGTTGGAAATCCTAATATGGCTCCTCTCATCCAAGCCATTGATTTCAAATTACAACACATCACAACCATCCATCCAACCCCTCATCTCTATATCATCACATGGGTTTGATCTCAACCATTGAATTAAAACTAAACTCATCTCAACCATCCATCCAATCTCTCCTATCTATGCCACAACATGTGATTTATCTTAGCCATTGAATTCAAACCAAAACAATCCCAACCATTGATCCAAACTTTCCCCCCAAGCAAAGGAGGCTCCCTATGATCTCATCCATCCATTTCAAACAAACTCATCTCAACCCTCTATTCACCCTTTCCCCCCAAGCAAAGCATATTCCTTGGAATATCCTCCTCAACCCTAACCTAAGCATATTTGATCTTAACCATTCATTTCAAGTGAACTCATCTCAACCATCCACATTCCACACATGCCAAATTGTTTGAAAAACCAAGGGAGGCTCCCTTTGATCCTAGCCATCCAATTAAAACCGTTTCATCTCAACCCTCCATCTCATTCTTACCCCCATGCATTGGAATATTCCTTGGCATATTATTTCTCTCTTTTCTATGCCATGTGAGGAGATACACTTCTACCCCTTCCAAATTACCCTATCTACACTTTAAACCCTTGGTAATTTAGTTTATCTTTAAACACTTCACAAAACATTTTCCAAATTGGCTATTTGAGTTGGCAAACCTTAGAATGATTAATGTTAAGGTTTAGTGTAAAGTACAATTGGGGGTTTAGCAAGGATAGGTATTTATAAGATCCAAACACCCAACACTTGGGAAACATTTATAGATGCCTGGCGCGCTGCCCGCGCATTGACGCGTGGGTGACGCGCCAGCCTCGGTAAAATTTCCCAAGTTTGGGTTCTTTGCCTATAAATACCATCCTTGCCTCTTGTATTCCTCACCCCTTGCCATTATTCTTTCTCTCTAGATTCTTTCTCTTAATCTCTCTCAAATCTCTCTATCTCTAATCTTGTGTTCTTGTTTATCACACTAACATCTTTGGAAGAACACATCTATTTGCAAGGGAAGAATCACAAGAACCTAATCCACTCTTGTGATTGTGTCGAGGGTCTTCTTTCTTATACCCTTTCTATTACAATCGAGTCTCTAGGTTAGGTTAAGACTTGATTGAACATTCATTCATTCATTCAATTATTTGTAAGGGAAGTCTTGTATCTTGGTGACCAAGCCTAGATCATTGGGGATCTAGTTGGGGGTTTGATACTTCCGGGTGGAAGTCTTGGTAGAGATCTTTGTGATCCTTAGGTAAAGTCGAATCGTGAGATTCTTTTGGATGGTTTCCGAGGGCGGAATACCGTTGGTGAGTAACTCCTTCTTTGTGAGCATCAATATTGGTGGAGTGAATTATAACGGTTTGTAGTCCACCGAAAGGATTATACTAGTGAATAGTATCGGAGTCGCGGATTCGCAAATGGACGTACGGATGGTATAAACCCCCCATCCCGAACCAGTATATATCATTGTGTTCTTTACTTGCTTTATATACTTTGGTTGTGATAGTGGTTGTTGGATTATTTTACAACCATTGGTGTTCTCTTTGGCTTAAAGTTTTTTTTAAACATCTAAGAAGCCTAAGAAACCGTATTCACCCCCCTCTACGGTTCTACAATTGGTATCAGAGCGGTATACTCAAGTTTTTGAGCATTAAAGCCTTCCCAAGAAGTCGTTTTAAGTCAAAAACTTCTTTTCCAAAAATCAAAAATCCTAACTAAGATTTTTGGTAAAGTAGAGTATAGATCCATGGCTCAAGAGAACTATGTTGAGGGGTGTTCTATGCAAAGACCACCTTTGCTAGAAACCGATGGGTTTTGTTTTTGGAAAACCCGATTCGAGACCTATGCTAGGTCCAAAGATCTTGATTTGTGGGAAATCATCCAAAATGTCAACTTTGAGTTTATGGTGGAAGACTCGGAAACAAAGTTGTTGGTGAAAAAGCCACATATGGATCTTAATGATGATGAAAGAAGAAAGCTTGGTAAGAATGATGAAGCCAAGATGTTGATCTATAATGCTCTACCTCGAAGGGAGTTCGAGAGGGTTCATGTCTGCAAGACCGCCAAGGAAATTTGGCACTCTCTCATCATCACTCATCAAGGCAACTCTCAAGTGAAAGATTGCAAGATCGATTTACTCATACAACAATATGAGAAGTTCTCGATCTCGGATGAAGAAACCATTGATAATGGGTACACAAGGTTCAATGCTATAATCACTAGTCTCACGGCTCTTGATCCTAGCTTCTATAACAAGAACCATGTGAGAAAGTTTCTTTGAGCACTTCCGGTGAAGTGGAGGTCAAAGGTGACGGCCATAGAAGAAGCCAAGAATTTGGCGGAACTACCTCTTGACGAGCTCATTGGAAATCTCAAAGTCTATGAGATGATTCTTGAGAACGACAAGGCGAGTACCAAAGACAAGAATGAGAAGGTTAAGTCTTCGGCTCTTAAAGCTAAAGTTACTAGTACTCAAACTAGTAATGATAGTGATGGTCAAGAGGATAGTAATGAAGAAGATGACATGGATGACGAAGAGTATAATCTTATGGCTAATTCGGAGGTTCTTTAGGAAAGGTGGTAACTTTGGAAGAAGAAATCGGTTTGGAAACCGAGATAATGGTGGAAGGAACAACTTTGGGGGAAACCGAAGTGGTGATAACAACAAGGTTGGTGAAAGCTCGAGACGCACCCAAGGATGCTACAATTGCGGAGAGAATGGTCATTTCATCAATGAATGCCCTAAGCCTAAGGTGAACAAGGTGTTCGTTGGAGGAGCGTGGAGTGATAGTGAAGATGAAGACCAACCAACAAATGACGCTACGTGTCTTATGGCTCATGAAAAATTTGAGGTATCTTTAAATCCTTCCTCTTCTAATAACTTAGATACTATCAATTTGCAAAAGGAGAATGAGAAATTAGTTAAGTTTAATGGTAATTTTAAAAAACCCTTGATAAAGCTCTCAAAGAAAAACGTCTTCTTGAACTAGAAAATGTTAAATCTGAACTTTGGCATAATTTGTATAGTTATTAAGTTTGGTCATAATTTGTATATTATTGCTAATATGGTTATTTATAAATGTTTTTAGTGGTTGTTTAGACTAGATCTTATTTTTACTACTTTAAGTTTGATCTCATATTAAAAAAAACATACACACACACATACACACACACACACACACACACACACACATATATATATATATATATATATATATATATATATATATATATATATATATATCTTATGTGGCATGCTTACATGGCATGTTGCTTAGGTGGCATCCAGTGGCGTTGAGGTAGCGTTATGGATGCATATGTGACATTGATGACGTCATGCACATCATGTTTTATATATATATATATATATATATATATATATATATATATATATATATATATATATATATATATATATATATATCAAAGGTGCAATAGTGGTATCAATGTTTTAAAGCTTATACAATGTTCGTTTTGGTTTGATAACTATATTTAAGGATGAGCGTAATAAAGGTAAAGAGGACACGATAACTATATCTACGGATGAGCATAATAAATGTAAGGAGAACATGTCCGTACCTCCCATTACATATGTTTAGGTTAGACACCACCACTACCACGCGTGGTGGTGGTATGCATTACTAACAAGTAGAGGGGTGTTTGTACTTGTTTTCAGTGTTAAATTTATATTTATTTTGTGTTGGGATATGAAATATCAAAGTACTTCTGGATGTCAAAGTACTGTTGCATGAAGAATAAAGTCAAAGTACTGCTAAAGGAAAAAGTCAAAGTACTGCTGTTATTGAAGAATGCTTAATGTACTTCGAAGGAAACAAGGACTGATGTGCAATGTTAGATAAGGATTAATGTGTAATATTAAAAGAATATTCTAGAATTAGTTAGGGATAATGACTTGTCGTTCAAGGATTATATGTTGTAAACCGACTTAAGGTTATCTATATAAAGAGCCTTAATAAGTATTAGTTGATACAAGTCTTATACAAGTCTTAGATAAGTTTTAGAGAAGTTATCATACGTTTAGAGTCGATCAAAGTTGATAAAGTAGTTAGGGATTGTTAGTGAATCTGTGTAACAAAGCAGGTTCAAAGTTTGATTAATATAAAAGTTCTTCTTAAGCTTTGTGTTAGTAGATTCCGCATACTTTACAAAGTAAAACAGTGTTTCAATATTAATAGTGTTGAGTTTACTCAATATTGTTAAACCCTTACAAGCTACAAAGTAGTTTGATCAGAGTATATCGATCCGACAATTGGTATCAGAGCTTGTGTTGGAAACTCTGATTAAGAAGACAAACCTTTAAACCTTTTAACCAATTTCACTACAAACCCTTCAAGATGTCGACTGAAGCTGCACCTGCTCCCTCAATCACTGCTGTGAGAATCCCTATTGTTAAGAAGGGAGAATACAATCTATGGGCCATGAAGATAAGACAGTACATTGCCATCACAGACCATGCTTTGTGGGATGTGATTGTCAATGGTAACATGCAAATTGATGAACCAGTAGAGGTACCTGGACAACCAAAACCACCAAAACCTACTGTACCTGCTGCTACCAAAAGAAATCAAGACAAAGCTCTCAACATACTGCTTTCTGCTATTCCTGATGGTCACCTATTAAAGTTTCATGATGCCAAAGATGCCAAACAACTATGGGCTGTAATAAAGAAGAAGTTTGGAGGTAATGATGCTTCCAAGAAGATGCATAGGAATTTGCTTAAGAAACAATTTAAAACTTTCACTGTTGGTGAAAGAAAAGGTCTTGATTATGCTTATGAAAGATTTCAACATCTTCTGAGTATGCTAGAACTATATGATGCTGAGGCATCAGTTGAAGATGCTAATTTAAAGTTTCTGAGAAGTTTGCCATCAGCATGGCATGTAGTTGCTACTATGATCAGATGACAATCAGGGCTGGATACTATGGACTTTGATGATCTTTACAACAATCTAAAGGTGTATGAGCATGAGATGAATGGTACTACAGGTTCAAGTACACAGCAGAACATTGCTTTTGTCTCTTCTGAAAAAAGAAGCAGTACTTCTAACAAAGGTACTGCTTATCCTGTTTAAAGTACTGTGACTGAAACACAGGTTCCATGCACAACAATGGTCACCACCAACTCATCACAATCACTTACCCCCACCTCAGATGATGTTCTATGTTCATTCTTTGCTCAACAAGCATCTCTAACTGTCACCTATCAAGAAGATGTATTGCAAATAGATGATGATGCTTTGGAAGAAATTGATATCAGATGGCAAGTTGCCATGCTCACTGCAAGGATCAAGAAGTATGTGAACAAGACAGGAAAAGGCATCAATTTCAAAGCTAAACAAGGAATCACATTTGACAAGTCCAAGATTGAGTGTTTCAACTGTCAAAGGACTGGTCACTTTGCAAGGGAGTGCAAGTTTGCAAAGTATCAAGCAAACAAGATGATTGAGCCACCCAAGCCTGAAAGAAAAGAGATTCCAATTACTGAACCAAAACCAAAAGCTTTGGTTGCTCAAGAGAATCTGTCAGAGATTGATTGGTCCAATGAGTTTGATGATGAACCTGTAACCTATTCACTGGTTGCATTGGAAGACTGGAGCACAGCATTTGATGAAGAGCCTGGATATGCTGCTTTGGAGTCAAGAGATGATCTAGGAAGCTTTGATTGGAGCATGGAGTTTGATGAAGCACCTGTTCAGATTGCTATGGTAGGTGCTTCACCAAGTTCATCCACTAACTCTGAGGTATGCTCTAAGTGTAATGATATGTATCAAAAGGTACTTAGTGAATATGTAGCTGAAAGAGATAAATTTCAAAAGGCTAGGGCTGAGATAACTGTTTATCAATTAACTTTAGAGTCATTGGAAGCCAAAATCATTACACATGAAAATAATGAAGTAGCATGGCTTGAAACATATAAACAACAGGAGTACCTAGTTAAGTTAGTGAATGGAAACTAGGATGTAAGGTGTCTGAACTAGAGAAAGTGACTGCTGAAAGGGATAAGTTGTTAGAAAAACTTGCTGTATAGAATGAGGCTGGTGTGTCACATGTTCAATTTGTTGAAAAGCAAAGAACATCTAATATCAAAACAGGCCTAGGTTATAATAATGATAGTAATGAAGGCATTCCATTTAAGGGCAAGGAACTAAATCTTACAGTAGATACCTCCACTAGTGATGAAGAGTTCATAAGTTTAGATGACAATACTTCTAGTGATGAGGAATCCCCTAGTCCAACACCTCCTGAATTTAAGAAAGAAAAGGGATATAATGCAGTTCCTCACCCCCCAGGTAGCTTTCAACCACCTAGAAAAGATGTTGACTGTTATGGTGTAGATAATCTAGAGTTTAGGAAAAAGCTTAAAAGTAAATTTACTCCTGAAACTTTAGAAAAGTCTGTTGAAACACCTAAGGTAGAAGAGACCAAGTTTTCAAAACAATCAGTACCTTCAAACTCTTTTCGAAGTACTGCTGATCACTCAGCAGTACCTCAAAGAAAATTCTTTCAAAATACTGCTAATTTTAGAAACACTTATGGAAGGGGATTTGGGGATATTGGTCCAAAGGTCTGTTATGTTTGTTATAGTCCTCATCATTTGATTAAAGACAGTGATTATCATTCAGAATACCTAAGTAAATATCCAAAGACCAGAACTGCACAACCAAGTCATAGAGAGAATAAGCCAAGGGACAACAAACCAGTTTGGAACTATACAAATAGGGTCAACCATAGTAATTTCTCAAAAGACTATAGGTACCCTCATCAGAAAAGGTCATACTCCAAACCCTCGGTACCTTCACAAAGTACTGATAGAAAATTCCCTAATGTTTCTAGCAAACACTCAAGTGTAAGATCTAGGAGGTACAATCATTACAACCCTAGAAGGCCTTACAACACAAGAAAAGATGCTAGGACACAGAACCCATCTCCTAAAGTTACAACTAAATGGGTTAAGAAAGAAAGTACTGTTGGGGTAAAACCAGTACTTTCAGATGTTAAGGGTGAAAAAGGGAAAAATGATCTTGAAAAAACAACAGTTTTGGAAACAAAAACCTTAATTCTTGATCATGCTTTCAAAGATAGTGGTGATTACATACTCAAAAATTTTGAGTATGTCACTCCACAAGGGGAACACAAGTCAGTAATGGCTTGGGTTCCTAAAAATAACTAACCTTTTTCATGTGAATGCAGGGCAACCCAGAGGAGGAGCTTAAAGATCATCTTATTGTAGATAGTGGTTGCTCTGGCAGTATGACAGGAGAAAAGGAGCTCTTGTCAGATTTTAAAGCTTATTTTGGAGGAAAAGTTGCATTTGGGAATGATCCTGATGGAGGAAGAATTACTGGCAAAGGAACTATCAAGGCAGGAAACATTGATTTTGAAGATGTTAGATATGTGAAGGAGCTCAAATTCAATTTTTTGTCAGTCTCTCAGATTTATGATAAGAAGTACCCTGTGTTATTCTTTGACACAGAATGTCTTATACTTTCTCCTGATTTCAAGTTAGAAGATAGAAACTTGGTGTTGCTGAGAGCACCAAGAACTAATGATGTGTACAACATAGACTTAAAGAATGTAAATTCTGCGGAAAGAGCAACATGTTTGATTGCAAGAGCATCTATGAAAGAAGCACACCAATGGCACAGAAGATTGGGGCATGTCAATTTCAAGAACATCAATAAGCTGGTCAGAGGTAATTTAGTTAGAGGTTTACCTTCTAAAACATTCAAGAATGATCACTCATGTCTTGCTTGTAAGAAGGGTAAACAGCACAAGGCTTCTTGTAAGAAGATTGATGAGAAGACCATTAGAGAGCCTTTGGAATTGCTGCACATGGATCTGTTTGGACCTGTTTCAGTTGTTAGTCTGAACAAGAAGAAGTACTACTTGGTTGTAACAGATGACTGTAGCAGATTTAGTTGGGTCTTTTTCTTATGCTTTAAAGATGAAACTTTTGATGCTATTCATGACCTTATAATAGCATTTGAAAATCAGTTAAGACTCAAGGTTAGAGGCATTAGATGTGATAATGGGACTGAGTTCAAAAATCAGCTTATGGATGAATTTTGTACCAAGAAAGGAATTAAAAGAGAGTTCAGTATTGCTAGAACTCCTCAGCAAAATGGAGTTGCAGAAAGAAAGAATAGAACTCTTATAGAAGAAGCAAGGACAACGCTTGCAGACTCTCAACTACCTGTTCCATTCTGGGCTGAAGCTGTAAGTGCTGCTTGTTATGTGTTGAATAGAGTATCAGTGACTAAACCTCAAATGAAGACACCTTATGAGTTACTCATGGGAAAGAAGCCAAGCATCAAGTTTATGAAACCTTTTGGATGTCCCCTAACCATCTTAAACACTGCTGATAATTTGGGAAAATTTGATGGGAAGTCAGATGAAGGATATTTATTGGGATATTGTACTAATAGCAAAGGATTCAGAGTGTACAATAGGGCTACCAAAAAGGTTCAAGAATGTCTTCATGTTGATTTTCTGGAAGAACAAGAGAATTCTAAAGGTAAAGGTCCTGATTGGATGTTTGATCTTGATTTAATGTCTTCATCAATGAATTATGTACCTGTAAGGGAAGAAAATCAAGTTGCTCCCACTAAAGAAGAAGCACAGTACATTGTTCATGATGTTAATTTAAGATCTGAAGATGAGCCAAAAGATAATGCCAATGATGAGAAGAAAAGTACTTCTGAGCCTCAAGGTACTGCTAAACCTAACAGTACTATTGATCCTCAAAGTACTGTTCCACCACAAATACCAGTATCTGCAGAAGATCAAGCCATTCAAGATGAACTTTCTAGGATGCTTCTTCAAGAAACAATGGCTAAGTCGTATGATGATGAACAAAGTAGAGCTTATGAAGCAGAAAAGAAGAAGGTAAAAGCAACAGCCAGTACTTTACCCCAAAGTACTGCTAATCCATTTGAAAGTACTTTTCAACCTTTGGACACTTCAAATTGGATAAATACTGATGCTGATAATGATTCTAGTATGCCTGACTTAGAAGATACTGATGATCCAAACACAATTACCTTAGAAGATACTGATGATGAATTGGATCAAGAAGGCATTTTCTCAAATTCTAATGAAGATCTTGATATAACAAATTTGGAAGATAATCTTGAAGTCTCACCAACTCCTACTCTCCGAATTCATAAAACTCATCCTGTTACCAACATAATTGGACCCTCAGCTTTAGGGGTGCTCACAAGGACTAAGGCTAAGAATATGTCTTAACAACATACTTCTTTACTTAGTTTTATCTACAAGCAAAACAGGGTGAATCACAAGGATAAGAAATTGTGTCTATTTGCTTGTTTTCTATCTCAGGAAGAACCCAAGAATATCAAACAAGCATTAGCCAAGGAAGTTGGGTGGAAGCTATGCAAGAAGAACTCCTACAGTTTAAACTTCAAGAAGTTTGGGTATTATGTGATTTACATGATGGAAAGAAACTTATTGGAACTAAATGGGTCTTCAGAGTAAAAAGAGATGAAAGAGGGAATGTTATTAAGAACAAGGCAAGGTTAGTGGCTCAAGGATATAGACAGGAAGAAGGAGTAGACTATGATGAAGTCTTTGCTCCTGTGGCAAGGCTTGAAGCCATCAGGCTATTTTTGGCTTTTGCATCCTATATGGGATTTCCTGTATATCAAATGGATGTTAAAAGTGCTTTTCGATATGGAAAAATCACAGAAGAAGTTTATGTCAAACAGCCTCCTAGTTTTGAAGACCCAGCACACCCAAACAAAGTCTACAAGGTAATAAAGGCTCTGTATGGCCTACATCAGGCTCCTAGAGCATGGTATGAAAGACTTTCCAATTTTCTACTGTTACATGGTTTAGAAGAGGAGCTATTTACAAGACGTTGTTTATCAAGAGAGATAAGAAGGATATCATGCTAGTTCAAGTGTATGTAGATGATATTATTTTTGGTGCTACTAAGCAATCTATGGTGAAGGAATTTGAAGATCTTATGCAGAAAGAGTTTCAGATGAGTTCCATGGGAGAATTAATATTTTTCTTAGGACTTCAAGTGCAACAGTCCAGTAGTGGAATTTATATTTGTCAAGATAAGTATGTTGCAGATATTCTTAAGAGACTCACTTTCACAACTGTTAGACCTACATCTACACCAGTGGATACTAACAAACCTTTGGGAAAAGATGAAGATGGAGAAGATGTTGATGTCACACTATACAGGTCTACGATTGGATGTCTCATGTATTTAAATGCATCAAGACCTGATATAACTTTTGCTGTGAGCTTATGTGCAAGACATCAAGTTAATCCAAAGGTATCTCACTTGAATGCTGTCAAGAGGATTTTCAGGTATCTTAGGCAACAACCTAAGCTAGGCTTATGGTATCCTAGGGATTCACCTTTCCATCTCCAAGCATTTTCAGACAGTGATTATGCTGGAGATAACTATGACAGAAGATCCACAACTGGAGGATGCCATTACCTTGGAAGTAGATTAGTGTCATGGCAATGTAAGAAGCAAACAATTGCAGCAACTACTTCCACTGAAGCTGAATATGTAGCTGCTGCAAGTTGTTGTGCACAAGTACTTTGGTTAGAGAATCAGCTTTTGGATTATGGATTCAATTTCAAGAATACTCCTATCAACATTGATAATGAGAGTACTATCTGTATTGTCAAGAATCCAGTATATCATTCCAAGACCAAGCACATTCAGATTAGACATCACTTTATAAGAGATTGCTACGAACAAAGGCTTATCAATGTGGTTAAAGTTCATACTGATGATAATGTAGCAGATCTACTCACAAAGGGCTTTGATGTTTCAAGATTTACTTTTTTGGTTGTGAGTATTGGCATGATTAATATGTAAGTTATTTTTTAGGGGAGGCATAAGTAGTTATTAGTTAGTCATTATTTGAGGGGAGGCTACATGTATCATTCAAAAGTAAGGATTTCATTCATTATTCAACAAAGATCTTACAACCACCATTCAGAGTTCATACATCACCATTATCAAGTTACAACTACAAACACAGAAAAGACAAACAAACACAAGACTACTCCAACTACCAAGTTCCACACACCTACTCCATAGGTCTTTTTCCCTTGCCCTCATAGCTTTGTTTTCCCTTGTGAGCAGTTTTTCTCTTGTCATCAAAAGAACCCTGCTTTTTTGGGCAAGCCAGGCCAAGAACCTGTTTGGGCGGTCTCTCTTTTCTTGGAGCAGGCCACTTCATGTTATGAATAGCTGATTCCAGGGCTTGAGTCAAATCAAGAAGCTAAGAAGGAAGTTCAAAAGATTGAATAAATTTGTTTGGACTCTTGCTCAAAATTTTAGGCTTTATGTGAAAGAAAAGAAGCAGTCTCATAAGCCAAAATCTACAAAGAAGAAATCTAAATCCAAGAGGAGGCATAGGAAATCAACATCTATCAAATTGGGGAGGAATCAGGATGATAATTTGGATAGATTTGATGATATGGTTCTATATTCAGAGGAAAAGAATGATCAAGATGAAAATGTTGCTCAAAACAGTACTGAAAGAAAAAGTGGTGAGACAGAGCAAATTAATCTTGAAGTTGAGCATGAGGATGTAAAAAGTGGTGATACAGAAGAAATTGATTTAGAAGGAAATAATGCTCAAAGTACTTTTGTTGAAAATACTGTTGTGCAAGGTACTGCTGAACAAGATATTGCTGCTATTGGAACTTCTGTAGCTGGACCTTCTACAAAGCATTATGAAGATGAAGCTGGTCCTTCTACTTTTGAAGATGAAGAAAGAGTACATACTGCAAGTGATGATGAAACAATTGCTCAAGTTTTGATGAATTTAAGAAGACCTACTGGAGGAATACATATCTCTGAGCCTGCACAAAAAGATGATGAAAGTACTTCTGAATCAGAAAAACTAGATCCAAAAGATAAAGGGAAAAGGGATAATGGTTCAGAAAGATACTAAGAAGAAAAAGAAGAAATTTTCTATTGCCCAGATTAGAGAATTAGAGACTGCAGAAGATTTAGAGCTTGCTAGAAAGCAACAAGCTGAATATGATGCTAAGTATTTGGAAGAAGTTAGTAGGCCACTTGAAAAGAAGCCAACGACCAAAGCTCAGGAAAGAAACTGGATGATACAGTTCTTGAGAAAGAAGGGATACAAGAATTTGCATTTGAAAAGGTATCCAGAAGTGAAAGCTCTGTGGGATAAAGTACAAGAAGATATCAGAAAAGAAGTAGAAAAATTTGTGCCCATGGAAGTTGATAGAAAGAAGAAATTAGAAGATATCAGAAAGGAAGAAGCTGAGCAAAGGAGATTGAAAAGAAAGAAATTAGATGAAGATGATCAACTTTCAAAAAGGCTGAAGTTAGTTCATAAAGATACAGTTGATGAACTTAGAAATTATTTCAGAGTTGTTGATTTTGAGAACAAAAAGATTGAAGATTCTGGAAAGAAGTCCAAGATAATCTCATTTTCTGTGGTTGAATCAAAAGAAGGGAATTATTTTATGATACACAGAGAAGATGAAAGCTTCACAACATTTAATATGTTATGAGATTTATTGCAATGTATTTCAAGGGCAGATTTATATGACTTATATGTGCAAGTACAGACATACTATGCAAAGATTGAAGCTTCAGGAGTGGGATTAGTTTTGCTTGGAGACTTAATTACCATCTGGGATACTGAAGAAACAAGTGTTGAACCTGTATGGAATGATCAAGAGAATTGGAAAATAACAAGATGGAGATTCTTTGAGTCATCAGGAGTTCATACACTAGAGGTGGAAGATGGTACCATGATTCATATGTTGGCTGAGAGGAGATATCCATTGATTAGAGAAATTATGCTCAGAATGCTGGATCATGGAATGGAACTTGAAGATGAATCTGAATTAGCTTTGGATGTTATCAAGCTATTTATCAGATGGCTCAAGTCTGAAGAGTAATGTTGCATAATACTGGTATGATTTGTTTTGTAAAATAAAGTATTTTTTTAAAGTACTGCAAAAACAAACAGTACTTTAACAAAGTACTGCTTGCTGATATAAACCAGTATAAGTCCTTTAAAATAAAAATAAAATGTTTTGATGTTTAAAAGAAAAGGTAAAAGGATTTGAAAAGAAACACATGGTGTTAGTATTTATACTACACAACAAATGGTAATCAACTCACCATGTTTAATAGACAAGAAAGAGTTTGACTCATCATGAGGGTACGGCTCTGATGTGATAATCAAATCCGTTGATGGTTGATAGTTTACCAAAAACTATATGGTTATCAACTCACCATACTCCAAGTGATTAAGAGTTGGCTAGTCCAAAGCAAACAGGTATTCGTAAAGACAGATCAAATCCGTTGATAGCTGATGATTTGCTAAAAATCATAATTTTCAATGATTCACCTCTCACAGGAGTTAACACACCTGGAAGTGATGAGAATAGTATGAAACTTTTAAGATTTGATGATCTTTGTACCAAATTGTTGCTGAGTTGCTGAGAAGATACCATAAAAGATAAGATGCTGATGAAGAGTACTTTGACACATGACAGATAGAAGAAAAAGGAATAAAGAAACAATATCTCTGAATGATTAAAGATTTGAAGATAACAAAGAAACTTGAAATCAAGCAAGTGGAGTTCAAGTTAGGGGAGGATTGTTGGGATATGAAATATCAAAGTACTTCTGGATGCCAAAGTACTGCTGCATGAAGAATAAAATCAAAGTACTGCTGAAGGAAAAAGTCAAAGTACTGCTGTTATTGAAGAATGCTTAATGTACTTCGAAGGAAACAAGGACTGATGTGCAATATTAGATAAGGATTAATGTGTAATATTAAACGAATATTTTAGAATTAGTTAGGGATAATGACTTGTCATTCAAGGATTATATGTTGTAAACCGACTTAAGATTATCTATATAACGAGCCTTAAGAAGTATTAGTTGATACAAGTCTTATACAAGTCTTAGATAAGTTTTAGAGAAGTTATCATACGTTTAGAGTCGATCAAAGTTGATAAAGTAGTTAGGGATTGTTAGTGAATCTGTGTAACAAAGCAGGTTCAAAGTTTGATTAATATAAAAGTTCTTCTTAAGCTTTGTGTTAGTAGATTCCGCATACTTTACAAAGTAAAACAGTGTTTCAATATTAATAGTGATGAATTTACTCAATATTGTTAAACCCTTACAAGCTACAAAGTAGTTTGATCAGAGTATATCGATCCAACATTTTGTGGTGAAGTTGGTGGTTTTATTACATTTATTTGATTGTGATATTGGTGTTAAAGTAAAAAACTGATGTGTCATTGAGTTGATGATAGTGATTTTGTTGGTTCTACCTACGGTGTTTTATTTGTGGCAGATTGAGAATCTTGCAATTGACCAAGGTTCACTAATCAAACATTTTAAATGTCTATAGAAAATTCCGGAGAGAGCCAAAGTATACTGCTGAAGCAATGTACATCATGAAAATATAAAGAAACTTAATTTTCTCTCTAATGACCACGGTAAGGTGATTCTTTGTTTGCCCATTTACCTTCGTTACTCTTCGTGCGCCACTTCAAAGTTTAAACATTTATATTCTCTTAAGAGGTTTAGGTTAGCGAAGAAACTTTGATCATGTGGTCTCTTTTGTACATTAAAATTTCTTTTTTAAATAAAATGTCTCATAAACTTTTAAATCGGTCATAATTTGTGTATATTTCCAAAGAACCTATCTTAGTAATAAACACATGTTTTAGTGATTTTTAGTCAGAAGTTTGAATTACACCCCCTAATATTAATATTAGGGTGTGTTTGGTATGAACTTTTAAATGGGTTTTGTTTTGATATGACATTAGATATTTGTTTGGTTGTATACTTTAAGAGGATGATTGGATTCATCAGTGAGTTTTAACAAGTGTTAATATTTTTTAGTAAACCCCATGTACTACTTACGACTCATCTCACTCTATATTTGTTTTAAATAATAATATTCTTTATTATAAAGTATTGATATTAATAAATATTTTTAAATCTCTTTTACATCAAATTCCAATCACAAACTCTAAATTCAAATATGAATCTAAATTTTAAACTCAGACACAAACCAAACGGGCCCTTACTCTGTCTTTGTGAAAATGGCCTATAAAAAAAATACTAAAGAATATTTATTAGGAAAAAAGATAAATCAATGAACACGTGAATCTATCCTTTTTATTATTATTTTTTATTTATTTATTTATTATTATAACATATATAAACAAATTATGTATTAGCGATCAAGCACCTGAGGCCAATAAAGTTGCAAAAGACAAAATTGGTAATCTGATAGAAAAGTCAAACACGATAATCTAATCTTGTTTGAAACGATGTGTAAGTAGTACTAGTCTATATTCTACGGAGTATTTGTTTGGCTAGTGTTGACCGGACTCTATCCTATTTTTTATCTCGACCCTCTCTAGTTTTCTTATTTTTTTATTTTTTTTATTTTTATAATTTTGTTTATATCAAAAAGCTATAAACCTAAAAGTGCAAAACAGAAAATGTAAAGTTTAATATGTCAAACGCTTAAAATTGTCAGAAATACAGAACAGAAACTGACAAAAAACTGTGTTTTACTGAAAGAAAGTGGGGGACAAGGGGAAAAGGACGAGGGGGACATGTGGGTCACCCCCCGTCCGGTTAACAGTACCCATTTGTTTTTGGGGAAAATCCTTGAAATGCTCACAAGTACAAGGTACCAATTTTAAATGCCTCTAATATATTTTTTTTTTTTTCCTTCCTTCAAATGCCCAGAGGAGAGGGTCGCCTAAATTTATTGGACGGATTTGATATTATAGTGACATGTGTTCTCCCAACATTTCCCCACATTGTACCAACTAGGTACCATCCCACTAGTACTTTCTTAGTCAACTGTTTTTTTTTTTTGACAGGTAAATTTCCAACTTAGGTTTACCACCCCGAAGACCGGGGCCCTAACCACCATTCCGACCAGACTATGTTGTCTTAACCGGGTCCACGCTGGCGTACGGAATGTGGCTCTACGGTGTCGCGAGGGAACCGTACCGCCTCTACACAGATTTTACCCTGCTAGAGAAACGGCCGGATTAAAACCCCGACGCTGCTCGGATTCGAACCCCGGTCTACTGACCCAAGATTCGAATCTTCATTGCAATACCAACTGCGCTAAGGCAGCTGATTTTCTTAGTCAACTGTGACCAACATTTTTTGAGCGACTTAGGTTTTTTGTCTTTTTATCAAAAAGTATTAACTACATTTTTGGTCCTTGTGTTTATTATTATTATACATAAATCTTAGAAATCATGTTTTAATATACTCCTAATTCAAGTCTTTTAATACATAAATGCCTCACTGGATCATACACCATTGAGATTATTCTAAAAAAAAAAAAAAAAAAAAAAAACACTTTTAATGTAAATAAATTAACCTAAGAATTTCAAAAACACTTTTTAGTGTACTAGAGGTTTCGTGTACTAAAAATGAGTACAACGCTAAGGGTGTGGGAAAAATTAATTGACTTAACTAGCCAAGTAATATGACGTAAATGGTCAAGTAATTATGATACGGGTTTAACACAAGGGTGATCCTAATGCCTCTTATCATGTAGTAAATCCTACTACACGAATGTAGTCTCACTAGCGGTCTCGGGATGCATCACTAACACAAGTTCTAGAATCTAAATGCTACCGGTACACTCGTAAGCACTAATAATAAATGCTTTTCCTATCAAATCTAAAGGCGAACCTCACATATTTGGGTGGAAAATTTTTCCGAATGGTACGGTTTTGTGCTAGTCATACGACTCCTATCCATGAGACGCTTGCTATGGCTAAAGTTTCACTCCTAAATGTTGTAAAAAATTTTAAATTTGGCGCTAAAATTACACTAACAAGTATTTCTCATAATTTTATTACACACCTACCATCAAACAAGCAAACTCAAGTGAAAGTGTTTCCTATGGGGTATCACCATTTACCCTCCCCTTACACTTAGGATGAACATTGTCCCTAATGTTTAGGTAAAGAATGTAAAAGTAAAATAGGTAAAAGAATGAAATCAAATACTTCCCTGATTCGCTCGGTATGGATAATAAGGTAATAAGGTTAGATCTTCCTCTAAGAAAATGAACAATCAAAGCTTCCCTTCTAGAATATAAATCATCTTCGTGTCAAACATAACCTGTTAAACTTGAGAAAACAATCACAAAAATCCAAAGCATCAATCCGAACAAGGAAAACTCACAACTAGATGTAATTCCAGACTTAGGAATAGAAACAAAACAATTAAAGATATAATGCTTGTGGAATGAATGTTTGTAGATTTCCTGGAGTTTATAAAACTAAAGAATTAACAAAAACTTTAAGACTCCGGTATAAACAAAACTAGCAAAATTTCTAGAATTTTACACATGACGCCGTCAAGAGTAAACTCATGACGCCGTCAGAAGTGACCTGCAGAAATCTTTACGTTAAGTTTCCGGAAAATTTCTGAAAAAACTTATGTCTTACTGATTGATGCTATACCGTCAACTTATATTGACCAAGTAATGGTCAACAATGTCAAATAGCCTAGGTCAATGCTCCGGGTAATATAAGGTATCACCAGGTCGTTAAGTCCCGTTGAAGTGTGAATTGTAACTTTAGCGCATTCGTGATCGGGTGATTATTCACAGAAAAGGGTTATGATCAGAATTATTTGGAAATTATTGACAGAAATAGCTTAGGAAAGCTATGTGAATGATTACTGGAATTGAGATTCAGAAGGAATCACCTAAAACTTAAAAACCGTACGTTTGCCGAAGACGTGAACAAACGTACAAAAATGTGAAAACGGCGATCTGGAAAGGCTACTGGTATGAAAATTTACTTTTTACAAACCTAATGATAAGAGAAAATTTTTGGAAATTTAAAACTAAATTTTACACTAATTTAATAATTACTATTAATTAAATACTATTTTTCTAATTACTTTTAATTAACTAAATTAACCTAAATTATAAATAATTATGAAATTAACTTGGAAAAATAAAAATTAAACTTAGAAAAATCTAAAATACTATAATACTAATTTTATAAATGAAAATATATTTTTAAAACTATTTAATTAATTACTACTAATTATTAACTAATTATTAATTACTTTTTAATTATTTAAAATAACCTAAATTCTAAATAATTATTAAATTACACTAGAAAAGTGAAAATAAAATTTGGAAAACTTAAAAATAACTAAAAACTAATTTTAAAATTTATTTTATATTTTTCTGACTTACTAATTAATTATTATTAATTATTAACTATTTAATAATTACTAAAAACTATTTTAAATTAAGAAAAGTACTAAATGATAAAAGAAAAATCTGAAAAAATTACAGAAATAGTTTTTACACACCAGAAGCCTAGGAAAATTGTAAAAATGGAAATTGCTTATTAATAAGCCGATGAATAAGCCAAATGGCTTAAATAGAAGCTATCACTTCTATTAAGTTGGGCTTATTTGAGATTTTCTTTTTCCAAACTGCTTATTACAAGTTTATAGACAACTTTTGTGAAGTGACTTTGACTGAGGTCAAGGAAATAAGCACTTCAAGTGCTTAAAGCCTCAACAGTTGACTTTTATTGACCAGAAGTGGAAATAAGCTCAAATGAGCTAATATGGGGTCCACTTTGGTGAAAACAGATGTAAACAAGAATAATGAACAAGTTAAAACAAGTAACACACAAATAAGCTAAGGAAATAAGCTAAAATACCAAAATAAGCACTTGGCTTATTTGGTTCTGAGGCAGTCTGGGGACAAGCTTTTAGGGTCAAACAAAGTGGGGTCCACTGGTCTACAGGTCAAACCAATGGTCAATACAACTTCCCTGGTAGGAGGGGGGTTGTATGGAACCAAGATGGAGGTGTGGGACCCACTGGGTTAACCGCAAAACACCACCAAAGGTGGGTGAGTGACCTGAGTCTGCTGAGACAGGGCAACTATCTTGCCCTGCAGGCTACTTCCAAGGGCATTTTGGTCCTTAAGAAAAATTCACAAAAATCAACCAAGTATGAAATTCAAAAGATCAACTGATAGAGTCAATCCACAACAAATTTCAGACCTTGAATCCAAACACAAAAATCAATTTAATTCATGCCATTTTGGCAAAAATCTGAATATGGTGTTTTTTGACTTTTTTAGAAACTTTGAGATTTGACTTTTGGGAACTTTGATTGCTGATTTAATGACTTGAGATGTTATGATAAGCTGTATAAAAGTTAACTTAAGTAAAAAATCCAACTTGTGAAATGGTTTGATGAATTTTGGACTTCAAAACTCACCACAGTGAACTGTGGTGATTATAACCTTGTGATTTTGACTTTTGCTGAGTTTGAGACTCAGAATGTGGTCAATTAGGTTCTAACACACCCCAAACAACTACAAGAAACACAGAGATGCACAATTATACAAGTGGAACCATGTAAACACCCTACAACCAAACACCCCTTTAACAGATGTTTATGATGAGATCTTGGTTCAAACAAACATGAAACACAACCAATTGATCACAATTAATCTAGTAAGTTATATTTAATTAAGAAAAGCACAAACTAACTACTGAAACTACTTGTTGCTTTAGAAAATGAAAATTGTGCTTACAAAACCTTCCAAGCTTGGCTGCCAAGAACTAAGGAACCACAAACACCAAACCTATGTGACTTCCATAAGTCTCTAACCCATGGCCATCCCAGATTTACCATGCTCCATGCTTATCTCCCATTCTTTCACCAACTTTTATTTATTTTTGATTTTTTCTTGATTATTTTTAATATTTATAAAAACTGAGTTAGGGATGCTCACACAAACTTATAAAGCTTATAAAATCTTGTTTTTGAGTTTACATAAGCTTATGAATTACTTATACTCACAATAGAAGCCTTAACTAGAACTTGAGAATTTGAAATGAAACTTGAAAAGTGAAAAATGGGAATCAAACTTTAAAATAAACTTTCATTGATAAAAGAGGTTACAATACATTAAAAATAGACTAAAGAAACATTAAAACTAAAAGATTACACACACAAAAGCTTCTATGAGCTTAAATATATATATCGAGCTAAAAACTAAGACTAAGTCTTCCACATGGGCACAATTTGAATTCTGAGAGACCCATGGTCTTTGTGATGACCCTTTGACTAAATCCCAGCCGCTCAATTGCTTCCAAATCAATCCACACCCTTGATTAGAAATTGGCGCCAAAACTTTATACGGGGGTATTATGAGTGGTTCTGGTGGGGGGTTGGTGTGGGGATTTATGGTGGTGGATTAGTTAGGTGTAAGCATTAATTGTGGGGGGCTTTTGTTGGAAAAAGGTGAGGAGGGGGGGGGGGGGGGTGAGTCTCCCTGGTTTCACGCTGGTATGTTGGGGGAAGAAGGTGGTCAAAGGTCGTTTTGACCTTCGTTGACCCTTTGACCGGGGGTTATTATAAAAAGGAAATGGGCTTGGGTTGTTTGGGCTTTGGATGCTGGACTGGGCAAAGGGAATGGATTTGGGTTTGTTTTTGTTTTGGGTAGTAATAACAAACAAGGGTCCGGTTTGGTGGTAAGTTATCAAGGACCAATTTTGTAATTTTGGAAAAGTTTAGGGACTGAAATGGAAACTTTTCCAAATTACATATGAGGACCAATCATGCCAAGTACCATAATTCCAAGAACCATTTTTGTATTTTTCCAAAATTCAAAATTCCTAGGGACCTGTTTTGCCATTTTTGGATTTTCGGGGACTAAACTTGTAATTTTGGAAAACTTGATACCCAAGTGTAATTTTTATGATTATTTGACTTTTAAAACCTTGGGTTGACTTTTCCTTTCAAAATAAATGCATAGGGACTAAATTTGACAAGTTTTAAAACTTGGGGGACTGAAACTGCCAATATTGCAAACTTTGATAGATTTTTCTTTGTTTTTGCACATTTTGCTTTTAAAACACATAAAACACAATCCCTGGGATAATTTAAGTATTTTGATATCTTTTTGATTGTTTTTGTGCGTTTTGGCAGTTTAAATATATAAAAAACGATGAGTGTTTGAGCACTCATCAATCCCCCACACTAAACTATTGCTAGTCCCTAGCAATCTTTTTAGAAAACTTGATGGATTTTAAGCTCTTTACCAAAAGCCATCACTTCTGGAGTAGCCAGGTGTAAGAACTGTGGCACACCTGATAGCCGTGTGATTTTGAGCAAACCACCAGCTTTCAACGGATTTGTTAAGTCTTTACCAAGAGCCGTTTGCTCCTGGACTAGCCAGCATCTTGATGGACCTAGTCAACATCTTGGTGAGCTGATTACCAATTATGGATTTTCCACGGCCTTTACCATAAGCCATAATCTTGCGGGCTAGCCAACTCATTAGCTTTTGAGGATGATGGGGAGTTGAGGAACCATACAATTTTGGGCAAATTGCAAGCCGTAAACGGATTTGATTTATCTTTACCAAGAGCCGTTTGCTCCTGGATTAGCCAATCCCTTTGCCAATCCCACAGGGTTTTTATTTGGCAAGGTGTTTTAACGAGACAAGGTTATTGGATGATTGATGTCTTGATGATTCATCCTTTCCCTGATCTGAGGTTCAAGCTTATGCTGATCTGGATGCTTTCCTTTGACCAAGTTACCTGGTGTTGTTATGCTGAGATTCTGAGATTCCGAGTTGGTGATTTTATATGTGGCTTTGTGATATGTTACACTGTTATTGTATCAGCTTCTTCCTGTTATTATGACTTCAGTATTTTATGCTTGCTATGTCTACTTGTGAATGGTGATGTTTGGAGCTCTTTTGGTTGATTCCTTTTGAGTACCCCATGTATTCAGAGTTCTCAAGTGGTCTTAGTTCTAAGCTGTCTATATACTGAGGTTTAATGTTCAGGGGTTGCTTTTGGTTTATGCAGTATTGGTTGTTTTTTGTTCTCTTTTGTTATCTTAGCTTTGTTGGTTATCAGTTTGAGCTTGTCTCTTCTGTTTTGCTTTTCTGTTTCTAGGCATGTTGTGTTTGGGTTAGGGGTTGTCCTTTCCTGATCCATCTTGTGCTATCTTATGTATATAACCTTTATTTTATTTAATATATTTTACCTTTTTGTAAAAAAAAAAAAAAATTTGAAATAAAGTGAAAAAATTTTTTGAAAATTTTTGGCCAAAAACGGGGGTACTTGAAAGATATTTTGATAAAATTCGTTAGAATTTCCCCCCCACACTTAGAAATGAATATTGTCCTCAATATTCAAAGTCCCGGCTATTATGCCGAAGCTATGAACGTAAAAAGCCAAGATTCGAATCTAACTGCGGAAATACCAAATTTCACTTTATTTCTCTATATATATAACTTTTTTTTTTCTTTTTTTTTTCAACTTTATATACATATATACATTTTTTCAAACAGCGGGGGGTTGGCCATTCCCCCACACTAGGTGGTAGAAAATAGAAAGAATCAGAGATACGGGTGAAAACCCGTATTGTGCTATTGTTTTTGTTCATCGAGTCGCTAGCTTGACTCTATCCCCGAATTCAATTGTCCTTGGGGAAAGTTTGGAGATCCGGGACAACCATGGATGGTGTGTCCTCTCCAAAGTAGTGCTTTAAACGATGTCCATTCACTTTGAAATTTGGACCGACATTTTGAGATAATTCGACGGTGCCATAAGGATAAACTTTTGTGATAGTGAATGGACCAGTCCATCGGGTTTTGAGCTTTCCCGAGAAGATCTTGAGTCTAGAGTTGAAAAGAAGGACTCGATCACCAACGTTGAAAACGCGGTTTTTGATTTTGGAGTCATGAATCTTCTTTGTCTTTTCTTTGTAGATCAAAGAGTTCTCGTAAGCTTGATCACGAAGTTCGTTTAATTCATTTAGTTGAACTTTTCTATGATCACCCGCCGTTTTGAGGTCGAAATTGGCATGCTTGAGGGCCCAATAGGCTTTATGCTCAAGCTCGATCGGAAGATGGCACGCTTTCCCGTACACAAGTTTATAAGGCGTACACCCAATGGGTGTTTTGTAAGCCGTACGGAAAGCCCAAAGTGCATCATCTAGTTTATCCGACCACGATGCACGATTTTCACCTACGGTTCTTTCCAAGATCCTTTTAATGCCCCGATTGGAAACTTCGACTTGTCCACTCGTTTGAGGGTGGTACGCAGTAGAAAGACGGTGAGTCACACCGTACTTTTGCATGACTTTGTCGAATTTGTCATTACAGAAGTGCGTACCACGATCACTAATAATAGCACGTGGAGTTCCGAATCGGGCAAAAAGAGCTTTTAAAAATTTCACAACTACTCGGGCATCATTTGTGGGTAAAGCTTTCGCTTCAACCCATTTTGACAAGTAGTCAACTGCCACGAGTATGTATTTGTTTCCGTGAGAGGATGGAAATGGCTCCATAAAGTCGATGCCCCAGATATCAAAAATTTCACAAACTTGAATTGCATTCTGAGGCATTTCATTCTTTTATGAAATATTCCCGTGACGTTGACAAGCGTCACAGGACTTGACCAAATCTTGGGCCTCCTTGTAGATCGAGGGCCAATAAAAGCCGGAATCAAACACCTTTTTGGCGGTGTAGTTGGGATTGTGGTGGCCCCCCGTGGGACCAGCATGGCAAGCCTTTAAAATTTCAGTGGCTTCCTGACCATACACACACCGCCGGATGACTTGATCCGCGCATATCTTGAACAAGTAGGGGTCGTCCCAAAAGTAATGTTTGACATCTTTGAAAAATTTATTTTTTTGTTGGGACGACATCCCTTTCACAATGAAGTTACCCGCAAGGTAGTTTGCAAAGTCGGCAAACCATGGGGTAATCGAGTCTCCACGAAATGAAACCACATTGAGGGTTTCGAGAGGAAATGTTTCATTTATTTCCTTTTTCTCGAAAGCATTTTGGTGAGGGTTTTCAAGACGGGAGAGATGATCAGCAGCCAGGTTCTCAGCTCCTTTTTTATCACGAATGATGATATCAAATTCCTGAAAGAGGAGGAGTCTCGGCTTTGCATCTTGTTTTGCAAATAGATACTTCAAAGCCGAGTGATCCGTATACACTATGCTTTTAGTCAGAATCAAGTATGGCCGGAATTTTTCAAAAGCATACACCACAGCTAGTAATTCTTTTTCCGTGGTGGTGTAATGACTTTGGTTCTGAGGCAGTCTGGGGACAAGCTTTTGGGGTCAAACAAAGTGGGGTCCACTGGTCTACAGGTCAAACCAACGGTCAATACAACTTCCCTGGTAGGAGGGGGGTTGTATGGAACCAAGATGGAGGTGTGGGACCCACTGGGTTAACCGCAAAACACCACCAAAGGTGGGTGAGTGACCTGAGTCTGCTGAGACAGGGCAACTATCTTGCCCTGCAGGCTACTTCCAAGGGCATTTTGGTCCTTAAGAAAAATTCACAAAAATCAACCAAGTATGAAATTCAAAAGATCATCTGATAGAGTCAATCCACAACAAATTTCAGACCTTGAATCCAAACACAAAAATCAATTTAATTCATGCCATTTTGGCAAAAATCTGAATATGGTGTTTTTTGACTTTTTTAGAAACTTTGAGATTTGACTTTTAGGAACTTTGATTGCTGATTTAATGACTTGAGATGTTATGATAAGCTGTATAAAAGTTAACTTAAGTAAAAAATCCAACTTGTGAAATGGTTTGATGAATTTTGGACTTCAAAACTCACCACAGTGAACTGTGGTGATTATAACCTTGTGATTTTGACTTTTGCTGAGTTTGATACTCAGAATGTGGTCAATTAGGCTCTAACACACCCCAAACAACTACAAGAAACACAGAGATGCACAATTATACAAGTGGAACCATGTAAACACCCTACAACCAAACACCCCTTTAACAGATGTTTATGATGAGATCTTGGTTCAAACAAACATGAAACACAACCAATTGATCACAATTAATCTAGTAAGTTATATTTAATTAAGAAAAGCACAAACTAACTACTGAAACTACTTGTTGCTTTAGAAAATGAAAATTGTGCTTACAAAACCTTCCAAGCTTGGCTGCCAAGAACTAAGGAACCACAAACACCAAACCTATGTGACTTCCATAAGTCTCTAACCCATGGCCATCCCAGATTTACCATGCTCCATGCTTATCTCCCATTCTTTCACCAACTTTTATTTATTTTTGATTTTTTCTTGATTATTTTTAATATTTATAAAAACTGAGTTAGGGATGCTCACACAAACTTATAAAGCTTATAAAATCTTGTTTCTGAGTTTACATAAGCTTATGAATTAGTTATACTCACAATAGAAGCCTTAACTAGAACTTGAGAATTTGAAATGAAACTTGAAAAGTGAAAAATGGGAATCAAACTTTAAAATAAACTTTCATTGATAAAAGAGGTTACAATACATTAAAAATAGACTAAAGAAACATTAAAACTAAAAGATTACACACACAAAAGCTTCTATGAGCTTAAATATATATATATCGAGCTAAAAACTAAGACTAAGTCTTCCACATGGGCACAATTTGAATTCTGAGAGACCCATGGTCTTTGTGATGACCCTTTGACCAAATCCCAGCCGCTCAATTGCTTCCAAATCAATCCACACCCTTGATTAGAAATTGGCGCCAAAACTTTATACGGGGTATTATGAGTGGTTCTGGTGGGGGGTTGGTGTGGGGATTTATGGTGGTGGATTAGTTAGGTGTAAGCATTAATTGTGGGGGGCTTTTTTTGGAAAAAGGTGGTCAAAGGTCGTTTTGACCTTCGTTGACCCTTTGACCGGGGGTTATTATAAAAAGGAAATGGGCTTGGGTTGTTTGGGCTTTGGATGCTGGACTGGGCAAAGGGAATGGATTTGGGTTTGTTTTTGTTTCGGGTAGTAATAACAAACAAGGGTCCGGTTTGGTGGTAAGTTATCAAGGACCAATTTTGTAATTTTGGAAAAGTTTAGGGACTGAAATGGAAACTTTTCCAAATTACTTATGAGGACCAATCATGCCAAGTACCATAATTCTAAGAACCATTTTTTGTATTTTTCCAAAATTCAAAATTCCCAGGGACCTGTTTTGCCATTTTTGGATTTTCGGGGACTAAACTTGTAATTTTGGAAAACTTGATACCCAAGTGTAATTTTTATGATTATTTGACTTTTAAAACCTTGGGTTGACTTTTCCTTTCAAAATAAATGCATAGGGACTAAATTTGACAAGTTTTGAAACTTGGGGGACTGAAACTGCCAATATTGCAAACTTTGATAGATTTTTCTTTGTTTTTGCACATTTTGCTTTTAAAACACATAAAACACAATCCCTGGGATAATTTAAGTATTTTGATATCTTTTTGATTGTTTTTGTGCGTTTTGGCAGTTTAAATATATCAAAAACGATGAGTGTTTGAGCACTCATCACCTACTTCCTAGAAAATCCTGCAAAACTTCATTATGACTCGATACAAGTATTTGACTCTAACAAGTACTTATACATATGTCCGTTTAATATTGTTGTGGTTCATGCTCAATTTCGTTCTTATAAACAAATTTGGATCTCCCTTACACTTATCTTTTGCAAAATACCTTTATATGCAATTAAGACGAATTTAAAAACAAAATAAAGCATTTTCACAATTTACCTTGAAACATGAGCCACAAGCAACAAAAATAAATCATGCATACGAAAACAAATAAAATCAAATAAACAAACAAACAAACAAATAAATAAATAAAGCTTGGGTTGCCTCCCAATAAGCGCTTGTTTTTGTTCGAGTCACGAGCCTGACTCTACCCTTATTTAATGGAAATAGGGGAGGTTTTCCCTACACTTTGAATTAAGTGCGGGTGGAAGTAGCGATACACACCCTCAGGGTGTAAATATGCCACGTGAGGTGAAGGGGGTGAGTAAATGGCTTCCTTCATCCTAAAACTACCCGGATAATATTGGTTGATGGGTGGGTCGGTTCCTCTTTTGTCTCCTATAAATATATCTAAGGATGGAAATGTGTGTAAAGATTGAGGTTCCAGTTCATCAACACTAGGAAATTCCCTAGAACTAGGAGTAAGGTTATCACTACAAGTGTTCAAATTTATATCCTCAAGTGGTGCCTGGTCCAATGGTTCTACCTCCATCGGAATTCCTAAAGTTTCTTCTACTTCTTCCGGGTAAGTCACGGGCGGTGTGTGTGCCTCAAATGATGGTTGTGTATTTTGTGGGCTTATGTTATTGACCTCATCATTCCATGTGTTAATATCACCTATATCCTCAACATGTGTTTTGTTATAATCTAACCCTAACATTTTTCCAAGCATCTCAAGTGCTTCTCTAGGCATCTCAACTTCTATATCCGAATCATAAGGATCATCCTCAATATTCTGACTGCTATATACAAATTGCCCAAAAGATTCATCATCTGTTTCTTGAGATTCATCATCATCGATCATAAAACCTAGGTCTTTTTGATCAATGTGATCATGTTCGGCTAAATCCTCCTCAATTGTTTTCTTAGGTAGTGATAAAAGCAAACCTAGTGCTTCATCCAACTTATGATTTGTTGCAACGACTCTCTCCATAATTCCTTGGCAAACTAGGTCGAATTTCCTATTGGCCTCACTAAAACGAGATCCTAAACATGGAGGTTGTTCATAAGAATCTATCCTAGGTGAAGGCTCATATGATTCATAGGTGTCTCTAAATGAGGTATTTTGCACATCTTGGTGTTCTAGCCACTCAACCATATCTTGCAATCTTAGAAGTCTAAGTGAAGTGTCCATTTGAAGCAAATTACATACAAAATCACAAAGAAAAGATAGACTACGAGAAAGCTACAAAGTAAAAAGAAAAAATCTCACTTGATAGGAATCTAATGAGTAGACCTAATAAAAATCAAATTCAACCTAAACAATAACTATTCCCCGGGCTGCGGCGCCAAAAACTTGATGCGTGGGAATTGCACCAGGCTTTACCTCTCGAGGGATCTCAAGAAGCTTATAACCCCCACCAGGCAGTGTACCTGATCGTTGTAGTATAGTATAGTGACAAGTACCG
This sequence comes from Artemisia argyi, assembly GCA_030686995.1. Taxonomy (NCBI): domain Eukaryota; kingdom Viridiplantae; phylum Streptophyta; class Magnoliopsida; order Asterales; family Asteraceae; genus Artemisia; species Artemisia argyi. Next base: position 95,553,982 of record CM060707.1, on the reverse strand, counting down.
GGGGATTGATCGTTCAACTCAGGAATAGTGTCACTAAGATTGAAATTAATCTAACTAGGTCTAAAGGTGAATGATGATTCTTTTTATGTTTTTATATTATATGAAAAGCAAGTAAAAATCTCGGGTATTGGAAGGAGGGGCGGAATTAGTTGCTAATCAACTAACCCAAAAGCTACTAATTAAACTAATGTGCAAGAAAACTAAACTAAGGTTCTACAAGATAAGTGAAGCATGTCTACTCATGATATGTTACTCCTTGCTAGCTATCCAATTCTACCTATTGAATTGCCACACCTTGTTTTAATTGACGGGTTGTATTCCTTAATACCATTCATGGGGTGGCGTACTTACTTCCCCAATCCTATAAGCTCCTACTTCACTCCTATGTCGAGCCGGCTAAGAAGCTCCTAACATGGGATCACTAGAATTCGTTCATGCATTAAATATAACCATAAAAACCTAGTACACATTGGTTCATGTTTCTTAAGACGTTCAAGCAAGTTACACAATGGAGACTGTCAGTTTTCTTAAGCCTAACATTGAATTCATTCAATTAAACAAGAGACAATAGGAAACAAGAATTATAAGCTAAACCAACTAGATCTATTGAAGTTGTCACGCCTTAATTGATGGAGATACACACACACATCAACAAGCCCTCATTGATGGAGATAGACACAAACATCAACAAGAAATCAATGAGATCTAATCAATTATACACAAGTTTCACACAATCATAAGTAGACACAAGGTGAATTAGCCAAGCATAATTAAAGAACAAGCAACAATAATGATAATTGAAGACATGAATTAAGATAGAATCATCAAACCATTACAAGATGTTTATGGAGTGATTGAAACCCTCTAAGTTGCTGGAAAAGCACCCACCTAAACCCAATAATCAACCTTAGGGTTTAGGACTTACAAAAACTGAAGTTATGATGTTATAGTTATAGGCTAATTTTCAGTCGGCCCGATCTGACGGCGTCAGAATAATCATGACAGCGTCACGACAACTTTTTTTCACCAAATTGTTGATCTCTTCGTCCTCTTCGCGTGGGCTTTTGAATCACCTAAATCCGAGTTCGTATGCAAAAGTTATGACCAAAACAATATCAGCTACTTCGCGCGCAAGTTTTGACAAGTTAACACGTGACGGCCTTGGGTGACGCCTTCACGTTTCTTCTGGGCCGTCACCACTTTCACTCTTGACGCCGTCATGAAAAGCCTCTTGACACCGTCAGGTACTGTTCCTAGCAAGGAAAATTAAGACTTTGCCGTTTTCTTCACTTTTATGCTCCAAAAACGTCCAAAATGCTTACTTTTCCAGAATTCACTTCCAAAGTACCTAAAATCACAAAAAGAACGATTTAGGGCAATATTTGATCAAATAAATTCAATTTCGGGCTTAAATGACCCCCTAAAAGTGGTTCATTTTTCGCCTCATCACAAATATATACACAAAAGACTAAGTAAAAGAGAAATTAAGCCGAACACGATGATTTATAGTGGTTCGGTCATGAAGCTCCATTTCGCTGAACTCCACTCACTGAGTTTTTGACTCAAGAGTTACTTCACTAACTCAACAATCACCCTTCTCGATGGAGAAAACCTTACAACGTTGTTTACATGTTTACCGATACTGTAGGATCTACCCTTGATAGATCTTGAGCCTATGGATCGATAGCTTACTAATGTAATCATTAGCAAAACTATATGGACAATCTCTGTATGCTTGCATCTATGCGGAATATAAATACAAACAATATACTAAACACTTTGATCCTCAATGGATCATTTTATTATTCACTAAGAATGTTTTTCAATACGTACATAATACATTAACCTTAGGTTCCTTTTATACTATAAGAAACCCTAACCTCTTTTACAGGAAACGAATATTCATTAGACTATAAAAGATATTCTACATATCTTATCCTAAAATAACAAACTCTATCTACGGATTAACTATATCCGCAGAAACTATATCATCAGCAGAATCCAGATCATCAGCAGAATCCATATAAGCTTCAGCAGAATCCTGTCAGCAGTATCCATCAGCAGAATCTGTATGCTGACTTCAATAATTCCTAAAAATCATCCCCTAAACTTGAATTTGACATGGTTAACTTCAAGATTCTTGATAGATCTTTAAGTCTCAGAAGAAGAGGATTGAATGTGAACCTCAGCAGTAAAGAATCTCATCAACAGCATATCTATGATCAGTAAAAACTTTAAGTCTCCATGCTTTGCAGCAACAAATGACAAAATGTACATCAAAACATAAGTTTCATACTATTCTCATCACTTCCAGGTGTGTTAACTCCTGTAAGAGGTGAATCATTGAAAATGATGGATTTGATGTCTCTTTACCAATAGCCATTACTACTGGAGTAGCCAAATGTTTTAGTTCACAAACTATGGTTCACTAATAACCATATGATTTTTAGCAAATCATCAGCTATAAACGGATTTGAGATGTCTTTACCTGTAGCCGTTTGCTCAGGACTAGTCAATTATTTGGTTGATTAAATCACCTTGGTATATTGAATACCAAGTATGGTTTTCCACTGCCTTTACCACAAGCCATACACTTGTGGGTTAGTCAATTATTTGGAATCCAAAAGGAAAACTCCATGGTTAATTGAAAACCATCCAACTCTCAGCTATTAAGCATGGGTGAGTTGAGTACCGAATAGTTTTTAGCAAACTATTACAGCTATCAACAGATTTGACTTGTCTTTACCAAAGCTGTACCCTTTGGACTAGCCAAGTTTTTGATGGAATAGTCAACATCATGGTAAGTTGATAACCAGATAAGGTGTGGTAAAGAATCAACACCAAAACCTGCATACAACAAACATAGTACTATACAAATACGTTAGTTTTTTTTTTTTTTTTTTTTTTTTTTAAAATTTTTTTTAATAAGAAAGAAAATAAACATACAGAAATATACAGTACCAGTACCCAATCACCTCAGGGAAGTCTCAAGATGAACACCATGCTGAGCCTCCAATTCCATTTTAACAAGAAGACTTCTTCTTATTGCTCTAACAAGTTGTTCAGCATGATGCATATCATTCCCAACCATATCAGGAGGAACAGTTAACTTTACCTCAAGCATTTGCTTCAAAACCTCTACAGTAATTGGATATATCACATCTCCCCACATATATAATGTTTTACCGGTGGTAGTGAAGATCATATGAACAGCAGGAAGAGGAAAATATTTCCAATAATCTACTACCCAATCCTGTTGACCCTTCCAAGAATGAAATCCCTTGCCCACATAAGTAGAAGAATCATATAGAGCATATAAATCTCCAACGAGAAACATACCAATTCCTTCAGGCTTATGAGATTTATAGTAATCTGTAACTCATCCATATATTGAGATGATATCCTGTCTGTCCACCATGTGTAACATTTCAATAAGAAAAGTGAAATGCTTTGTGGAACCATCTTCTCTATGAAGCACATTGACCTGTCCTTGACCCACTGAGGACTCAATAAGATCCCATCTAACCACCTTTTCCCAAATAACAGGGTCTTCTTCATCATCAGAATCAAACTCAATGAAAGTGCTATCTTCTGCTGGCTTATCTAGACCTTTAGAAGCCTTCCTCTTCTTAGCAACACTCTTCTTCCTAGTACCAGGAGTAGAAGGAGAAGAAGTATACGTATCAGCATGTGGGTCAGCAGAAGCCTCATCAGTAGTTTGAGGATTAGTAGGAACTGATTCTGAATCATCAGTAGGAACAGGCTTTGGGTTATCAGAAGAAATAGTCTCAGTAGTTGGAACATCAGTAGAAACAGGCTCTTGAGCCTTTGGAGCATCAGAAGAATCAGCGGCAGGAACAGAAGTAGATGCATTAGTATCCAAGGGTTCAGAAGATTCTCTAAGCTTATCAGTAGATGGCTTATCTGAAGTATCAGCAGGATCATCTACCTGATTTAAGACTGAGGGAGAATGAATGGTACCCTCATCAGCAACCAAAAACTCAGTAGAATCCTAAGGAATGTCAGCAGAATCATCAAGTCTTAATATTTAAGCTGCTGGCTCACCCAGAAGTCATCCATGCTTCTCCAAGGGATCTTGAACATTGATGCCTTACTTATAAAGAGTAGAAATAAGCTTTTCATAATCTGTAAATAACTTAGTGTCTGAAAAACCCCAAACTTTCTTCCTGGTCCAACCTGAACCATACATAGCACAACCCTGGTTCTTGACAAATGTTCTCATATAATCTTTAATCTGTGCTTTGGTCCATGGTTTGTCTCTCTTTTCTTTGGCCTTTCTCTCTGCCTCAGCTTTCTTCTTGAGTTTAACAGCTTCAACCATCCTTTCAACATAGTCATCATCATGAAATGCATCACCAAGCACAGACTTTGCTAAATCAGGATTAGAAGAAACTTGGGGTGCAAGATTAGCCCAATGCTCAGCAGTTAGATGTTTGGATATTTCATCCAACTCCTTTTGTCTTTCAACAGGTAAAGTATGAGAAATTGGAGTACCCATCTTGTCCAAATCAACTTGTATCTTTCTAGCAAGGGCCACAGATTCCTTCATTTCTACAGCCCTCTTAGCATCAGCATCATATTCTTTAGCCTGCAACAGTGCTGCTACCTGCTCACTAAGCTTTTCACTTGCAATTTCCTGCTTAGATTTCTTTCTTGAAGGAAGATCTTGTTCAACCACAATAGATTTCCCTTTATCCATTTGAGTAGAAGGAACATCAGCAGGAACAGAAGGCTGATTAGGGGAAACATTCTCAACAAAAGTATCAAGACCATCAGTAGGTGTATCTGCTGATTTATCAGTAGGAACCACCTTAGGCAATGGATCAGCAGGAAAAGGCTTCAAGGTAGCATCAGCAGAATGAGAAGCATCCGTATTTCTTTGAAGTTCTTCCAAATACTTCCTCTTTACATAGGTCACCTTCTTAGTTTTGGGAGATGATGTTTCAGTAGGTTGATCATCTTGCACATCCATAGCATCAACAACATCATCCTGAGCACTCTCTAAAGTGGTGGTAGAAAGAAGATGAAGTCCATCCAAATCAATCTTATCAGATCCCTCAGTAACTTCTTCATCTAATTCAACCACAACACCCTTCCTCCTCTTTGTCTTAAGTTGAGTCTCCAATTTATTTACCCTCTTCACCAAGGTAACCACAACCTTTCCAAGAGTTTTCTTGGTGTGCTTAAGATCTTTTTCCAAAGTATCAACTTTTTGCACATACCTGTTTAATGAAAGAGACAAGGAAGTGAGAGTAACAGGACCTTCAGCTCCACCAGCAGGAATATCTGTGGTATTGGGAGCATCATTGGTCCTGACAGGAGAAGTATAAAACCCTACATCTAAGTCCTCATTTTCCTCAAAAGTAGGTCTCAATATACTTGGTGTGGCAAGTCTTGTGATATGTGGAGAGTGTACAGGTTGGTCAGGGCCAGAAACCTCAGGTGCCACATGCTCATTAGGAGCATCAACACTAGGTGAGGGTAGTGGTGTGAGAGGTCTAGGTGTGGATGGCCTTGGAGATGGTGGTGGTTAGACATCAGCAGCAACTGAAGGACCCTCAGCAGAATCCACTGGTGCATTAGCATCAGCAGGTTCTTGGCCACCAGCAGCTGCATCAGCAGCTGCATTGCCACCAGACAACATAGTAGGTAGTAAAGGCCTGTGTACCTCATTATATTTTGATTGCATAGAAGCAAATAGTTTGCTAGACAGCCTCTAAACAGGTACATGGGTGGTGTCATTGGTCTGAATACCTAAGATTATTTGAAGAAACCCAGGATACATTAAAAATTTAAGTTTGGTATCCTTAACATTTTGAATCATTTCATCAAATATATACTTAGAGAACTTAAAAGTTCTTCCCTGAGATAAGCACACAATAGCAAGAGCAATAGCTGTGGAGAATTGATCCCAACCTCCAAACTTAGAGCTCATACACTAAAGCAGAGTGTGTGCCAGGAATCTCCACTTAGGGCAAAATTGATTTTTGTGTCAGACCTTCCCATCCCCAGCATATCTAATAGCCTGAAGACCTGCAAGAATCTCCTCCTTAGGTGCCTCATACTCACAACCTTCATCATCAAGCTGTAATTGAGCCCTAACCAAGGGCTCTGTAACTACATATTCTTCCCAATCAATAGTAGCCACAATCTCCATTGGTCCTTCTTCAACAGACCTTACTCGAGCCGTTTCCCATAATTGTGTAACGAAAGATTCATAAACAATGTCAGGGTATTGGGTTAGAGCAAAGTGAATCTTTGACCTTTGGAGAAACTCCATCATCTGAACATAATGAGCATCCCCTTTTGGTCTACCTAAGAAAGCTTGTTTGTTGTGATCTCCTTTGAATACAAGTTCTGCCATTGAATTAAGAGAGAGTGGGTTTTGTATGCTAAGAGGTTTTGAAATGGTTTTTGAGTTTTTTAAGGAGAGGGAATCAATTATTTGTGAGTGGGATTTGCACGTCTAGGTTATTTGAAGCAATTTTCCAAATGTGGAGTGTAATTGGCAATAAAGTGGAAACAATCTTTGACCAATATTTGACTTTAATAAAATCTCAAATAAAAAGCATAAAACTGACTCGTCAGCAGAAACCAAGTCAATCACAAGGAATCATATGGTCAATCAGCAGAAACCTACTTAATGTTGACTACGGTCAACCATTCCACCCATCAGCAGCAGTGATATGGTCCAATCAGCAGAAACATTCCATCAGGGGAAACTACACTACAATAAAGATACTTGTTTGGTCAAACTTTCTAATGACTTGGCTTATAAATAGGATGTAGAAAATCCCCAAATCACAACAATCACAATCCAAATCCCTAATTCACCATCACCAACCACAATCATGAGTTCTAAACCAAACTTAATCGAAATCTCATCTGATTCTTCTGAATTACTGACATCACCACCACCACTCATTCATCATTATACCAACCCTCCAAATCCAAATGAAGAACCACATTGGTTGTCCTTTTTCCCACTAGAGGATCAGATGCCTTCATACAATCCAAGTGTACCACTTGGTGAATACTTTCCTTCCTATCCTCCAAGTGATGGACCTTCACAACCACCACCACAATCATCAGAGGATTCCAATCCATGGATTCCTATCCGACCACCTTCTAGAGAGCTCGTATCACCATTCCTCTGCACATCCTCAGATGAGGATGAACCACAAAGTAATCCTCCTTCAACTCCTGACAGACCCCAATGTTCCCGTCCAAGCACAAGAAAGGGGAAAAAGAAGGTTACAGAGGTGATAGGAAAGAGAAAAGGGAAGAAGAAGTAGTGGTGTCTAGAATGGTAGGCTTGTGGGTGGGGGAATGGTAGTTAAGTTAGGTTGTAGTTGTGGTTTGCCAGAGTCTTTGTAATCTTCAAATCAGATGTAATAAGAAGTATTATCAATGAAATTGTGTTTCCCTGTTTATCTCGTGATCTTTGTATTCCTCTAGTCTTATTCCAAAATCAATCTTCTGATTTGATCAGCAGCAACAACACAGAGCTGGCCACAACAGTTAGCAGCAGCAACATAGAGCTGCAAAACAAACATACATAACACAAATACACATTCTAAACTAGACAAAAAATGGTTAGGTTAAATAAAATTAAACCTGCAAAACAAAGTTAGTAAACATAATCATAATATTATACAAAATATACAATATCAATCATCCCTAGAGGCATATGCCTCCCCTCAGACTTATGCCTCCCCTCAAACACATCATTCAAGGGTTAACCATCCCAATGTGGAAAACTAAGTAGTTAAAGCTAGGTCCATCAAAAGCCTTTGTTAATAAATCAGCCACATTATTATTAGTATGAATCTTAAGCACCTGAATTAAATGTTTCTCATTTGCATCCCTGATAAAATGGTGCCTAATTTCAATATGTTTGGTTCTTTGATGAAAGACTGGATTTTAAACAATGGAGATAATACTTTGATTATCAATATAGATTTTAGTGTTCATGAAGTTGAACCCATAATCAAGCATTTGATTTTGAATCCAAAGTACCTGGCCACAACAGGTAGCATCAGTAACATACTATGCTTCCATAGATGAGGTAGCCACAATGGTTTGTTTCTTGCACTGCCAAGAAATTAGCATTCTGCCAAGGAATTGACAACCTCCTGTTGTGGATTTCCTGTCCAAATTAGCTCCAGCATAATCACTATCACTATATGCTTCCAACACAAATGGTGATTCTATTGGATGCCAAAGACCTAACATAGGTTGGCCTTTAAGATACTTGAAAATCTTCTTCACTGCATTCAGATGGGAAGTCAATGGAACTTGGTGTCTTGAACAAGCACTGACAGCAAAAGTGATGTCAGGTCTTGAGGCTGTTAAGTACATGAGTGAGCCAATCATGGATCTATATAGATGAACATTCACAACTTCATCTGGTTTATTCTGATTCTTAGGCTTTGGAGGTTCATAGGGAGTAGTTGTAGTCCTCAATAATTCAAAGTCAAACTTCTTCAAAATGTCTCTAACATACTTATCCTGATGGATAAAGATCCCTTCAGGTTGTTGCTTCACTTGTAGCCCCAAGAAAATTTTTAGCTCCCCCATTGCACTCATTTAAAATTCACTCTTCATTAAATCTTCAAACTCCCTGCACCATGCTTCCTTAGTGGAACCAAAAATGATATCATCCACATAAACTTGGACAAGAATGATATCCCTGAAATTCTTCTTGATGAAGAGAGTCTTGTCAATAGCTCCTCTTCTATAGCCATGCTCCAAAAGGAATGTAGATAACCTTGCATACCAAGCTCTTGGTGTCTGATGAAGTCCATAGCGTGCTTTGACCACCTTTTACACGTTCTTTGGATTCTGCGGGTCTTCAAAACCTTTGGGCTGAGTGACATAAACTTCCTCTTCAATCTTGCCATAGAGAAAGGCACTCTTCACATCCATCTAATACACCACAAAACCCATGTATGAAGCAAAGGCCAGAAATAGCCTAATGGCCTCAACTCTAGCTATAGGTGCAAAGACTTCATCATAATCAATTCCTTCTTCTTGTCTAAAACCCTGAGCAACCAACCTTGCTTTGTTTCTGACCACAATACCTCTAGCATCCCTCTTACATTTTAGAATCCACTTGGTCCCAATTGCAAATTTTCCTGCAGGCAGATCAACAAGTACCCATACATCTTGATTCTTGAACTGTTGCATTTCTTCCTGCATGGCCTCTACCCAACTAGGATCACTCAAGGCTTGTGTAATACTGGTTGGTTCAACTTAAGATAAGAAACAAACAAACAAACAATGTTGTTGATCTGTATGATTGTCCCTCTTCTGATTAGTAACATAAGTGATAAAAGCACATTGACCAAATTGTGTCTTTTTCACTGTGCTCCTTGTTTGAACCATGGCATTGGGATCACCAAGTACATTGGTTAGAGGATGAATGGTATTTATCCTCTTAGTGGGATTAGGGTTAACATCAACAGAAGTTTCAAGATTGGTCAGAGTTGGAGCAAAATCATCATTATAAGAAGCTGATTGGAAAATGCCAACACTTTGTCTATGATTGCCAAGGTTTGAGGGGCTGGGAAACCTTGTAAAAGATTCCTCTAAGCTTGTGGATGTAGCAGTAGAAACAGGTACAACAGCAGAAATACCATTAGTAGTATTGGCATCAGCAGCAACAGGGGGTCCATCAGCAGAAACCGTGTTTCTGCTGGCATCAAGAGCAGCTTGTCTCAAGAGTGCCTCAGTATCTTGAGCAAACTCAAGACCAAGCCTCTCAGCTTCTTCATTTGCTGCATGTGCTTGCTTTTTAAGTCTAGCAAGATCTTCTGCATATGTTGAGTTATCCACATCAGCAACAACTTTTTCATCAGAGGCTACTTTGTTATCAGGACCTGCAATATTAATAGGGAGAGAAGAAACAACAATAGTGGGTTCATCACATTCTGAATCACTGTCTGAGTCATCTTCCAGGGTACCTGCAATGTTAGTTGGTGACTCTTGTGTACCTGTAGATGGGTTAGTTTTAAATCTAGTATACCCCAAATGATCTGTCAAGTAGTCAAGGTCAAAGTACCATTCATGACCTTTTCCCTGAACATTTTCTTTGTCTTCCAGAAATCTCAGGTTAAGAGTCTCCTCAATCTTTTTAGCAGACAAATTATATACCCTGTAAGCCTTACTATGAGCTGAGTATCCAACTATATACCCTTCAGCAGCTTTTTCTTCAAACTTTCCTAGGTGATCACTTGTGTTCAGGATAGTCACACGACATCCAAAAGGCTTAAAGTACTCAATGGTGGGTATCTTCCCAGTCAAAAGTTCATAGGGTGTTTTGTTGTGTGGTCTTGTAATCAGTACCCTATTTAGAACATAACAAGTAGTGCTTACTACTTCAATCCAAAACATAGTGGGAAGTTTAGAGTCAGCAAGCATGGATCTTGCAGCCTCTATCAGAGTTCTATTCTTCCTCTCAGCAACTCCATTTTGTTGTGGAGTCCTGGCATTACTATAATCCCTTTTTATACCCTTAGTCCCACAGAGTTCAATGAGATTGTCATTTTTGAACTCTGTCCCATTGTAACACCTTATCCCTTTTATCCTCTTGTTGAGTTGGTTTTCAATAAGGGCCATAAATTCTTTTAGAGTCTGAAAAGTTTGGTCTTTAGTGCCCAAAAAGAATACCCAACTAAACCTACTATAAGTATCAGTGATCACTAGACCGAAGTACTTATGGTCAATACTTCTGATGGATGTTGGACCAAAAAGATCCACATGTAGTAGCTGCAAAGTTTTGAAATGGTGCTCACTGCAGTAATAGCTTTGTAAGAAGCCTTGTGTTGCTTTCCTTTGTTGCATGCAACAAAGTTGTGTTCATTAGTGAAGACCTTGGAAGGAAGTCCATGGACCAATCCATTCTTAGCAAGCTTGTTGATAACCTTGAAGTTTACATGTGCCATCCTTCTGTGCCATTTTGTAGATTCATCTAAGGATGCTTTGGCCACCAAGCATGCTAGATCACCTTCAGGCTTTACATCATTCAAGTTGAATGTGTAAAGATTATGATTTCTTGGAACTCTTAGTAATACAAGACTCTCATCAGGCATTTTGAAGTCTTTTGAAAGAATAAGACAGTCCTCCTCAGTGAATAGCACAGGAATCTTTTTGTCACAAATTTGTGAAATAGAGAACAAATTAAAATTTTGTAGCTCCTTGACATAGTAGACATTCTCAAAATCTACCTTTGGAGTTCTGATGGTTCCTTTTCTAGTAATCCTTCCTACTCCACTTCCAAATGTCACTGTACCTCCATTAATAGGCACAAAGTCATGCAGCTTCTCTTGATTCCCAGACATGCTTCTAGAGCAACCACTATCAACAATACCTAAATCTTTACTTTTGAGAGGATGTGCCTACAACAACAAAATATACAACACCATGAGTACCATAGAGAGACTCAAGTCATTAATGACTTGAGCCTCCCTTGTGGATCATTAGAGTGAAGCCATGTAGATGAGTTAGATCCACCATTGTTCCTGGAACCCATGTGAACATATGGTCTATTATATTTCCAAGAATAATCTGTTGAAGACTTAACAGCAGAATCCCAATATGCCCTTGCCAAAAACATTGGGTCATAATAACCAGGCCAATAACCATTTTGATAGTAATTATTGTTATATCTAAAAAAATGGTCTAGCTACATGTCTATTCCTACCAGCAGAAAAAGGCCTACCAGTAGAAACAGACCCACCAGCAGGAACTGACCTATCAGCAGAAACTGAGTTGGTTCTGCTGGTGGTGTGGTTGCCTGTGGAACATATGAGGGTTTGGCATGAATATTGTACCACTTTGGTCTAGGTCTATTATGGTCAGCAGAAACACCCATCCTTCTTTCATAAAAATCACAATCCTTAATCAAATGCAATTTACTACCATAAACAAAACATTTCTTCTTTCTAGAAGGTTTTTTCAAACCAAAAGATGGCTTTTCAACCACAGAATTATTCAAACAAATACTGGAAATAGAATTGTTTTTCAAAGAAGTAAATAACAAGTCTTCAAGAGAAGCTGTCTTTGAAGTAATATCATCAGCAGCAACTCTAGAGTCAGCAGACTTGAAAGAAGACTTTGGTGAGGACTTGGGTGAATCTGAATTGACCTTGGAATCACATCTGGCATAACTAGAGGTAGAGGTCTTTGAGGTCTTGTCACTGAAAGAACAAGAGACACATTCATTAGAATCATTGCTAGAGACACTACTAGAGTCAGGGGAGTCAATAGGCCTATTGCCAGTTTGCAATTGTGATTCAACTAAGTCCAAATGATGGGAGGTGGGCTTAAAGGTTCCTGTGATAGTGGGAGAGACAGTATGCATCTCTCCCTCTTTTACAAACTTTACAGGGGTTTGAGGTTGCAAGGGTGGTTCAGGGTCTAAAACACTATTGTCATCAGGGTTATAGACCTTATCAAGCCCTACATATTTACCATACCCTAGTGATCTTCTAGACTTAATGGACTGACAACTATCAATTATTCTATCTAGGTGTTTAGCTCCATGTTGCCACTTCTTACGTCCTGCAACTTCATTATCAAACTTAACCTTCAAATCTTGTAATTCTAATTCAACTCTAGCCTTTTCTTTTTCAGAAAATTTTAACTCATTACTAGTCATCTCTTAATCTCTTTTTAACACTCTAATTTTCTCATCATAAGCCAATTGATTTTGTTGAAACCAAACCTTTTGTTTTTCTAATGTTTTAACAACTTCTTTATAAGCTTGAGCCTGAATAAAACAATCTTTATATTTTGGTTCCAAATCATCATAAGATTCTTTAAGAGCATTATATTTTCTATCACAACCAAAAACACCATCAGATACCTGAGGAGAGATGCCCATTAAGGCAAATTCTTCATTACAACTAGCAAGGCAAGAGAATTGCGGAGAAGTACTGCTTTCAGCATCTTCAGAATCATGTTCCTTCCAATCAATGCAAGCATCCACAGTAGTCACCAAGGCCATTGAATATCCAGCTTCCAACTCCTTCTTCTTGTAGGCTGAATACCTTGTATTGTCTTCAGCCTTCTTAGCATTACACTCTCTTGAAAAATGGCTTATCTCTCCACATGAATAGCACTTGACCTTTCTCCTGTCAAATCTAGCTGGATCTCTTCCTATAAAGTTGAGCTTTCTCCCAGCTTTCTGCTCAAACCTTCTGACCTTGACAATAAGCATTGCTATTTGCCACTTCAAATCCAGCTCTTCCAAAGCTAGCTCTTCAATCTGCTCAAAATCATCATAAGCCAGTTGCTGCTTTTGTTCATAATCAGCAATAAACGAATGAAGTACATCTTCTACCACATTACTAGATTGTGGATGACTCTTTGGACCATTAGATGTGTAAGATAATGTTGTAGAGGAAGAACTTGGACTTGGAGCATGTGTCACCCTGTTGAAGTAGTGCTTACAAATGCAGAGTGTGATGGAGTTGCTATATAAGTCGAGTGCCCCTTGATATCAAACTCCAGTCTTCTGAGCTTGTTATACAAGTCATCAAAAGAGAGATAGTCGAGGCCACCTTTAGTTTTTAGTGAGATACTGACCTGTGACCATGAAGGAGGTAAAGCCCTTAGAAACTTGGAATTAACTTCCTCATTGTCAGGCTTGGCTTGAAGCTGATGCACCGACTCAAAATCTTCTAGAATTTATCATAACCCTTGTGAATGCCCTCCTCCTCTGATACCCTGAATTCCTGAAATTCCTGCTTAAGCATGAATTTTCTCATTCTTTTAGATTCCTCATTGCCCCCGAACCTTGCTTTTATAGCCAACCAGATGTCTCTGGGATCATCAAGAAAGTGAAAATCTCTCATATGATCATCTAGGATGGCTTGAAGCAAGATGGTTATTGCTTTGTTCTCTCTTTATACAAAAATGATTTCTTCAGCAGTAGAAGGAGGATAGATGGTAATATTACCGTTAGAGTCTTTTCCTGTCTTCTTAGGACTGTTTCCATTCAAGATCACATTCCAGAGATTGAAGTCAACACTAGCAATCCAATTCTGCATCTTCATAGCCCATATCTCATACTCATTTTTCTTGAGATATGGAAACTTGGCATTACTGTTGGAAAAAGCAACCTGCTGAAGCTGTTGTGTAAGGGTGTTGTTGTTTTGAGTGATTTCTGAAGAGTCTGTATCTGCCATGGTAAGTGAATGAAAAGGTGTTGAAGTTAGGTTTGATTACAGAGATTCTCCTGTGGCTCTGATACCACTTGTAGGATCTACCCTTGATAGATCTTGAGCCTATGGATCGATAGCTTACTAATGTAATCACTAGCAAAACTATTTGGACAATCTCTGTATACTTGTATTTATGCGGAATATAAATACAAACAATATACTAAATACTTTGATCCTCTATGGATCGTCTTATTATTCACTAAGAATGTTTTTCAATACATACATTGACCTTGGGTTCCTTTTATACTATAAGAAACCCTAACCTCTTTTACCAGAAACGAATATTCATTAAACTATAAAAGATATTCTACGTATCTTACCTAAAATAACAAACTCTATCTACGGATTAACTATATCCGCAGAATCCAGATCATCAGCAGAATCCATATAAGCTTCAGCAGAATCCTGTCAGCAGTATCCATCAGCAGAATCTATATATGCTAACTTCAATAATTCCTAACAGATACTAATCTAGATATCAAATTCTTCTTCGGGTACAACCAAACCCTTTATGTTTTATGGCTAAAACATAACAACCCTATTACCCTTGTTTGTTTAAGGCCTAACACACACGGAACCTATTGCCCTTGTGTTTTAAGGCCTAAACACATAAACCATCGAACCACTAGTTTGAAATATAATATGTGATACAAGGTGTTGTATTATAATGATACATGGTGTTGTATAATGATGATCCAAAACATGGTTGTCTAATAGATATGAATGACTAATCTAAACATCAAGAACTCTAAACTTGATATGATTGATCTTCTCTTGATAAGAAGCCTAAAATAGATGAAGACAACAAGAGAAATAATTTTGTTGTAATGGATCTTTATATGCAAGTGTGCCTTTGGTGGATGTGGATGACAAGAACTCTAAGCTTATTTTCATCGATCTTTATGTGATAATATGCTTTCAACAAATGAGACTAAGCATTAAGATCAAAGGTTAAAGAGGGTTTTAAAGACTTGAGAATGTGTTGAGTTACAAGCTTGGTTTGAATGTGGAATAAAAGGTTGTTTAAATAAGCAAATAGAAATCTGAATTCGTAGGGCATGGATCCTAAATGGTGTATGGATCCATTATGGATTTGTCGGGTCTGTTGGATCCATCCATCCTGCACAAGCCAATTTTTTTGAACATTTTAAATGGTCATTCATATTTTATTTAGAATATTCCCTCTCTAGTGATGCCTGGAAAATTTGCTGAAATAAAGAGATAAGATTCTTGCTTTAATTCTCAAACACTCAAAACCTTAAAGTGATTAATATTTTTATTTATTTATTTATTTTTAATATGCAAAAACAATTTTTATGTCTTCCTCTTTGGTCTTGAATTATTTCCAAAATGGTTAATCCATTTTTTCATGCAAGGCCGCATTTAAATTAGATCTTAAAGGGGAAGATTCTAGCTAGTTGGTCAATTGTGATTTCGATAAAATATTTTGTTTGAACAAAAGTAAATAAAACTTTTGTGAAAGTTTATAATGTAATGCTTTATAAAAATGATGTGAGTGTTTTATGCAAGTTTGCCTAATCAAAACAAAGTGATTTGGTCTAATTACTAAAAAAAAATATGGTTTCCCTTAATAGGAGGTTTATGTAAACTACGTGAACTCAAATTTGAATCACTTCCTCAAGTGGAAAATTATTGCTAGTTGGAAATTTATTTTTATAAATCACTTAATGACCTTTTATAAAAATGGTGCAAGTAATTTTACAGATAATAAATATGTTTTGATGCAATGTGTATGAAAATGCAACTTTGATCATTAGGCTAGTTTGTAAAATTATGTTCATACCTTGTATAAAAATGCAAAATGATGTTAAAAATAGAGAAAGATTGAAGCTTTAAATATTTAATGACCTTCAAAATATATTTTAGACATTCTTAATGGTTTGTTAGATGTTTTTGTCATAATGCAATGATTCGTGGTAAACACAATATCAATATTATAGTATAGATATAAGCTCAAGAGATCCGCAAAGAAATACGGATAACCCGAGGTCGTATTCCGTGTGAAGGGTGAATGGAATTCCGAATTCCCGATTTGTGAAACATGTCGTGAAAAGTGGTAAAAAGTGATATGAATGAGATTACACTAATGAAATAGTAAATGAAGCACAAATAATCAACTAAACACGTAATTCAAGTAAGGCAACTAGAAACGTAACGTAGAAACGAAAAAACGTAAGTTAAAACGGAAAACAAACGTTAACGTACGAAATAAAACACGACTTTTATGCTACGCTACTCCTACGGACTTGGAAATAATTTTCAAAAATTAAAAATGATAAAAGAAAATTTTGAGAAAAAGAAAAATATTTTTTTGACTTTTTAATAATTTTTTATGAATTAAAAACTAATTATCTAATTTAAAAATCAAAAGAAAATGAAAATAAAGTGGGAAAAATGCAAATTTACTTTCTGAAATTCTAAAATAACTAAAAATAATTTTCTAATATTTTTTTGAATTTTTCTGGGCTTTTTTAGATTTTTTTGTATTTTTCAGCAATTAAAAAGTAATTAAAAATGATTAAAAATGAAAATTAAATAAGAAAAATAGCAAATGGACTCAGAAAAATATGAAAATTTCAGGGAAAATCTAAAATATTATTCTAAATCTAGGAAAAATATAAAATTTGAAAAATAAGCACTGAAGTGCTGATTAGACCCAAACTGCTTATTGGAAAGTGCTTATTTATAAGCAAAACTTGACCAAACTGACCCAAACTTTTACCAAGTACTTTTTAGACTTAAATAAGCTTGATGGAATAGTATTGAAAGCAAATGAACTCAGAAACACAGGTATGTGCACAAAACAGATGCAATAAGCACTTAGATATAGCAATAAGCCAAGGAGAATAAGCACAGGCCAAAAACCAACTGAAACAGTAACTCTAAGCTATATTAAGCACAAATCACTCAACAAACTCAACTTAGAATCTTAAATAAGCACTAGCAGGCCTTAATTTGAAAACAGAATCAAGGGTGAACCACCAACTTGATGAGGCAAATAAGCTGAGAAGATAAGCTGAAAATAGCAAACTTTTGGGTGCTAACTACTGACTAGCTACCATAAATCAAAAATCCACCAAGAGAACAGACTTCCAATCCAATTTAATCACCTAAGATTACCCTAGAAATTTGGTCAACAACTGAGTATGCAGGGTAACTATGTGCTCAAACAGTCCACTTCAAATGGCTTTTCAAATAAGCAAACAAGGACCAAACTAAGATTTTCTTTTTGAAACTTGTAAACAACCTGACAAATGTTGCAAAACAACTTTCCAAATGAATTTTGAATCAAAAATGAGGACTATGCACCTCTTTGAATATCTGTCCAAAACAAACCACCAACAATCCTTTTGACTTTTTATGAAACACAAATTTTACCAAATTGAATTTTTATTCTACTTATATGACTGACAATGGTATATTAAGCTGATTGATGACTGAAATGAGCTTGAACTTATAGCTATGCAACTATTCAACTGAAAATGCAACCTAAAACCTAACTGTATGAGTTTTTATAAGCTAATTTGACTTTCTATGAATTGAACTACTGATTATTATGTTATAACTAACCTATATGCAACTAATATGAGCTATCTAAACTATAATTAACCCCTGAGATACAACCTAAATCAGCAAACTGCTATAATCCAAACACCCTACTAGTGACTGTTTCCACTAAATCATACTCCCATCCAATCAATACTAATCCAAACCTCAACCTAGTACCAATATAAGAACCAATTTCACCAATCTTACTCAGAAATCACAGATCCATAAGTTCTAAATAGTAAGTAACACAGATCACAGATGATGACAGATGAATAAGATGAAACATTAGAACTAAGTATAAAACCAATTCAATCAAAAGTGACTAATGAACTAGTATAAACCAATAATCAGACCATATAAGCAACTATAAGCTAGAAGTAAACCACTTAATCAGATCTAAAACTACTAGAACTAATAAGCTATTAAGATGAAAAGTAAAATTGGAACTTACAAATTCAAATTCCCCCTCAGCTCAAAAAGAGGGGGATTCACTTAGCTAGCCTGTCTCTTAGACATGCCAATGGCTTCTTATGGCTGCCTTATACCCAAATAAGGTGAGCTTATTAACAATAAGCCCTCACAGTTGACCAGAGTTGACTTTTTTAGGAATTGAGAGATTTGAGTATTTGGTGCCAAACAAAGCTTCACACAAGCTATAAAAAGCTTATATGAAACTGATTAAACAATAATACAAGCTTGTTGAATTAAGTACTTTGTATTTTTTTTTATTTTTTTAGTATTTTTTGATTTTTTGATTTTTTTTTCTTTTTATGTAAACTTTAAACAACAATATGTAAATAAAGCTTAAAGTAATACTGAATTTAAAAGGCAATAGTAAAAGAGAAACAATAAGCTGAAAACAGATAATAAGCAATAAGCAGTAAATAAGAGTAATAGAATTAAGACAAGTAATATAAAAACTGAAATAAACTTTTCATTAATAATAAAAATTCAATACAAAATTAAGTTCAACAGCATAACAATACATAAAAATGGCACCCCCAACTACACTAATGGAGGGGGGTATATATAGGAGAGCAGGGAGCTTGCTAGGGTTTGTCCAGCTCACCAATCCGTGTGAGAAGTGTGTTTGTTTGATCCCTCCTGAGCCGTTTGATCTCTTTCCAGATAGTTCCAATCATTTAGGACCCTTGATTGATTGATGTGGTAGAGACCCATCCTCCGTGTGCTTCCTGATTGGTACACGTACCCTGACATGCTTCTGTCATGCCTGACCCTTCTAGAAACACCCAATCAGTGGGTAATTATTATAATCGTGGGGTAATTTTGGGTAAAGTAAATCCTAGGGTTTAGTGAATAGTGGTTTTTCTGGGTAAACGAATGAAAAGGGGGCGGGTCATTTGATTAGTATTAATTAGGGGAGTTGGGTCGGGTTAATATGTAGCAGGCCGGGTAGTAGTATAGAGGTTTGGGCTTTGTGGGATTTTGGGCTTGGGTGTAAGTTATTGTTTTTGGTTTGGATCCGGTATAAGTATTTAGGAGTAGTAAGGACCAAAAGTGTATAAATCTGAAAATGCAAGGACCAAATCTGCCTTTAATTCAGACTTTCTTCAAGGGTATTTGTTGACATTCTAAGATTATTGGAGGACCATTGATGACTTTTCTTCGAATAATTCTTCAGACTTTGTCTAGGGACTGAAATTTGAGGGACTAAATTCGCCAAATCCTCAAACTTTGTCCAGGGACTGAACTTGGTATTTTCTGAATCTCTGAGGTTGAATTTGACTTTTTGAGCTTGGACTTTGATTATTTGACTTCCCCGGCTCCGGCTTTTGACACTTTCCATTCTCGTGCTCGTTTTTTGTCGGTTTTGGTGTTGATTTTGTTCATTTTCCTCATATCCGTACCTGCACATACACAAATACAAAAACATGCATTCTCTTGGCATTTTTGGTTAGTATTTTGTGTTTTTGGTCTGAAATAAGGCCTGAAAAGGATGAGTGAATAAGCACTCATCATGCAACATAACAAACTTATTCGAACTTGTGTTGAAGCATGAGAAGACCCAACACGTCAAGGGCCGTTGAAGAATATGTGTTTAGCGATTTATGGTTACAAGTAACTTATGCATTTTACATTATATACTACAAGTTACATATTTGTCATTATCAAAAAATAAGAAACCGTTTAGTTTAAATATCTTTATATTTGCACTATTAACTTTTTTACTTGTAGGCCTCCCATTTACTAAAGCAAACTTATAGGCCAATATGTGTTTTTTTTCGTTTATACATATTTCAGCCTATTTATTTTCAAAAACTTTGAAACAATGAGAATAAACCTAAATATAAAAGATTTAAAATATCAATTTTAGCCATCATTTGAGTACAACTTCATTTGGCTGAAAACGATTTAGAATTAGAATTATTTAACGATTGTTTTATGTTTAAATTCTTAATTTTATTGTTTCGATATATTCAAAATAACTTTATTTTTGAAATTAACTAACTTCTGCTAAGAATTTAGACAAAGTTGGTAAAAAATAGTGGCCTCCCTATACGTTAACTATTAAACAATAATATATTTACGTGTTCAAAGGATTAAAACGTTTGATATTAGATAATTAAAAAAAACAAAGACATCAAACTTATGCAGGGGTGGTCATAGAAACTAGGGATGATAATGTAGGGGTTGGGGCGGGTCACCATCCTTAAACCTAATTATCCAAGTCTTCCCCAAACCCGTCACGATTTTTATTGGGGATCTAATCAAGCATCCGTTGAGGCGTGATGCTTCCTTAAACCCGCTTTGTACTCGTCATGATCTTATCAGGTATTTTTCTTTGAGTGTGATTCTCGTTCAAACCCACACAGTTACATGTGTATTACTATTTGTACACTATTAGGAATAACTTGAATAATTACAAACCCATTAATAATCAGTCTTAAACATGAATAATGAGAAGATACACATCAAAAAAGTTACCATTTAAAAATATGGCATTAAGGGACGGAACCAGAACTAAATATGACCGGACGCACACAAAAAATTGAACACTAATACTTGAAATATATTTCGATGGAACGGGTACATTTGAGATAACTTTAAGAAAAATCCATGTTTTTTTCAAAAATTAACACCACATTGAAAAATCCCCGGATGCCCGGGCACCCGCGAAAACCCCTGACTCCGTCCCTGCATGTATCTCTGTTCACAATCTACAATTTCCATTCTTACAAATATTAAAACCTAACTATATTAGAAAAACATTTTTTATTTCTTTAATACTAAGATAACGTTATATGATTATATATATATATATATATATATATATATATATATATATATATATATATATATATATATATATATATATATATATATATATATGGGACAAGATTTGACTTGTACTTGATGCTTTGAAAGCTGTACAATGAAAGGAAAATACCACTTGGCACTTAGAAACGCCACTTGGCACTAACATGCTGACTGGATAAATCAACATGAACGCCACTTGGCATACTCATCCACGCTGGCATGAACAGTTTTTTCGAAATGTTTTTAAAAAATTTTAACAATTGAGAATCGAACCCTGGTCTCTCCAACAAATACAAACACTCCTACCATTAGAGCAGGCGTATTTTTGTGTGATACTTTGGAAAACATTATCCCTAAAGCCTTGAATATGTTAAGCTATAAGTGAGGAATATTTGACTAACCATTCATAAATTACATGCTTTCTCCCCTAAAATTTCTGCAATCCCTTTTACCGATTCTCACATTTCCTTAATTCACTCACTTTTGATCAGTATGAACCCTTTTTAATTCGGCAACTAAAATCAATTAGTTTTAATTATCCCTGAATTGTAGCCATATTAAAAGAAAATTCAATATAAGGAGAGTCTAACAATTCAAAATCACCATTCACGCTTAAAAACCAGGGTAACAACAACAAACCCTAAATCTATCAAGAAGCTAGCCAACCCTAATCTTCTTATAACATGTTTCGTTGATTCATAGAAAAATGTTTCTTGCCAAGTTTTAATGCTTTTGTCTCATTTCTGCAGGTGGAATTTTTTCACAAATACAAGGTAGGTATTCAAACTCATTTTACTCTCTAACTACTACCATTACAGGATTTAAGATGATAAATGTATCTGTCCCTGTAATTTGTTATTCGTGGGTAATTTCATTTTCTGCAGTTGTTTTGATTTTTAATTCGTGGTGTTTCGATTATCAGGTTTTCTTTTAGTTTAATTCGATTATTTCACATTAGGTTCTTTTTTTCATTTTATTTTTCATATTTGTGGATATATTTTAGTTCTTCTGTTTGTTCTTTTAAGATTGAACACCAAGGGTTTGCGATAATGTATGAGCTGAGTGAGTTTTGTATCTATGTTTTAAGGTTGCACACCAAGTGTTTGTGATATTGTCTACATGTGATTTCTATCATTATTTCAAAATTGATATTCACTTAAATTCACTTTGTTTTAGGTGATATTCTCAATTTGAAGAAGAAGGATCAAGATGATATTATGATACGCAAATTAAAGATATTAGGTATGTCACTTATCATGATACAACTTTCTGTTGAATGTTTCTATTAATGAATGGCTCATTTACATGTAAAGATTTGGCTCAAGAATATTAAAAGCATTCAAATGGTGTTCACAGATCTTTCTGTGATTATGGAAAGCAATGACAAAGCATGTGAAGAACAATATTGAATAGGATCCAACGCTAAAAAAGCCTGCTATCTATGAAGGGTCAAGCTATGGTGTGTGGTTCCTTCTGAAACTTTCGTTGCATGACCCTGTTTCGCCCCACAACAGCAAGGTAAATTATAGTCTTCTTAAATTTCAGTTATACCTTAGCAAGTGAAAGTGACAAGTAGTGTTTGGAAGTAGTGTTTAATTTCAGTTGCGAGGTTGGCATAACATAGTTTTGTAGATGCCTTGATATACTTGGTAAGCCACGCGCTAAGCATGCAAATTTCGTAAGTGCCTCACTTATTTTACACACATACGTGCCACACAACCAATTTTTAAGTATGCTAAAACATAACTGGGTACTATTTTACATCTGATAGGTTGGGTATAATTACCACATGGCTGACATTGTGTCAGTCATTTTGCAATAAAGACACTCGAGTTCAATAATTTCAATAATATTCTGTTATCTGGTAACATCTAATAGGTTTTATGCATTAAATACACACATTTGATGACTTTCGAGATGTTTTACCCGTTTAACCTGTGTAACAATTTTTTATTTATTTATTTATTTAATTTTTTTGTGAAACAATTATGGTTTATTTGTTGTCTTATTATTGTTTGCATCTCCATGATACCATGCTGCGGTTGATGGTCATGATGTTCGTAATCCCAAATTTGTTTAAGAAAGTAATTTAGGAGGTATTGGGCACTGTGGCCAGCTTTCGACCTGTTATATTAGCTAAATTTTGTTTTGATTTTCAATTTGTGTGATTAAAAATGGTCTTTTTTTAAAGCTAAAATATGTATTATAGGCCACTTGGTAGGTTAGACGGGTTGACTAAACGGTCAAAATGATTTTGAGTCACAACTAGTGATTGCCATGTATGGTTAAAATGTATGTCAGGTTGAGCGGCATAATTTTTTTTCAACAATAAACTTTTTAAATATATGTATTTGTTTTGTTTCTTTGAGGTTCCGATTGTCTGGCACTAGCAGCTTATGCAAGTAGATATGGTGCTCTTTTTGGACTGATCTAAGTGGTGATGAAGCAATTCGGGACACTCAATTTCCTGAAGAGTATTCAAGGTAAGGGTTCAAAATCTAAAATCTTTCGACTATTATTTCCATATACTTGGCCGTTCAGTACATTATATTATTTCATGATCCAATTTATGACATTGTTGTGGATTATTATTGGCACCTCTATACATATTAAACTACAATGAATGCAAGTGGGACCGGAATATGGATTACACGATCACATAAAATGAAAAGCATAATCGAATTTAATTTAAAATAAGCCAAATCGGTTATTTTCATATAACAATGTCTTAGTAAATTAAAAGTTACAAGCTTGCAATCATTGGAAGTGAACTTTTAGCGCTTCGACCCATTTGACCAACTTTAGCAATCTTATAACTTTTTCCATTTGACCCATTCTGGAATAAACATAACCCAAATAAGCCAAATCAGTTCTTTTGTTACTAAACGGATTGAAATTTCCACATCTATGATTTTGCCAATTTAATTGTCTGATATTTTATATTTCAAGGAACTAAACGTACCATTTTATATCATTTATGCAGATTCCAACAAATGTGGCTGGGTTGATAGAGTACAGGGCACATCCTTTCTGGCAACAAAAGTAATTCCCGTCACAGGAGCATGCCATGAGACATCGATTTTGCAGCTATGAACAGATGGAGGTAAGTGACGAGATTTTTTTTACTAGATTGGTTGGAAACTATGCCTTGAGTGCCTCGACTTTGCAATAAAAGAAAATCATGAATGCCAAACACTAAACATGGAAATTCATGATCTGTATGAAGGATTATATATGAAACTTGAGCAGCAAGTAGAAAGGCATCGAGATTTTAGCTAATCTTGATTAGATCAGGTTTCCAAGAACCATGAAGGATAGTCGTTCATTTCAACCCTCTAAAGCTCCATTTTCATCCCCATCTTTTGTGCAGTTAAGTAGTTTATATTACCTTTTTTTATAGTTTGTACTTTGGTTCGTACTTACTGACTACTCTGCTATGCACATACACCACAGTTAGTACATTTTGTGCCTTTAATCTATGATAGAATAATTAAATTTCCAAATCAACCTTTGTTGCATCTATCTTGAATGCTGTTAAAATGTTTTCCCCTTAAAAAAATTAAAATATTGATTTCGTTTGGTTTGGCAGAAGCTTTAGAGGCTATTGTAAAGAGGCGCTTGACTAAAGAAGTAGTGGATATGATAGTTGCATTAACTAAAAAGAAGGGTTACAAGATTAACAAAGGTCTGCATATTCTTACTATGCAATTTGGCGTGTCCGTCTTTGGTGCTTGACTAAACAAGTAAAACCAGTACTTCTTTTTGGTCTACTGATTCACACTCCGAATGTTCTATTTCAAGTTGACTTCATTGGAAGAGGAAAACTTGCAGAGTGCCAGGTTTAGCTTTTGATTTTGCTTTTAGATAATCTTTATGCTTCTATGTGTATTTTCATAAATGACATCCTTTGTGCATATAATACTCACAGATGCTCTCCTGATTGATAAAGAATGCTGAAGAATTCAACGTTGTAGTGTATATGACCAACTAAGGTTCGACTTGATTATTTAATTTAGAGCTATTATGGCCTTATGTATAACATTAAACTCATTTATATGTAATTATGTCGACTAACATTGTGCGTGCCCCATGTTACTTTTTTAAGTAATCTCAGTTATAGGCATATTGTAATTGTAGTGATAGTTGACTTTTTGGCTTATAGCAGTTTATGTTTTTTTGTTTAACCCTTTATGATTTAAAGAATCATTTTTAACCTTATTGGATATGCAAGTAATTGATGTTAGGAATACTAAATTTTTTGTTTAACCCTTAATGCAATACTAACATTGTGCGTGCCCCATGTTAAATTTTTTGTTTAACCTTATTGGAAATGCAAGTAACTGATTTAAAGAATCATTTTTTGTTTAACCCTTAATGCAATACTAAATTTTGTTATATCAGCTAATGTGATTGCGTCAACTGCATTTTTATAGTTTTAATGAGTGTTTGGATATGCAAGTCAATATTTCTTATTGGATATGCAAGTAACTGATGTTAGGAATAGTTGGGTGATCTTTTATGTATAAAAAAAATATCATCGTTGTTGCAAGTTGCTACAACTCATTTCCCGCATCCAAATTTCTAATCATGTTAGGTAAAGAAAATTTTAATCATTATCAAATCCGCAGATCACTGCAAGTGTGATTATTGCAACTTCAAGTCACAAAATCAGGTTTTCAAAAAATCATTTAGAGTGACAAGTATCGCGAAATTTGCGATGCAACCCCGTATATGTACTATCCATGCATTGTGAATATCGTTACAAAAAACATATAATAATAGACTTAAAGTGTGTTAAAATGTCCAGTTAGTCTGTTGTTGTGTCGTAAAGTTATGAAGGATTTAAAGTATGGTGATTCTTATGAATGAGTCAAAGTCAACACTAACTCTCTCTCCATTGTATCACAGACAATGAACATGATCACTTAGGATATTCAGTACATGTTGAATCACTAGAGGTAGGATCTGCTATAATTCGGTTGGGGCAATCAATAGCGCGAAAGCCACTAGGAATATCAACTCTCATGCTTCGCAAAAGGTTATTGTTGGGATATGAAATATCAAAGTACTTCTGGATGTCAAAGTACTGCTGCATGAAGAATAAAGTCAAAGTACTGCTGAAGGAAAAAGTCAAAGTACTGCTGTTATTGAAGAATGCTTAATGTACTTTGAAGGAAACAAGGACTGATGTGCAATATTAGATAAGGATTAATGTGTAATATTAAACGAATATTCTAGAATTAGTTAGGGATAATGACTTGTCGTTCAAGGATTATATGTTGTAAACCGACTTAAGGTTATCTATATAAAGAGCCTTAAGAGGTATTAGTCGATACAAGTCTTAGATAAGTTTTAGAGAAGTTCTCATACGTTTAGAGTCAATGAAAGTTGATAAAGTAGTTAGGGATTGTTAGTGAATCTGTGTAACAAAGCAGGTTCAAAGTTTGATTAATATAAAAGTTCTTCTTAAGCTTTGTGTTAGTAGATTTCGCCTACTTTACAAAGTAAAACAGTGTTTCAATATTAATAGTGTTGAGTTTACTCAATATTGTTAAACCCTTACAAGCTACAAAGTAGTTTGATCAGAGTATATCGATCCAACAAGTGGTATCAGAGCTTGTGTTGGAAACTCTGATTAAGAAGACAAACCTTTAAACCTTTAAACCGATTTCACTACAAACCCTTCATGATGTCGACTGAAGCTGCACCTGCTCCCTCAATCACTGCTGTGAGAATCCCTATTGTTAAGAAGGGAGAATACAATCTATGGGCCATGAAGATGAGGCAGTACATTGCCATCACAGACCATGCTTTGTGGGATGTGATTGTCAATGGTAACATGCAAATTGATGAACCAGTAGAGGTACCTGGACAACCAACACCACCAAAACCTACTGTACCTGCTGCTACCAAAAGAAATCAAGACAAAGCTCTCAACATACTGTTTCTGCTATTCCTGATGGTCACCTATTAAAGTTTCATGATGCCAAAGTGTTGATCCCAGTTGAGCTTAAACGATCTTGTATAGAAGTTAACTTGATTAAACACTTAAGCTAATATGCAGAATGTAAAAGCTTAACTTAAGAAGAATAATGATTCACTTTCAACACTTCAATATTATTAATACGAGCACTCAACAATGCTAGGGTTTTACAACCTTGAAGTGAATAATAATACGTACATAAACTAACCCTAGGATCCTCCTTTTATAGACTAAGGAATCCTACTAGGTTTACAATACCTTTCTCTACACGATAAGAATTATTCTAGATAAATATAATATTTACACAATCTATTCTATATTTATCTAAACCGTATACATCCTTATCCCATCAACAGTAGATTCTGTCAGCAGCATTTAACCTCAGCAGCACTTTGACATTAGCAGCAGAATCATTACCACTAGCAGTAGTTTCACTTATAGCAGCAGTTTTACTCAGCAGCAGTTTCAGACCCAACAATCCTCCCCTAAACTTATTATTTATTTCTAAATAAGTAAGTTTCTTCTAAGCACAATTAATCACTTGGAGGATGCTTCCAAACACTTCAAACCTTGAGAATCCAGTTGATCAAATATCTTCTTATACTTTGACAGCAAATTGAATGCTTGATCATCAGAATCATAGTCTTTCTGCAACTTAAGTGATTTATCACCATTAACCATCTGATTGACAATATTCCAGTATCTTACCACTGGGTAATCCATTTCAGCTAGCATATAGAAAGTAATTGGTCCAATATCTAACACATGAACTCCAGAATCTTGAAAGAGTCTCCATTTTCTTACTTTGTAATCTACTATCTCTGTCCATTCAGAATCATCCAATGAAGGTTCAAACATAAGTTTAAGAGCTCTCCACATAACATTATCAGAAGAAGTTATGATATGATCAATTTTATCTATCTCATACTTTTTACCATCAAACTTCTCAGCTCCAAACTTTGCCTTGTATAACTTCCACAAGTCTTCAACATCCTCTCTATCAAAGTAATGTAGCATCTGTTGAAATCTAAGAAACCTGTGAGTCTTACCATCAGATCTCTGGACATCATGAAATGCTCCAATGTTAGTATCATATCCTGTAGTTACTTTGATAATAGGATATTTAACTCCTAATGGTTTGGCATCAACTACTTCAGGATCTTCCATCTTGCCAACCATAGTGTAAACATTCAATTGTTCTTTAAGATGCTCAGAAGGAATGTGATCAAGATCATGTTTAAACTCATCTCCTTCAGGCATAGAACTGCTTCCTTCCCAATCTTTCTCTTCTTATTTGCAAATGACTTATGAATAACACCTTTTCTTTTATCACCTTACACAGAAGAAATAGTCTTTGCTGCATCAATATCAAGCTGTTTAACAACATCAGCTTCTTGAATATGCTCTGCTTCAACTACTGATTGGGTCTAAACTAGTCAACTTTTATTAGTCAACCACTTGTGAATGGTCAACTGTAAAAGTCAAAATAATCAAGCCAATGCTTCCGTGGAATACAGTGTTTCCCCGGGTCGTAATGTCCCAACGAGGTGTGCGATGGTTTATTAAAAACGAATCTGTGATCGAGTGAATGTGAACAGGAAAGGTATGAAAGTGTGTGAGAGTGATTATACTAGGGTTTTATAAAATAAAATGACTTAAATAAACTATTTTAACGATTACGTAAAACCTAGATATTTAAAAACGTTTAAACGTAAACCAAATTAAAAATCAGACGCGATTGCGTGCTGAGAAAAAGGTGAGTTTTAAGAAAAATAAACTACATGGGTTGAAAATGAAAATTCTATAAACTTAAACTTAAAAGAAAATTAAATTAAAAAGAAAATTATTTTTTAGATTATTTTATTATTTATTATTAATTATTTAATTAAAAACTATTTAACTATTTAATTAAACTTAATTTAAATCAAACTAAAAATTATAAATACTACAAATTAAACTAAAAACTTGAAAAAATAATTTCTAAACTTAAAAATGAACTTGAAGAAAGTATAAAAAATAAAAATAAATATTTTTGTCTTTTTATGAGCTTTTTATTAATTAAAAACTATTTATCTCAATTAAACTATTTAAACTAATTTAAATTACAAATAATACTAAAATGACTTAGAAAATTATGAAAAAATTTATAAAACTATTTTATAACATATAAAAGCTAGGAAAAATATAAAATCTAGGTGTTGATTTATAAAAATTAATTATGCTATTTAAAACTTATTTATTGATGACTTATTAATAAAACTAATATTAATTATAATTAATACTAAATTACAAAATAAAAATCTGAGAAAATTATTAAAAATACTTTAATATAAAAGGAAATTAATAAAAATATAAAATTACAAATTACTTAATAAAAATATAAAAATGAAAATGAAAATTAAATTATATTAAATAGAAACTATCACTTATTTTTATATTTGTTTTTCTGGATTTTTTCTTTTATAAAACTATATTATATCTAAAAATAGACAACTTTAATAAAAACAACTTTTTTATAAGCTAATAATAAGCACTTTGGGGCTTATTACCTCCACAGTTGACTATGGTTGACCAAAGAAGCAATTAAGCTAAAACTGACTTGTGTGGGACCCACTATGGTAAAATCTAGTTAAGCTAAGTTAAATAAACAAGTATAAGCTAGAAAAAACAATTGTGGTCCACTGAATAAGACAATAAGCCACAATAAGCTTATGCTTATTGGTTTTCTAAGACAGAAAATGGGACAAAGTTCAATAGCAAATCCAAGTGGGGTCCTCCGGGTACTAGGTCAAACAATTGGTCAATCCTAAGAGCCTAGTAGGAGGGGGTTCAAAGAACCAAGTTTAGAGGTTTGGGGCCCACTGAGGTGGTCACAAATCACCACCAAAGTGGTGGTGATGGACTGAGTCTGTTGGTGCAGAGGAGATGCTTGCCCTGCAAGTGATTTCCCTAGCTTTTGGGGCCCAGGGTAAAATTTGCAAAACTATAAGCTAAGTGGGATCTTAAAGATGAGCTGGTATACTACAAATCCTAAAAAGCACAAGGTCCAATACCTACTACAAAATTCTAAACAAATCCCCCAAGTTTTCGAAAATTCTGAGAACTTAAAATTTTGACTTTTAATGAAACTTGATATCTTGACTTTTGTGAAATTTTATCCTTCTAAACTAACTGAGAATGATGTTATATGATATACTATGACTAATTTATGCAATTACAACAAAAGATAAGCAAGTATGACTGATTTGGGAGTGTCAAGCCCACACAGTCAACTGCTATGGTATGTAAAGGGTGATTTTGACTTTCTATACTAATGAGGTACCTATTTTATGACTAATCTGTGATATTAGAACCTAAGCAAACATGTCAAAGTTAGACTTGGCCACTGAATACCACAAATGCACAGGATACTCCCCTGTGCCAAACAACCCTATAACTATGAATGTTTTGAGATTTACACCACAAAGCACTAATTTAATCCAAACTATTGGTCTCTAATTAATTATTAGCCTATTATAAACTTAATTAAGCATGAAACTTCAATTCCACAAGCAATAAAAACAGATTTGTCAAATATGCTATATTGACTTAGAAAATGAAAGTTTAAACAACTAGGAAAACTATCAAACAAGTAAATAAGATTAAGCTATATTATGAATCTAATATACTAATTCAACACAGAAACACAGATAATATCTATAATAACCAACTAATTCAGTGAAAGAAGAAAAAATGTTGAATAAAGGCTTACAAATGTGATTCAGCTGAGAAGTGATAAACCAAGGACAAGTAACCAATCGTAACACCTCCCAAAAGGTACTAAACCAGAAACAATCCAAAATTCACCATTCTCCCATCTTGATTCTTCATTACAACTGTTTTTCTATTTATTTTCTATTTTCTTTGTATTTTTGAGATTTTCCTATTTTTAACTCTATACTAGTTTTTAAGGTTACTAAAGCTTACAGAAGCTTTTGTCAAGAGCTTATATTAGCTTAAGAGTACAGAACAACAACAATTATCAATATTATAACTAAATGAGATTTTTGAGTAAATTTGAGCATAAACTGAGATACCAACTGAAATTTGAAATTGATTGTTTAAAAACACTTAAGATTACACAGAGAATGTGGAATACAACACTTGAAAGCATAAAATTGAACTGGAATTAAGTTTTACACTAAAACGATTGACTAAATTACACTACTCCTAATTCTACTCTAATAATTCTTTACTTCTGCTTCTTTCTTGATAAATAGAGTTCCTTGCAGCTTTCCAAGACTTTCCCACCAATCCTCAGCCTTTGATTTGGTCTGATTGATCCTAGCCGTTTAAATTTGTAACTTGGCGCCAAAGGGTCAAACTGTCAGTTTGGTTTGCGTGTGAGGGTTTTAGGGGTTTGGAAGGTTGTGTGAGGTGGAGAGACAGGTGGGAGTTTGTTTGGAGGCCAAGTTGTGATGAAACAGGTGAGGTGGAGGGGTGGTTTTGGTTGCAGTGGTGGGGGTGGTAATGGAGGGAAAGTGGTAAAGGTGTGGTGGTGTTTGACTTGGGTTGACCTGGTTTAATAACTAAGGGTGGACTGGGCTGGTAGGGAGTTGGGCCTAGGAAGGTGGGTGGGCTGTTGGTGTGTTTGGATTAGATTTGGTTTTGGGTATATAATATAAAGGGTCCGTTTGGTTTTATTTCACACAAGGACCAAATTTGTAAATTGCTGAAAATCCAAGGACTAAACATGCAACTTTACCAAAGTATTTCAAAGGGCCATTCTTGCTAAGTGTGAATAGTACAAGGGTAGCATTTGATAGTTTTCCAATTTTTAATACCCGGGGACCTTTTCTGTCAATTCACCAAACTTCAGGGACCAATTATGCAATTTCACCAAACTTCACACCAAGGACCATTCCTGCAAAATATTATTAGTACAAGGACCAAAATTGATTTTCTCAAAGTTTTTAACATCCCAGGGACCATTTATGTCAATTTTACAAAGTACAGGGACTAAACTTGTAATTTTGTGAAACTTTGCACCAAATGACTAAATATGTAACTTTATGATTAAAAAGGACATTTGATGACTTTTTCATGTTTTTAAAATAACCAGGGACTAGTTTTGACAACTTTTGAAACTTGAGGGACTGAAACTGCCAATTATGCAAACTTTGTACGTTTTTCATCTCTTTTTGCATATTTTGCATTTGAAACATATAAAACACACTTCTAAGATATTTTAAGTATTTTGATGCATATTTGAGTGTTTTTGGATGTTTTGGCAACTCAGATTGGTATAAAATGATGAGTATTTAGACACTCATCAATCCCCCACACTAAACTATTGCTAGTCCCTAGCAATCTTTTGAGAAAAACTTAATGGATTTGAAAAACTCTTTACCAAAAGCCATCACTTCTGGAGTAGCCAGATGTAAGAACTGTGGTACATCTGATAACCGTGTGATTTTGAGCAAATCACCAGCTGTCAAAGGATTTGATTTGTCTTTATCAAAAGCCGTTTGCTTCTGGACTAGCCAACTCTTGATGGAATAGTCAACATCTTGGTGAGCTGATTACCAATTATGGTTTTTCCACTGCCTTTACCACAAGCCATAATCTTGCGGGCTAGCCAACTCATTCGCTTTTTAGGATATGGCGAGTTGAGGTACCATACAATTTTGGGCAAATTGCAAGCCATATACGGATTTGAGTTATCTTTACCAAGAACCGTTTGCTCCTGGATTAGCCAATCCATATGTGGGTTAGACATGGCGGACTGATAACCATTTATTGCGTTCTAAGTGAGAAAAAATTTTAAAATTTTGGCTAAAATGGGGGTTCTTGATGGAACATGTGTTTAAATTCGTTAGAATAATGAATCTCCCCCCACACTTAGAACTGAATATTGTCCTCAATATTCAAAGTACCGGTTGTTAAACCAACACTTAGAACGTAAGAAGAAAATACTCTATAGCTTTTATTTAAGTTTATGTACACACATTTTTTTTAAAGGTTTATACATATATACAACATGTGGGTTAGTAATTCCCCCACACTTAGGGTGAAAACCCTAATGCATGCTACTGTTTTTATTTACCGAGTCGCTAGCTTGACTCGACCCTGAATTCATTTGTCCATGGGGAAGCATGATGTGGAAGGAACAATCTGCATCGGACTTTCATTCAAGATATTTGGATAAACATTTGAAGCACGTGAAAGTTCCACTCTGATGAGATATAATGACCCTGGCTCAAAATTTATAAATAAGAATGCCGGGGTCAAAGATAGTGTCTTCATTCCCGAAGGAGTGAAGAACAGGAGAAATCACCTGGTAGGTGAAAGAAAGTAGGGAGATCTGAATAGCAATTAGGATAAGAACTTCCTCCTCAAGAAATGCATATTCAAGTGGAGGAGGCAAGTCCTTAAGCTTGAACTCAAGAAATTTATCAGTTTCCTCCACTGATTTGATTTCCTCATTATGAAGTTGTTTGGGTGGAAGAGGGGGAAATGGATCTTCGTTTAACAAACTTACTAGAAAAAGAATGTCCCCCTCAGGATCAAGATAGTCATCATCAACTTCGTATGAAATTGAACTATCTTCAGTCATAAAAGCCTCGAATTCGTCCAAATCATTTTCACTTTCCGGAGGAAGTGGATTGATCTGAGTGAGTTCAATCGAAGGATCATGAGTAGGTAAGAATTATAACTCTCTCAAATCCGCTTCAAAGTCAAAGACTTCATTTTCATCCCTTGGTGGGATGGGATCCATATGAGAGAGTTCATCAGCGAACTCTTCAAGAAGATAGTTAACATTAGACTCGGGAAGTGATGCCTCAACATACTCAATTTCTCCATAAGATGTACAATCATCGTTAGAATCGGAGAGAGTATCCACATGATCTTTTGAAAAATCAAGAGGAGAAGGGATATCACACATATGATCAAAAATTCCCTGTGACTCACTTGGGATTGAGACAAGGTTCTCAACACTAGACTTTATGAACTCGTCCGATTCCTTTTCAGGAACAGTGTCAAGATGCTCGTCCCCCATGCTCAGAGAGTGAGTGGGAACCTCGGGTATGATATCAGCAGACTGAGGGAGTTGAGAAGGACTAGCATACAATGATTTTATAATTTCCGTTTGTTCAGCTGCTAGTAATTCTCCCATACTCTTTTCTCCCTGATTTTCCATGGAAGGAATTGCAACAGATGAACTCGATGAATCATTTTGAATAATAACAACGTTATCATCATCACTGTCATCATCGTCATCAAGAAGAGCAGTATTGCAAAATGCGGCATGTATTTTAGCTGCATGCTCTTTGATCATTAATTCCTCCATTCCGTTCATAACACCTCATTTTTTCTTTCCAAATAACTCAATAGATGTCTCACGAGAATTATGAAACGATGTATTAGCCAACTCCTCCTTAAGTTCTTTTAATATCTCAAGAACCTTTAAACAAAGGTCTTGCTGAGTTTCATGAGGAGTTGCTTGGATCATTTGGCACTGTGGAGGTGGGTCTTGAAACGAATAGTCGTAATTGTTACAAGGAAATGGAATCCTTGTTTGACAATCAGAGGTAAAGTGTGGACCTCCACAGTACTCACAACAGTTGAACTGATGTGGTTGTGAGTCAAAACTGTTATTAGGAAACTGCTCATAGACAAGCGTGTTTCCTGATTGACAATCAGAACTATAGTGTGAACCACCACAATACTCACAACAGTTAAACTGCTGAGTCTCATGGTGTGGAAGCTGGTGGAATGAATCAGTCATGTCAGGGTAGGAATAGGGATTCTGGTTATAGACAGACCCATTTCCTGACTCTACCATGCCACAACCGGGGCAATTACCACCATTATAAGAACTTCCACACCATTGACAGATAAGAGGGTGAGAATAAGACATAGAAAGAATCAAAGGGTTAGGGGTGAGAAATGAAGAATCAAATAGGTAGGAGTGTAAAGGTGAATATTTTTGGTATTTTTGAAAATTTTTGTAGTACTAATAAGAAGGAAAATATTTTTGGGTTGTTTTGTGTTCGTTGAAAACTAATTTTAAAAAGTTTTCGGGAACAGTTTTGGTTTTATATGATAATAATATGAACAAAGTCGGATAAATATACAATGAGCGTGTATTCAGGTTCACTAATACGCAAAAATCGTTTTAGAATAAGCGCACAACCTCCCCGGCTGCGGCGCCAAATTTTGATTGGGTCTAAACTAGTCAATTTTTATTAGTCAACCACTTGTGAATGGTCAACCGTAAAAGTCAAACTAATCAAGCCAATGCTTCCGTGGAATACAGTGTTTCCTCGGGTCGTAATGTCCCAACGAGGTGTGCGATGGTTTATTGAAAACGAATCTGTGATCGAGTAAATGTGAACAGGAAAGGTATGAAAGTGTGTGAGAGTGATTATACTAGGGTTTTATAAAATAAAATGACTTAAATAAACTATTTTAACGATTACGTAAAACCTAGAAATTTAAAAACGTTTAAACGTAAACCAAATTAAAAATCAGACGCGATTGCGTGCTGAAAAAAAGGTGAGTTTTAAGAAAAATAAACTACAGGGGTTGAAAATGAAAATTCTATAAACTTAAACTTAAAAGAAAATTAAATTAAAAAGAAAATTATTTTTTAGATTATTTTATTATTTACTATTAATTATTTAATTAAAAACTACTTAACTATTTAATTAAACCTAATTTAAATCAAACTAAAAATTATAAATACTACAAATTAAACTAAAAACTTGTAAAAATAATTTCTAAACTTAAAAATGAACTTGAAGAAAGTATAAAAAATAAAAATAAATATTTTTGTCTTTTTATGAGCTTTTTATTAATTAAAAACTATTTATCTTAATTAAACTATTTAAACTAATTTAAATTACAAATAATACTAAAGTGACTTAGAAAATTATGAAAAAATTTATAAAACTATTTTATAACATATAAAAGCTAGGAAAAATATAAAATCTAGGTGTTGCTTTATAAAAATTAATTATGCTATTTAAAACTTATTTATTGATTACTTATTAATAAAATTAATATTAATTATAATTAATACTAAATTACAAAATAAAAATCTGAGAAAATTATTAAAAATACTTTAATATAAAAGGAAATTAATAAAAATATAAAATTATAAATTACTTAATAAAAATATAAAAATGAAAATTAAAATTAAATTATATTAAATAGAAACTATCACTTATTTTTATATTTGTTTTTCTGGATTTTTTCTTTTACAAAACTATATTATATCTAAAAATAGACAACTTTAATAAAAACAACTTTTTTATAAGCTAATAATAAGCACTGTGGGGGCTTCTTACCTCCACAGTTGACTATGGTTGACCAAAGAAGCAATTAAGCTAAAACTGACTTGTGTGGGACCCACTATGGTAAAATCTAGTTAAGCTAAGTTAAATAAACAAGTATAAGCTAGAAAAAACAATTGTGGTCCACTGAATAAGCCAATAAGCCACAATAAGCTTATGCTTATTGGTTTTCTGAGATAGAAAATCGGACAAAGTTCAATGGCAAATCCAAGTGGGGTCCACCGGGTACTAGGTCAAACAATTGGTCAATCCTAAGAGCCTAGTAGGAGGGGGGGTTCAAAGAACCAAGTTTGGAGGTTTGGGGCCCACTAAGGTGGTCACAAATCACCACCAAAGTGGTGGTGATGGACTGAGTCTGCTGGTGCAGGGGAGATGCTTGCCCTGCAAGTGATTTCCCTAGCTTGTGGGGCCTAGGGTAAAATTTGCAAAACTATAAGCTAAGTGGGATCTTAAAGATGAGCTGGTATACTACAAATCCTAAAAAGCACAAGGTCCAATACCTACTACAAAATTCTAAACAAATCCCCCAAGTTTTGGAAAATTCTGAGAACTTAAAATTTTGACTTTTAATGAAACTTGATATCTTGAATTTTGTGAACTTTTATCCTTCTAAACTAACTGAGAATGATGTTATATGATATACTAAGACTAATTTATGCAATTACAACAGAAGATAAGCAAGTATGACTGATTTGGGAGTGTCAAGCCCACACAGTCAACTGCTATGGTATGTAAAGGGTGATTTTGGCTTTCTATACTAATGAGGTACCTATTTTATGACTAATCTGTGATATTAGAACCTAAGCAAACATGTCAAAGTTAGACTTGGCCACTAAATACCACAAATGCACAGGATACTCCCCTGTGCCAAACAACCCTATAACTATGAATGTTTTGAGATTTACACCACAAAACACTAATTTAATCCAAACTATTGGTCTTTAATTAATTATTAGCCTATTATAAACTTAATTAAGCATGAAACTTCAATTCCACAAGCAATAAAAACAGATTTGTCAAATATGCTATATTGGAATAGAATATATGCTATTAGTTATGTTTCATAAGCCTTCATATCTTGTCATGTAACCAAGTCCAAGCCCAAGCCCATGGAAAGCCTCTTAAGGCATCATGTTAAGAACTATATAAAAACCTCAAAGGCTCATTTGAGGTGTGTGCTTGTGTGTGTATTGTGTGTGTTTTTAATAAAAATTCTCTTCATCTTTATACTCTTTTTCTCTCATATTAACGCCACACATATTGCATCAAGTCACCATCTTTACTTCTTCTAGTTCTTATATTGGTATTAAAGTTGATATATCTAACGTCCTACAAGTGGTATCATTCGCCTAACAATGATTTAGGAGTGTGTAGTAATCGTATTTTTCAAGTTTTTTCTTAAAAAGTTGCATTTTTTCTTGTAAAAGTGCACTTTTTCTTTAAAAAGTCTTGATCTTTAAGTGTTTTAGTGTTAAAGTTGTTGTTTTTCTTGAAGCTTTAGTGATTCTAAGTGTTTTGGGAAAGATTTGATCAAAAGAATCAAGTGGAAAAAGTGTTTTTGGTTGAAAAAATCGGATTTTTTGGCTGTTTGGGACATCTTACGAGTAAGATTTTGAGTATAGTACATGTTACAGCTGTCTACAGTACTTTCTACGCGTAAGTTGAGGTCAAAACCCTTTTTCTACGTATAAGCTTGGTCAAAACCCTCTTCTTACGCATAAGCTCACTTTCCTACGCATAAGTTGAAGTCTACGCATAAGATCCTACGCCTAAGTTCAGTTTCTACGCAGAAGTTTATTCTTACGCATAAGATTACATCTTACGCGTAAGTTTCAGAAATCTACGCAAAAGTTTCTTCAAAGGTCTTCTCTTCGTGCATCGGTCACTCAGTACGTCCCTGACTTGGATAAGTTTGTGGAATACTTCGACACGGGATATCTTTCAAGCTTGGATAAGTTTGAGAGATCAATTTGGTTGAAAAACCTTACGCGTAAAAAAAAATCTTACGCATAAACGCAAAGTTTACGCGTAAAAATCAAAGCTTACGCATAAACATACTGCTTACGCATAACTTTCATCTTTACGCATAACCTAAACGTTTACGCATAACTTTTCTTACGCATAAGATTTTGAGTTAACCAAAAGAGTTAGGTCTACGCATAAGATTCAATCTATGCATATGTTTACTTTTTACGCATAAGATCTGGCTTTACGCGTAAGTTTTTGACTTTTGACAACCAAACTTCAAACGGCCATAACTTTTGAACCGTAACTCCGTTTTCAACGAATCAGCTGTCAAAACGACCGTGAGACAGAGGAGAACGACACGCTAAATGATTTATCGATTTAGGCGAAGTTTCGAGGCCTAAAAACGCTCCGGGAAGAAGTTATTGAGGTTTTAAGGTTTCAGATCAAATTTTTCACCATAATAACTTGCATCAACTTACACTAAACACAACTCCTACTTCGTTGGAACGATCCAAGAATCAACTTTATCAATTTACACTTCATCAATGGCTACTCAGCAAGATATTCATGCAGCTGGTGCGGAAAACCGACCTCCAATGCTTGAAAAAGGTGGATATCTCCCATGGACAAGCCGCATGCTTCGTTACATCAAAACAAAGCCTGATGGTAAATTAATGATCAACTCCATTACAAATGGTCCATTCAAGCCAAGGCAAGTTCAAATTGAAGGTAATCCAAATACAACACCTCCTACTCAACCATTCGTGCGTGAACAAACAGAAGCAGATTACATAGAGGAAGACAAGAAGCAGATCGCCGCTGATGATATGGCAATGCATTTAATCCAACTTGGATTACCACGGGAGATATTTGCTGCGGTCGACAGTTGTGAAACTGCTTATGCTATGTGGGAACGTGTTAGAAGGATATGTCATGGAACAGAGATTGGACAACAAGACGTTGAAAACAAGCTTCTTACTGAATGGGAGAATTTCACATCCACTAAAGGTGAACAGATTGAATCCTACTACACAAGGTTTTGCACTTTGATGAATGAGTTAATCAGAAACAAGTTGACACCTAGACCAATTGCAACAAACATCAAATTCATCAATAACCTTCCAGAAGAATGGGGTCGTTATGTTACAATTGTCAATCAAACAAAGGATTTACATAAGGTGAATTATGATCAACTCTATGACTTTTTGAAGCAAAACCAAGCTGAGGCTAATGAAGTAAGGAAAGAAAGATTGGCAAAGAATCATGATCCTCTTGCATTAATTGCCACTACACCAACACCGCTACCAGTGAACACACAACAACCATCATCATCTTCCACTCACAACTACATGCAACCATCATACATTCAACAACCAACACCGGTCTACCAACAACAGTTCTACCCACAGCAACAACAACATGTTATTTCACAACAGCAATACCAACAATTCCAAGAACCAGAATTCACTGAAAATGATGAAGCTACTGCAGCATTGACCCAAGCGTTTGCTTTTCTGTCAAAGGCATTCCAAGGACGTTATTCTACACCAGCAAACAACAACCAAAGGATTTCATCGAACACTCGCAACAAGCAGATTGCTCAGCCGAGTTTCAATATGGGCAACGGAGGCCAAATGGTTGGAGTTTATGGGAATCGGCAAGGATATGCTACTGGAATTAACATGGGGAATCAGAATATGCTGAATGCAAGGAATCAGAATGCAGGAAATCAGTATGGTCAGTATGCAGGGAATTAGTTGGGTCAGTTTGTTGGAAATCAGAGGGGTCAAAATGTTGGTAATCAGGCAATGGGTAATCAGAATAGAAATGTTGCAGCTTCAGTAGTTGGGAATTTGGGAAATGTGAATCAGGGTAATCCGGTAAAGTGTTTCAACTGTCAGGGTGTAGGTCATATGGCAAGGAACTGTCCTACTAAGCCGAACAAGAAAGACACAGCGTATTTGCAGAAAGCATTACTGTTGTCACAAAAGAATGAGGCAGGGTTTCAGTTGAACGCAGAGGAGAATGATTTTATGGCTCTTATGGATGACATGGAAGATAGAGAGGATCTCGATGCGAATTGCATATTTATGGCGAATCTTCAGGAAGCTAAGTATGACACGGATTCTGACACACTTCCTGTTTATGACACCAATGCACCATCTGAGGTA
Source organism: Artemisia argyi (assembly GCA_030686995.1). Classification (NCBI taxonomy): domain Eukaryota; kingdom Viridiplantae; phylum Streptophyta; class Magnoliopsida; order Asterales; family Asteraceae; genus Artemisia; species Artemisia argyi. The sequence continues at coordinate 95,513,424 of CM060707.1, read as the reverse complement.
TCAAATTTCAACACATGTCACAATAATGATATATTTGATATGTCTCCTCATGAGAAACAGCATTCTGAGAAGCTAGCATCCACTTATGATACATACCTGGACACGCCAAGTAGTAGCAATACTCCTTCAGCAACTCCAGATGCGAATCATAATGGAGGCTTCGTTTCACAGTATGCTGAGAATGATGAGGAAACACGTGCTTTGTTTGAATCATTATTGAATAATTGTCGTATTGAAATTGAGAATGTGAAAAAGGTCAATCGCGATGTTAAGGCCACGAATGTTAAATTGACCGCTAAGCTTGAGAGTTACAAAGAAAACGTTAAAGCTTTTGAATTTCATAACAAAAGATTGTCTGAATTAGAAACTGGTTATCAAAATTCCGTTTCAAGGGAAAAACAATTGCAACTCAAGTTTGATACACTTGATGTTAATTCTTTCAAAAAGATAAAAGCTTTAAACGCGGAAATTTCTGCTTTACAAAACCAGCTTTCTAAACAAAAGTCAGCTTATACCAATCTTGAAAAAGAAAGGGACGAGCTGAAAAAGGACTTTGCAAAGAAAGAAGACAAACTTTTGGCCGAAATCGTAGAGTCAGAACACATGATTGCACATTTAGAAGAATTAGTGGTTAAGTCGGGTCAGTCAAGTCAAACAATGAAAATGATTTCAAATCAAACTAATCCGGTTTACCATACGAAACATAAAGTGGCTCTTGGTAACAACACCCCCAGTAATCTCAAGAAAGCTCAGCAAGAACAGAATGTTTTGTATAATGGTAATGTGATTTACACCAAACATGATCCTACCGTCGTTCGGGATTCTGTGCAAACGATAGAACATGTCGAAGAGAGCAAAAATAAAATGAAACAAAAGAATTTGAAACCCATTGATTACAACAAATTGAACAAACTCTCGGGAATTACTTTTGTTCCACAAAAAGAACCATCTATGTTTTCCATAAAACGACCATTTTCAAAAATGTTTTCTAAGAAAGTAATTGCCTCCAAATCTCTTTCAAAAATGGAACAAATGTCTTCTAACAACACTTTTAATACAAGTGAGGCTAGAGAAATTTTGGATGACGTTAAAAAGAGAATTCAAGAACTTCAAAATATTGTTGCTTCTAAAACTACAATCAATATTAACAACTGGCATTCCAGTTTTCATATTGAGCAGAAAAAAGTTTTTGAAAACGAAATTACTATCCCACTGAATAACATCAGTGCGAGGGTAATCCATTTTGAACAAGCTTTCTTAAAAGAAATGGCCGACTTTGTCAAGGCCAAAAATCCCTGGTAAACGAAGCTAATGATACTCGTGAAAACATAAATGTTTTGGAAAACCTGAATGATTCTCTCTTCGAAGCTGTTATGACCACTGACATTATGTCCATCATTTTACAAACATACTCTGTTCAAGACGATGAACGACTAAGAGCTGAGACCTCCGAAATTGTTTCAAAATATGAAAATGCTCTTATAAAGCTTGAAAAAGAAAATGTGTCATATTTTAAACAACTTGATCGAAAAAAGGAAGAATGCAAGTATGACAAATTGTCGTATGAGCGTGCCTTAAAGAACATGAAAGAGCAAAATGATCTTTTGAGGGCTCAGCTTGAAAGTCAAAAAGGAAAGGGTGAGGAAACTAAGTTTGCAAAACCGTCGACTTCGGAGAAACCAAATGTTTCAAACACGGTTCAAAAACCAAAGATGTCAATTTCAAGGTTTGCTCCAAAAGTCGATGAGAAACAGAATTTGACAAAACCAGTCACTCCAACACCCTTGCCCAAGAAAAGTGAAAATGAAAAGATTGCTGATAAAGGAAAAGCGGTTGTCGAAACACCAAAAGTGATAGCACCTGGCCTTTTTAGGATTAGTCCCACTAATGCGTCTGCCTCCACATCTAAGACATATGCGTGCAAAAAGGATAATTCTAAAAAGTCTAGTGATGTTAAAAAGGACAACAATATAAATCCTAATGCGTGTGCCTTACCTTCTACAAGATTAGAAAGCACCTCTAGGAGCAGCAGACTAAAGCCTAAGAGCAATACAAGGAACAATAGAGTCTCGCCTGCATCTAAGAGTAGTAGCAAGAATAAAGTTGAAGAAGTAGAAGCACACCCTAGGAATTTATCGCTTTGTAATAAGAGACATGTTTCATCTGAATGTAATGTCGAGCGTACCGTTTCTAATGCATGTAATGACTCTGTTTTCTTAATATGCAAGAAATGTTTAATTAATGATGTTCATGATGAATGTGTTTCTAAGAATGTGAATATTACGCCTGAACAGAAGAATGTTCCAAAAAGACCTAGTGCTAGATCCAGATCTATAGAACGATTCGTTGCACGATTTAGGACTACCACTATTAGTCGAATGCCTAGGAACTACCTTAAGTTTTGTATGTGGATTCCAACGGGTAGAGAGTTCACTCTTCAGAACGGCAAATTAGAAATAGCTCAAGCTAAACAAGTAGCAACTGTCTATGAGTGTGATTTAGATCTTACTCCTAACCCAATGGAACCAAATTCAAAACGGTTTCCAAATACAAACTCTTCTGTTCTTGGCAGGTTATCGAAATATGTCTTTGGATAGTCGACTCGGGTTGCTCCAAGCACATGACCGGGAATTTAAAGCTGCTGATCAATTTCGTCTGGAAATTCATGGGAACTGTACGATTTGGAAATGATCATGTAGCAGCTATTCTGGGTTATGGAGATCTTCAGTTTGAGAATTTTTTAATCACTCGGGTTTACTACGTCGAAGGATTGGGACACAACTTGTTTTCAGTCAGGCAGTTTTGTGATGCAGATTTAGAAGTTGCATTCAGGAGAAACACGGTTTTTATAAGAAATTTGGTTGGTGATGATCTCTTAACTGGTAATCGTGGTACAAACTTGTATGCTATCGACATCAACCAAATGGCTTCTACATCACCAATTTATCTTATGACAAGGGCAACCGAAACTAAGTCCTGGCTGTGGCATAGAAGATTATCCCATCTTAATTTCGACACGATCAACAAGTTAGCCAAAGACAACATCGTCACCGGACTTCCTAAGTTCAAATACACCAAGGAACACTTATTTCCATCATGCGAACAAGGAAAAAGCAAAAGAGCATCATATAAACCTAAAACCGTACCTAGTTCGGAAGCAAGGTTACATATGTTGCACATGAACTTATGTGGCCCAATGAGAGTTGAAAGCATTAATGGGAAAAAGTATATTCTCGTTATTGTTGATGATTATTCAAGATATACTTGGGTAAAGTTTTTGAGATCAAAAGACGAAGCACCAGGCATCATCATCACCTTTCTAAAGCGTATTCAAGTTCTACTTCAAGCTCCAGTAAGGATTATAAGAACAGACAATGGCACAGAATTTACTAACCAGGAGTTAAGAACTTACCTTGAAGATGTTGGAATCACACATCAAACATCAGTTGTTAGAACTCCACAGCAAAATGGGGTAGTTGAAAGAAGAAATAGAACTCTTGTGGAAGCTGCTCGCACAATGCTGATTTTCTCTAGTGCACCTCTATTCTTATGGGCTGATGCTGTAGCCACTGCTTGTTTTACTCAAAACCGATCCCTAGTCCATCCGAGATTCAATAAAACCCCATATGAGCTAGTGAACAACCGTAAACCTGACATCTCTTACCTTCACGTGTTTGGCGCTTTGTGCTATCCGACGAATGACAGAGAAGATCTAGGGAAGTTAAAAGCTAAGGGTGATATCGGAATCTTCATTGGATATTCAGAAAACTCGAGGGCATTTAGGGTGTATAATAGAAGAACGAAAAAGATAATGGAGACGATGAAGGTGAAGTTTAACGAGATTTCACAAATGGCTTCTGAGAGATACGCTCTAGAACCCCCGCTTAATCCGATGGCTTCTAATCAAAACGGATTAGGACCCGCACCAAACATGCAGACTTCTGGACACATCAGTTCAGGACTCGTGCCTCAAGGAGCTCAGTCAACAAACACGGATAAACCTTCAGAACAAGAACTGGAAAATTTCTTTGAGTTAATGTTTGATGAATATTATGGTGGAACTTCGACAAATGCATCTCAACAACATTCCGCTGCACCTGCTCAAACCCATCAACCACCACCACCACCACAAGATGCATCTACAACAATCGAAGGTGAAGCACCAACTACCTCAACATCATCTACATCTACTCAAGCAACTCCAGTAATTGAAACTGAACTCCCAAGAGTTGATGAGCAAAATCAAAACACTAATTTTCAAGAAGAACCTACAAATAATTCAAACGATGTTGCGTTAGAAGAAGAAGAAGTATTTGAAAACCCATTTGCAACAGACTCTGCTGAATCTTCTTCAAGGTTACAAGAACCATCTAACACACATTCGTTACACCCAAGGTACCCTTCTACGTTTCAATGGACAAAAGACCATCCAATAGAACATATTATTGGTGAACCTTCAAAGCCAGTTCAGACGAGGAGACAACTTGCCACCGATCTCAAATTGTGCATCTATATTTGCTCAATCAGCCTCAAAGAACCAAAGAACATTCGGGAAGCAATGGCAGAATACCCTTGGATAGAAGCGATGCAGGATGAACTTCTTCAATACCTGTTACATGATAGTTGGGAACTTGTTGAACGACCACTTGATAAACGCGTTCTTGATCTTAAGTGGTTGTGGAAGAACAAACTAGATGAGGAAATGACTGTAATTCGTAACAAAGCTCGTCTCGTGGCTAAAGGATATCCACAAGAAGAAGGGATAGATTTCGAAGAATCATTCGCGCCTGTAGCTAGACTTGAAGCAGTCCGGATTTTCTTAGCGTATGCCGCTCACAAAAACATCACAGTCTATCAGATGGACATTAAGACAACTTTCTTGAATGGAACTCTGAAAGAAGAAGTGTATGTGAGTCAGCCAGAGGGATTCATCGACAAAGATCATCCAGACTACGTCTACAAGCTTAAGAAAGCCATCTATGGTTTAAAACAAGCTCCAAGAGCGTGGTATGATGAACTATCATCTTTCTTGCTCAAAAAAAATTTCACCAAAGGAACGGTTGATGACACCTTGTTTATCAAAAAATTCAAAGATGACATTTTGATCGTTCAAATTTACGTGGACGACATAATTTTTGGATCAACCAATCCTAACCATTCAAAACATTTTGAAAATCTCATGAAAAGCAAATTTGAAATGTCCATGATGGGGGAACTAAAATTCTTTCTTGGTTTACAAATACATCAATCCCCTCGTGGTATTTTTATCAATCAAGCTAAATATACAATAGAGATTTTGAAAAAACATGGAATGGAAAATTGTGATTCTGTTGGTACTCCAATGGTCACTTCACCAAAAATTGATGCTGATTTGTTTGGGAAACCCATCGATCCGAAGAAATATCGGAGCATGATCGGTTCTCTCATGTACTTAACTGCTAGTCGACCTGATATTCAATTTGCTGTTTGTTTGTTAGCACGGTTTCAGGCAAAGCCTACCGAACTTCACCTCAAAGAGGTTAAAAGGATCTTTCGGTACCTACGAAGAACCATTAACATGGGACTTTGGTATCCGAAGGATTCGGGGTTTAATCTAACAGCCTTTTCAGATGCCGACCATGCAGGAGATCAAGTTACAGCAAAATGTACATCAGGTGGAGCACAATTTTTGGGTGAAAAGCTAGTAAGCTGGTCGTCAAAGAAACAGGATTGTACTGCGCTATCAACCGCTGAAGCCGAGTATGTGTCTCTATCTGCGTGTTGTGCCCAAGTTCTTTGGATGAGGACACAACTCACAGATTATGGCTTTACTTTTGACAGAATACCTATGTATTGTGACTCAAAAAGTGCCATAGCCATCTCGTGCAATCCCATACATCACTCTAAGACAAAGCATATCAAAGTCCGCTACCATTTCATTAAAGAACACGTGGAAGAGGGTACTGTTGAATTATTTTTCGTTAAGACTGATTACCAACTCGCCGATCTATTTACTAAAGCCCTTCCAAAAGAAAGGTTTGCCTATTTAGTTCGACAAATTGGCATGCGAAGCCTAACTCCTGAGGAGCTAGAACGTCTTCTCGAATCTTCTTGAAAAATGTTTTCAAAATCGCTTCACTGTAAATATTTCTCAAAAAACAAAATACAAAATTTGAAAAAACAACAAAAACAAAATACAAAAATATAAAATTTCAAAAAAAAAAAAATACAAAAACAATATAAAATCAAAAAATCCAAAAATATTCTTCTCACGACATGTCTCTCGTATAAATCAATATTTTGTACTTTTCTAGAAATGTCATTCAACAATGATACGGACATGTACAGATGCTTGAGCGGGAGTTCGTTTTAATGTTTTTCTAAGGACATGTACAGATGCTTGAGCGGGAGTTCGTTTTAATGTTTTTCTAAAAAGTTTCTTCACAATGGCTTTCGTATACTTCAGTACGAAACCCGTACTTAAACGATGACTTCTGATTATTTTCAAATCAAGGACTCGTACGTTCAATGACGAACTCTTTTTCAAAAAGTTCGAGTCTAAACAAACGAAAAATATTTCAAACAAAAACTCGTTTTCAAAAAGGAATTCTTGAGCACTTTTTCAAGATTGTTCAAAAGATTTCTCAAAATCTCTCAAAATTAGTGCTCAAGATAACTCCCTCAAAACCCTTAATCAATTTTAAATATGCTATCATTAAGGGGGAGCATAAACAACTAAAATGTTCTGAATTCAAGCAAAACCTGTCTTTCTCTCTAAAAGCTTTTTCTTAATTAGTTGATATCAAAAATATCACGATATGCTATTTTTGAGAGGGAGAAGACATGATTAAAATATGATCAAAATGTGTAAAGATTGTGGCTGAATCTCAAAAGAGCTCGACTCAGATAGTACCAATGAATTGACGAAGCTTAAAATGTCAGTAATCGAAAAGACTTATCCTGGACGGGTAATAATTTCAAGCTAGTCTAACTAGTGATGTAAGCGTGTCTCGAATAGGACTTGTCTGAGTAGAATGTACCGTATCGAGAGACTTTCTTTGAACTTGACCAGGACGGGTAATAACTTCAAGCTAGTCTAACTAGTGATGTAAGCGTGTCTCGAATCGGTCATGTTCGCTGAAAGTGGATCAATTCAAAAGTGCAAACTCCTCTCGCATGTGCAAATTTCTTAAATATTCATGAGCACATGTGAAGGGGGAGTCCTTCAAAAGTTGCAAAACTCTCAAAGTGGTAACAACAATGTGTTTTATTATCATAAACACTTTGAGAGATTTTCGAATAAATGGTTTTATGGCAACAATTATAGGATAGTCATGGAGTTATAAGGTGACTATGGTTAGGAAAAACCGTCCTATGATCCGCCAGAGCCGGAGGGATCTACCCAAGGACAAATCCAATAGATTAGAATTAGAAGTCCTTAGGTATGATTGAAAAAAGGAGAAAATGAGAAAGGAGAAAGAAGGGGTTAAAGAATTAAAAAGAAAAGTTATGAAAAAGGGTAAAAAGAAATAGCCCTCCAAATGTTCAACCTTAGGGCAGACACCGGGTACAATTCGTATGCTACTGGTTGTTACTAAGGTGACACCGGTATTGAAGATAAAGACGTCATGGACCCAGGGACGCACTGCACTAAACCTTCTTAACCACTCAAGTTCTCTTAAAAGAGCTTGTTTCATTCTCACGGGGAACCGACATAATCTATCGACCTGTCTCTTAGAGATGGTTGATATTGAAGCAGGAGACCTCTCCCTAATCTCCGCATAGGAAACCAAATGTGAACTTATTGAGTCTAGAGCCCCGAGATTCATCAAAAGATCTCATAGGAACACATGATATTTCTACACTGGTTGTTCATCATTAAGGACGCCAGATGTAAACTCTAGAGTCCTACGCAGATCTTAGCAATCTGCCAGAACATTTATGAGAGAATTCACTTTTGTGATTCTCAATGATTGAATGGAAATTCCTGCCAGGGTCAACATCAAGCAGCCCTGACAGCAGGTCACTTCGGTAATTCTTTATGTGTTACGCTTAGTGTTCGCGGTGGTTTCAAATGGTCTACAGTCGTGGAGTGATCCCCAGCGACTCACCCAGTCATTGAGCTACTAAGTAGGTCTTGTAAGCTCCCTCGGGAGTATCTGACATGGGAACGGCCTTGATAAGGATTAGAAGGAGTCTTCACACTATGCTGTTGACGAGCTCTATTTCCTTATCTGTAAGTACCAGTTGATTTATTGCTAACTGTTTCATGCAGCTATACATCACCTCCATGGCGACAGATTCTGCATGCTCATACATACATCTGGAAGTTAAAGAAAGCTCCCTCAAAGATCTAAACAACACAAAGTTTAAAGAAAGATTCTACGCCAAAAAGAAGAATCAACAAAGTATAAAGACTAAAGATCAAAGTGAAAGAAAGGGAACTACGTGCATATGAATATCAAAATCCAAAGATGTATGAGCATGTTGGAATGGCGAACAACCACCACAGACGCAGAAGTGACAAAAGGCAGATAACTCCACATCACAAAGGAACAAAGAACGATGAAAAATCAGTTATCGAAGATCGCAAAGCATGAAGGAACAAAGACTAAAGACTATTCTACAACGACACACAAAGTTAAAGACAAAGAACACGGAAGACCCACTCACGTGGAGCATCATTCGAATGACCACCCCTTAGGGGGAGATTGTTAGCATTAAAAATATGTATTGAGAAGTAATGTTCATTCTCATATTAGGAACTTTGTAATGTGTCTTAGTTTATGGAATAGAATAGTCATTGGGCCTTGGTCTTGGTAAGCTAATATGCTATTAGTTATGTTTCATAAGCCTTCATATCTTGTCATGTAACCAAGTCCAAGCCCAAGCCCATGGAAAGCCTCTTAAGGCATCATGTTAAGAACTATATAAACACCTCAAAGGCTCATTTGAGGTGTGTGCTTGTGTGTGTATTGTGTGTGTTTTTAATAAAAGTTCTCTTCATCTTTATACTCTTTTTCTCTCATATTAACGCCACACATATTGCATCAAGTCACCATCTTTACTTCTTCTAGTTCTTATATTGGTATTAAAGTTGATATATCTAAGGTCCTACAACTTAGAAAATGAAAGTTTAAACAACTAAGAAAACTATCAAACAAGTAAATAAGATTAAGCTATATTATGAATCTAATATACTAATTCAACACTGAAACACAGATAATATCCATAATAACCAACTAATTCAGTGAAAGAAAAAAAAATGTTGAACAAAGGCTTACAAATGTGATTCAGCTGAGAAGTGATAAACCAAGGACAAGTAACCAATCCTAACACCTCCCAAAAGGTACTAAACCAGAAACAATCCAAAATTCACCATTCTCCCATCTTGATTCTTCATTACAACTGTTTTTCTATTTATTTTCTATTTTCTTTGTATTTTTGAGATTTTCCTATTTTTAACTCTATACTAGTTTTTAAGGTTACTAAAGCTTACAGAAGCTTTTGTCAAGAGCTTATATTAGCTTAAGAGTACAGAACAACAACAATTATCAATATTATAACTAAATGAGATTTTTGAGTAAATTTGAGCATAAACTGAGATACCAACTGAAATTTGAAATTGATTGTTTAAAAACACTTAAGATTACACAGAGAATGTGAAATACAACACTTGAAAGCATAAAATTGAACTGGAATTAAGTTTTACACTAAAACGATTGACTAAATTACACTACTCCTAATTCTACTCTAATAATTCTTTACTTCTGCTTCTTTCTTGATAAATAGAGTTCCTTGCAGCTTTCCAAGACTTTCCCACCAATCCTCAGCCTTTGATTTGGTCTGATTGATCCTAGCCGTTTAAATTTGTAACTTGGCGCCAAAGGGTCAAACTGTCAGTTTGGTTTGCGTGTGAGGGTTTTAGGGGTTTGGAAGGTTGTGTGAGGTGGAGAGACAGGTGGGAGTTTGTTTGGAGGCCAAGTTGTGATGAAACAGGTGAGGTGGAGGGGTGGTTTTGGTTGCAGTGGTGGGGGGTGGTAATGGAGGGGAAATGGTAAAGGGGTGGTGGTGTTTGACTTGGGTTGACCCGGTTTAATAACCAAGGGTGGACTGGGCTGGTAGGGAGTTGGGCCTAGGAAGGTGGGTGGGCTGTTGGTGTGTTTGGATTAGATTTGGTTTTGGGTATATAATATAAAGGGTTCGTTTGGTTTTATTTCACACAAGGACCAAATTTGTAAATTGCTGAAAATCCAAGGACTGAACATGCAACTTTACCAAAGTATTTCAAAGGGCCATTCTTACTAAGTGTGAATAGTATAAGGGTAGCATTTGATAGTTTTCCAATTTTTAATACCCGGGGACCTTTTCTGTCAATTCACCAAACTTCAGGGACCAATTATGCAATTTCACCAAACTTCACACCAAGGACCATTCCTGCAAAATATTATTAGTACAAGGACAAAAATTGATTTTCTCAAAGTTTTTAACATCCCAGGGACCATTGATGTTAATTTTACAAAGTACAGGGACTAAACTTGTAATTTTGTGAAACTTTGCACCAAAGGACTAAATATGTAACTTTATGATTAAAAAGGACCTTTGATGACTTTTTCATGTTTTTAAAATAACCAGGGACTAGTTTTGACAACTTTTAAAACTTGAGGGACTGAAACTGCCAATTATGCAAACTTTGTACGTTTTTCATCTGTTTTTGCATATTTTGCATTTGAAACATATAAAACACACTTCTAAGATATTTTAAGTATTTTGATGCATATTTGAGTGTTTTTGGATGTTTTGGCAACTCAGATTGGTATAAAATGATGAGTATTTAGACACACATCAACTACCTTTTCAGGTACCAACTTCTTGTTCATCTGAGCAATTTGTTCCAAATCCTCAGCACATCCCATAGCATAAAAAGTATCTGTTCTCTTCTTAGCTTGTTGATACAAGTCAAAAACTTCTTTATCAGAATAAGGTTTCAACTGTACCAATGTCCATCCAGCCATATTCTTTAGATACCTTTCATATTCTCTTCTTTGTTGTTTAATAGTTGGACCTTTAAATATCTTTATCTTTCTTCTAACAGTAGAATTTTCTTTTCTCTTCTTTGTAGTAAACTCTCTATACCAAGATTGCACATTAAAAGTTGGAACTTCATTTTCTTCAATCTTGACCAGCTTATTGAGTTCAATGTCAGCAGCTATTCTGATCTTCTCATTTATCCATTCATCATACCTCTTTAAGCCTTCAGCCTCTTTCTCAGCTAACTGTTGTTATTCCATATCAATCAACTCTTGTTCTCTAAGTGCAGCAGCTGTATCATGTTCAACTTGTAATGCCTTAGGCCAAGACTCAAATGGTACATCAGTGAAATCAATCCCCTTATACATTATCCTTGGTTTTTCAACTTGCTTGCCCTTGCCTTTATCAGTAGAAGATGAAGAAATAACTTTCTTTTGTTGAGCGGCAGGTTCTTTAATAACAATCCCTTTTTCAGGTTTTCTAGGTGCGGATGATTTGATTGTTGTTGTTGTTTGTTGTGGTAGTGAAGGAGTTGATAATGGAGTAGTCTTCTTGCTCAACAATACCATGGCTTCAGCAGCAGCATTGTCACCAGACCCAGCAGCAGAGTCTTGTGCATCCGCAGATCCACTAGCAGCAGAGTTGGTAATTTCCTTAGCAGTAGATTCTTGAGCAGCAGAATCTTGAGCAGCAGAGTCAAGACTTTTGTTTTTCACCAAATCTCCCAACTTCATCAATGTTTCACCCATCAACCCTGTTGCCTTCACTAATTGCTCAGGCTCCAAAGTTTTAAGTTGTTCTACCACCTTGTCTTGAGTAGCAATAACCACTTCCATAACAACCTCATTCCCTGATTTATCAGCAACCACAAAATCTTCAGCATCCTGAGGACTTTCAACATCCATATCACCAATCACTGGAGCCTCCCCTGAAACCATTCTATCATTCAAACCCAGAGCACTATCAATCTTTTCTAAATTTGCCTCCCCTGAACCCATTGCCTCTTCATTCCTCCCCTGTTTGGAAGCATCATCTTCCAAGTGAGTAGAGACAACAGGAGAACTAACAATCTGAGAAGTGCCCACTTTCTTCAATCTTTTCAAGGAGGTTGATGATCTTGATTTCTGAAAGTTCTTAATCAGTTTTTGCAATTTGATGATAGTCTTGTCCTGATCAGCAACAACAGATGAAAGACTAAGAACTTTATCTTCCAATGTAGTACATTTCACCCCCAAGTTGGTACAAGAACCGTCAATTCCTGAATGAGTTTCATAATAGTCTCATCACTTCGACCTGTGTTACCTGGTCCGAGAGGTGAATCATGGACATTGTCATCATGTACAAGGTTTTCCGTCAATTCATTGGTCACTGGTCTGTCCTCATCACTTCGACCTGTGTAACCTGGTCCGAGAGGTGAATCTTGGGACATAAACTCAGTATCAAACCTAGTTTGATCATCTGAGCCCCCTGTATTTGCCATTTGGCTAGGGTTACCATCCTGAGAATTTGATTCAGAAGAATCAGCATCTCTAGATGTTGCCTTGGTTTGGGTCTTAATGATGTTATCACTATCCTGCTCTGCTGCTAAGCTAGAAGCAGTAGTGACAGCCCTTACCAACATGTCCTCCCCATCACCTAGGACAGCCTCATCTGGTACAGCTATACTAACACTATCCTGAGGAAGATCAGTGTTCTTTTTTGTTTTCCTACGGATATAGAGTATTTTTCGTTGTGTAGCAGATGCAGAAAAATTGGGTGTGTGATGGGAGTCAGTGGGATTTCCTGATCCTTCACCCTGATTGTTTTGCACAAGTTGCACCATGTAAGGTGTAAGATTTGTATTTGTGCCTGAAAAACCTTTTCCATGTTTAACCAAGAAAGTAAAGGTTTTAGAAACCAATTTTGGAGCATCATAGGTAGCAACATGGCCTCTAAACTTTGTAAGTTGTTTTTGAACAAAGAGTTGTATAAACCTTGGATAAAGCAAATAGGAACCAGACTCATTGATACTTTGAAACATCCCTTCCAAAATCATTCTTGAAAAATTGAATGGTTGACCTGTGCTTAAGCATACCATTGCAGAAGCAATAGTAGTACTAAACTCATGCCATCCAGAAGTTTTAGGACTCAAACAATGAAGAAGAAGATGTATCAAAAACTTGTATTGAGGACAGAGGAGAGATTTTTGAAATTTTAAATTTGTATGATTCCCCTCATATCCCAAATCTTTTAACCCAACAAAAATAGCAGAATTGGCAAGACAAGTGGTCTCCGTTTCATCATTTAAGAGAAGAGTTTCTCTTATTAATGATTCAGTTACACGAACCTTTTGCCCATCTACTAAGGCACTAACATATTTTTCCCCATTATTAGTTTTGATTTTAGCAGTAAGCCAAAACTGTTTGATGTGGGAAGCAAATATAGTAGGATTCACAGTGAGTGCATACCTAAGAGAAGTAGCATTCAAAAATTTTACCATGTCTGTGAACTCTTCATTAATGGATTCTGCATCAAGAACGACCACACTGTTGTGTTGCTTTGCCCAGGTATGAACGCACTCCATGAGTTAGGGTTTAGGGAAATTGGGAATTTTTGACTTTGAGAGAGATGAAGTGTTAGGGTTTGTGACAACTTCAATTTGAAACATAAGAAAACCAATTAGAAAGATCAATTAGGTTTTAAACTGATTGAAGAAGTTACACATCCCACCCTCACACTTTCAACCGTAGCAGCACAATAACACTAGCAGCAGAGTTATATAACTAGCAGCAGAGTGAAATATTCCAGCAGCAGAGTTGACGAAATAAGCTTGGTCAAAAAGTCAAGAATCCTCAGCAATTAATGTGATGATATGCCGTAATCCCTATAAAAACGGACTAAATCTTTTCCCTAATTTACCACAATCAAACCCTAATCGCAATCAAAACGCCAATCAACCAAATCAAATCTTCAATTAACCCAAATCCAATCAAATAATCATGAAATCAACACCCGAAATCATCAATATCTCTTCCGATTCATCATCTGAAGATGAAACCCCCTTTGAAACATATGTGCCGCCCTTCCGTCCTCCTCATGATGGTTATAGAACCAAAGAGCAAGCCAAAAAGAGAAAGCATGATCTCCCTGTGTTCAAAGATCTTCTGCATTTAAATCAAACCCCAAGCACATCCAGGGGTAAAGCTGTGATGTCCCCAAAATCTCCATCGTCTTCAGAATCATTAGAAGACCCAGCGTGGATCCCTGTCAGGTAACCATCCCCAAGGGAGCTTGTTTCCCCTTTCATCTACACATCATCAGAAGAGGATGAGCCTCCAAATGAACCACCTTCCACTCCTGAAAGGCCTCAGTCATCAAGGCCACGACCAAAGAAGTCTACCAAGACAAAGAAGACAAGGAAGACAAACTCTCCTCTCCCGAAAGAAAGAAAAATTGTTCTTGGACTTCCATGCCCTAGGAAGTAGTGCTTGTAGTCTTAAATTTCATCTTAGATTGTTGCACTCTTTTGTGGTTTCAGAAGTAGTCTTTGTAATTTCTCTTTTGATGTATGAACTTCTGAACTTGATGAATGATGAATGACAGATGTGCTTCTTTTGTTGTCATAATATTGTTATTGCAAATCATCATTTAGACTTATTCCTGCACAATATTAGACCAAACACCACAAAGCAAACAAACATATGTACTAGCAGTAGAGTTAGAAATAGCAGCATAGTACATTTCATCATAAACATATGCTTTAAGATAAGCAGCAGAGTAACAAGCAGCACAATTCCTTTACACACTTGTACAAAAACAAAGAGATAAGTTTTTCAAAGATTTATCATACCAATGTTTGCAATTAAAAATTGAAACCTCCCCACATCAAAATGTTTAGTGAGAATATCAGCAACATTGTTATCAGTATGAACTTTAACAATTTGGATCAACTTCTTTTCATAGCAATCCCTGATAAAGTGATGTCTTATCTCAATATGTTTTGTTTTAGAATGAAAAACAGGATTTTTAATTATGCAAAGTGTGCTGTTGTTATCAATATGAATTTTGGTATTCATGAAATTATACCCATAATCCAATAATTGATTTTGCATCCATAAAACTTGTCCATAACAACTTGAAGCAGCCACATACTCAGCTTCAGTTGTAGAATTTGCCACCACAGTTTGCTTCTTGCATTGCCATGACACCAATCTGCTTCCTAGAAATTGACAACCCCCTGTTGTAGACTTTCTATCCAAAGAAGCTCCAGCATAGTCACTATCTGAATAGGAGACCAAATCAAATGGTGAATCCTTAGGATACCAAAGGCCCAATTTTGGTTGATGCCTCAGATATCTAAAAATTCTCTTCACTGCATTGAGATGTGATTCCTTGGGACACACTTGAAATCTTGCACAGGCACACACAGCAAACATGATATCAGGCCTTGATGCTGTAAGATACATCAATGAGCCAATCATAGACCTGTACAAGTGTATATCCACTTCCTTTCCATATTCATCCTTCAGCAATGGTTTATTGGTTTCCATGGTAGTCTTAGCAGGTTTAGCATCTTCAAAACCAAATTTCTTCAAAATATCATTGACATACTTATCCTGACTGGTAAATATACCATTTTCTTTCTGTGTAACTTGCAGACCTAAGAAGAAGGTGAGTTCTCCCATTGAACTCATAGCAAACTTGTCCTTCATGAGCTTCTCAAAACTAACACACATAGCTTTGTTTGTAGACCCAAAGATGATGTCATCAACATAGATTTGAACCAGCAAAATATCATCCTTTTGTCTTTTGAGAAACAGAGTTTTATCAATCTTTCCTCTGCTAAATCCAGATTCTAGCAAGTATGTTGACAAAGTGTCATACCAAGCTCTAGGAGCTTGATGTAGGCCATACATTGCTCTATTTACCTTGTAAACTTTGTCAGGATGATCAGGGTCTTCAAAGCCTGGTGGTTGAGACACATAAACTTCTTCTGTAATGGTCCTATACAGAAAAGCACTTTTCACATCCATTTGATACACTACAAAATCTTTGTATGAAGCATAAGCCAAGAATATTCTAATTGCTTCTATTCTTGCCACTGGAGCAAATACCTCATCATAATCAAGGCCTTCTTGTTGTGTGTATCCCTGTGCTACTAACCTTGCCTTATTCCTTATGACAATTCCTCTCTCATCTCTTTTGCATCTGAAAACCCATTTTGTGCCAATCACTCTTTTTCCATTTGGCAGTTCAACCAATGTCCAAACTTCTTGCAGCTTAAATTGTAGAAACTCATCTTGTATTGCTTCCACCCAACTTGCTTCTTGTAAGGCTTTGTAAGTGTTTTTGGGTTCAATTTGAGAAAGAAAACATGCAAACAGGCAATTTTTAAGATCTTTATGACTATTTCTTTGATGCAGAGATCTGGCAAAGAAACTTTGATGTTGAAGATCTTTCAGTGCTTTAGTCATCTGCCTAGTTTGAATAGATGATTGTGGATCACTTAAAATTTGATCTTTGGGATGATCCTTGTGTACTCTTGTGGTAGTTGTGGGACTAACAGGAATATTGAGTTCCAAATTAGTAAAATCTGCAGCAGCTCCAAATAATTGACCATCAAGTGCATCATCATCTGTGTCATAATAAATATTCTCAAGAGGAGGCATATTTGGATCATCAGGATAGATAGAATCATCAATAGGTCTACCCTGAGTGTCCAAATTGGGAAACATTGAAGTAGCAGTAGAGTTAGTAGGCTTGGCAGCAGAATTTGATGGAGCAGTAGTTGTATCTTTTGGCCTAGCAGTAGAGTCTTCTGAGTCAGCAGTAGAGTCTTCTGGTTGTGTAGGAGAGACATCAACAACTTCTTTGGGAACCCCATTAATTTCTTTTTCTGCTTCAATAGGTATTTCAATGCCTTCTTCAGTTTCCTTAGGTTTTTCTTGAGTAACAACATCTTCTTTAGGACCTAGATTAGTCTGAAAGGGTAGTAGAGTAGGACCAACCTTTAGTTTCTCAACCAAAACAAATTCTTCTTGTGGTTTGTCAACACTGGCAATAACTGGTACATAGTTCATTGTTTTGGTAAGCATATCAACATTAAACAGCCATTCTGGTCCTTTTCCCTCAGGATTAGATGTGTTCTCAGAAAATTTGATATGCAAATTCTCCTCTACATGTTTGGTTCTCTTGTTGTATACCCTGAAAGCTTTACTAATCACAGAGTAACCAACCAAATTCCCTTCATCAGCTTTTTCATCAAATTTGCCTAGCTGATCCTTAGTGTTCAAAATTGTAACAGGACATCCAAATGGTTTGAGAAAATCAATCAGTGGCTTCTTTCCATGAAATAACTCATATGGAGTCTTATTATGAGGCTTGACTACCTTACTTCTGTTCTGCACAAAGCATGCAGTGTTCACAGCTTCAGCCCAAAAAGGAATAGGTAGTTTTGAATCAGATAACATTGTTCTTGCAGCCTCAATAAGTGTCCTGTTTCTTCTTTCTGCAACACCATTCTGTTGTGGAGTTCTTGCTACACTATACTGTCTAAGAATTCCTTTCCCCACACAGAATTGATTCATCACACTGTTCTTGAACTCAGTACCATTGTCACATCTGATTATCTTCACCTTGTGATTATACAGGTTTTCAATTCTTGTAATAAATGCCTTGAGTATTTCTGGAGTTTCATCTTTAGTAGCAAGAAAGAATACCCAAGTAAACCTGCTAAAGTCATCAGTGACAACAAGACAATATGACTTCTTGGTCAAGCTTTTGACAAATACAGGCCCAAATAAGTCCATGTGCAGTAGATGTAATGGCTCAGTATTTGTGTTCACAGTTTTGGCCTTGAATGAAACTCTGTGTTGTTTACCCTTTTGACAGGCAACACAAGTTTCACAATTCTCAAAAGTCTTTGTAGGCATTCCTCTGACCAGATTTCCTTTTACCAATTTGTTCATGGTCTTATAGTTCAGATGTCCCAATCTCCTATGCCATAATTTGGACTCATCAACAGTGGCCTTTGCAATTAGACAAGTCAAAGCCCTCTTAGGAACAATGTTCTTAATATGGTCACTGTATATATTCTCATTTCTAGGGACCTTCAAAAGCACAGATTTGTCATCTGGCAATTGATAGTCAGGAGAAAGGATCATACACTCAGTGTCTGTAAAAAGAACAAAGTTCTTTTTGTCACACATTTGTGAGACACTAAATAGGTTAAACTTAAGTCCTTTCACAAGAAACACCTTCTCAAAGTCCAAATTTCCAGTTTTTAGAGTTCCTCTTCCAACAATCTTTCCACCTTTTGGATCATTCCCAAAAGCAACATAACCACCATCAAAAGCCTCAAAGTCTTCAAGTTGAGACTCATCTCCTGTCATGTGACCAGAACATCCACTGTTAACAATAACCATATCCTTAAGCTCATCCAGTAGATTGACCTGCACATGAAAAGTAGAGACATTAGTTCCTCTTGACGACCCAAGCCATTACTGACTTGGATTTGCCCTGTGCATCAACGTAATCAAATTTCTTTAAATCACTTGATGCACTGCTATTCTTGGAAACAGAATTTGAATCATTAGTTTTTGGTTTCCAAATCCAGCAAGCTGAGGCCTTAACAACATAAAAGTGATTACCAACAACTGTATTTGTTAAAACTTTTGGCCCAGAAGTAGAAAGTTTTGTACTAGCAGCAGGTAGCTTACCAGCAGCAGAGTGCATACTGGCAGCAGAATGCTTACTAGCAGTAGAGCCAGTAGAAGAACCAGTTGTGGTTTTGAGAACACCATTTGATTTAGCAGCATAAATAGATCTAGTTGCACCAGATCTCAATAAAACAGCTCTTGGAACCATATTTCTATTAGGATGTGGGTGAGTTTGTTTAGATACATATTTGTGAGTCACCCTAGTGTATTGATTCCAAACAGGCTTTTGGTGTTCAGGACATCTAACAATCAAGTGGTCAAAGCTACCACACTTATAACAAGCCTTCTTTTGTAATTGAAACTGATTACCTAATCTGTGTGAAACTAGGTTGTTGAAGTTTCTCTGGTTACCCCTAGGCTTATTATTGAACCTTTCCATCTGTTCTCTAGGTACCTCATTGTACTCTACCATTTTCCTAGAGAAGTTATTTCCTAACACAGGTTTGACAAACTTAACCTGTTGACTTTTAGGTTTATTCTTTGTAGGAATTTCTTCCTTTTTCACACTTTGTTCTGGTTTAACCTGTTCCTCATCACTATCACTATCAGAATACCAATCTTCTATAATAGGAGCTTCAGGAAATTTTCTAGCCTCAACCTTAGGTGTTTCATTAACACTTGTGCTACATTCACCTACAGGTTTTTCAATATTTAGCTCACTAATGAAGGATAGTTCTTTTCCTGGTGGAGCAAAAGCACTTTTGGCTGGAGGAGCCACTTCATTATACCCAATTCCACTACCTTTTCTCATCAAGTTATTCTCTATAGATTTATGAACCAAATCAGAAGCATATTGTTGTTTTTGTACTCTTACTACATGCTTATCTTTTTCAGCAAGAGCTTCCTCTTTTTCTTTTTCTGCTTCTTCTAACTTAATTTTAAGAACTTCTACTTCACTATTTTTCTTAAAAATTTCTATATCTCTGAGATTAACTTGATCTACATATTCCTTCTCACACTCTTTGAGATATTCTAACCTTCTTTCAACATTTTGAATACCTACTTTGTAACCTAAGTTATCAAGTTTTAGGTGTTCAATTTCTCTATTTAAACTCTCATTCCTAGACTTAAGTTCTTCTATAGTGTCAGCACAAGATTTAAAAGAACACACAGATAAGTCTGAATCATTTGATACCGCAGAGTCAGAGCCTGATGATGAACCATAGGCCATAAGTGCAAAGTTCTGCACCTTGGGTTGAGCAACAGCTACCAAAGAGAAATTTGGTTCTTCTTCAGCCATATCACTCCAATCATAATCTCCCAGTCCATCACAAGATACCAGTGCAGTCTTTGATTCTTCAGTAATCTTCTTTGTAGCATCAGCATTCTTCTTTGGAGCTCTACATTCTCTGGCAAAATGTCCATTCCTATTGCAATTATAGCACTCTATCTTTGATTTGTCAAAGCCTGGACTGTCCTTAGCTTTATACTTGACTTCTTTTCCAGTCTTCTTCAAAAACTTTCTTGCCCTCAAGGTCAACATAGCCATTTGCCATTTAAGATCAATTTCTTCAAGATCATCAGGATCAATATAATCCAAGTCTTGATTAATGACATCTGACCTTAGAGTAGTTGTGAGCTCAGCCAAGAATGCACACAAAGCAATATCACTGGTAGAGATCTTATCATTTGAACTAGCAGCAGATCCATCAGCAGCAGATACTCCATAAGCAGTAGAATGAGCAGCAGAGTGAGATTCTTGAGATCCTTTTCCTTTAGAGGATACAAAGGCAAGATTTTGAGTACCAGAAGATGAAGTAGAAGAGGTAGATAATTCTGATTCATACACTCTTAAATTGTCGTAGAGACTCTCCAACTTCATAGTTTCAACATCAGGCTTATTCCTCCACACAACTGTGTGCATACTCCATTCAGGTGCAAGACTTCTTAGAAACTTTAGATTTACATCTTCTTGTGGAACCACATAGCCAACAAGCTTTAGATGACTAACAAGTTGTTTTAGCCTGTTGTATGTACCAATTATCTTCTCTCCACTTTCAGAAGTAAAATTCTCAAACTGATGCTTCAGCATGTTTTTCCTTGATTTCTTAGTAGCATCATTCCCTCCAAACCTGAATTCAACAGCATCCATCAATTCTTTTCCAGATTCACAGTCATCAAAGTCCATTTGGAATTCATTGGGTATTCCCATTAAGAGAATACTATGTGCTTTGATTTCCATCTTCCTTACTGTGTTGGCTTCAGCAGACTTAATTGGTATCTCCTTCCCATCAGCACTCTTCTCAGGTACAGAATCACCATTAACAATCACATTCCACATGTTGAAATCAATCATGCGAATGTACTGTCTGATCCTTCTCTTCCAAAGCTCATACTCATAAGGATTCAGCATGGGTACCCTTGAAGCAGTCACCATATGAGTTTCATCACCCATCTTAGCAGTAGATTTGGAACAGCAAACTCTTAAGAAACAAAATCTTCTTGATACTAACTTCTAGATCACAAGCTCTGATACCACTTGTTGATCCCAGTTGAGCTTAAACGATCTTGTATAGAAGTTAACTTGATTAAACACTTAAGCTAATATGCGGAATGTAAAAGCTTAACTTAAGAAGAATAATGATTCACTTTCAACACTTCAATATTATTAATACGAGCACTCAACAATGCTAGGGTTTTACAACCTTGAAGTGAATAATAATACGTACATAAACTAACCCTAGGATCCTCCTTTTATAGACTAAGGAATCCTACTAGGTTTACAATACCTTTCTCTACACGATAAGAATTATTCTAGATAAATATAATATTTACACAATCTATTCTATATTTATCTAAACCGTATACATCCTTATCCCATCAGCAGTAGATTCTGTCAGCAGCATTTAACCTCAGCAGCACTTTGACATTAGCAGCAGAATCATTACCACTAGCAGCAGTTTCACTTATAGCAGCAGTTTTACTCAGCAGCAGTTTCAGACCCAACAATAGGAAAACCTTGTTGTCAATAACTTTGATTTGTTCTTATTCTGCTGCATGTTATTATCAATGTTATTGTTAACCCTAGATGCTCAAAACAATCCAAGGAGTCTAACAAACTCAACAATTGGTATCAGAGCTTGGGGAGCTCGTTACCTAGGGATTCACAAGGTTTTTAGTCGAAGAATGAAGATGAAAATCGAATTTGGTTTCAATTTGCTTAACTTTCTGCAGGTCAGTTTTCAAACGACGATTTCTCCTTCGTTAACCGTTGGATTGGGCTGAAATTTTTTCTGGAGGTTCTCTATATATCAAGGTATATTCTCACCGGAGGGATCTTCCATCTGAGATTTAATCGTCAGGTATTTATTGTTTAAAACTGCTACAGAAGAAGTTTCAGAAATTCGATTTTTAGGGTTTCTATGTTCTTTCAACTTCTTGAATTCGTGCTACTTATTATAATTCATCATGGAAGTTGGATACACATTGTTTGGTACTGAAGAATTCATGAAAGAAAGCAGTTATGGAGGTGTATAAGTGATTTTTGGTGATTTTAGGGTTTTCGCGACACTTTGAAGTGTTGTCTTTATCGCTATACTGCTATGCTACTGCTAGTATTATCTTCATTCTGCTGCTCAAATTCATTCTGTTGCTAGCATTAAATCATTCTGCTGCTACATGTTTGAAACTGCTGCTAGCTTTGTGATTCTGCTGCTACATTCTACTTTCGAGACTCTACTGCTAGTCATATTATTCTGCTGCTCGAAAGATTTATTCTGCTGCTGCGTTTACAGAATGGTTACTTGGTTTTACACACACAGGAAGGAGTTTGGTTTATGTTCTTAAACGATTAAAGGCTCATTCATATTGGATTAATTGATTACGAAGAAGGTTGATTATCACTTAGTTAATGTTGTAGTTGAGTTTCACAGGTTTGTGTTCTTATCATACCTTTTAGCAGGAGGTAACTTGTTTGTTTTATACGGTGGTGACAACAGCTTGATGAATCTAGCAATGTGTGATTTTTCTTATGATGCTCTATGCACACATTGGCTATCACTTAAAGGAGTTACATTGTAGTGCTCAGTGTCTCATTGAAGATGAGGATTTTGTCAAGGGATCGAGGTCTACTTATATATTTGTTCTTGGGTATAAGTTTGGAGTCACGTGGTTAGTACAAGACATAAGACACATGTTTTGGTTATTCAACTTCTTCATCAAGTTCGTTATACTTAGTTTTCTTCATCAGTGATCATTACATAAGAGCCTACAGATTTGAAGAATCATGAAGATGGTTAACACATTAATTTCAGGGGAAGCATATTATGATGTGTTTAATCATTTGATTTACATGCACCACTCGAGGGGAAGTTTATATTGCTTACATTCCCTATTTGTTGATAACAAAAAGGGGAAGAGATTTTAGAGTGGCATGGCATGACTTAAGGGGAAGACAAAGATTGTTTCATTCAGGGAGATGCTTACATCTCAACTTCTCAACTTCGCCTAGGGAAGTTCGTACACGACTTTGTTTGTTTTGTCATCATCAAATAGGGGAAGATTGTTGGGATTCTAGATTTGATGTGACAAAATAAATATAAGAATGAAACATAAAGGGCTAAAGTGACAAAGAGAGAAAACTTCAAAGATATCAAGATACAGGAAATAATTTATTCTGTAGAAAAGATTTTATATTATTCGGTATTATCTCTTGTGTAAACCCTAGCATTCTCTAGTATATAAAGAGATGCAGGGTACGTAGTTTAATATGTCTTTCACAATGTAGTCGACTAGAAAAGTGTGTGTGTGTGTGTGTGTGTTCTAGGGCGTGGTTCATTATAAACGCCTAGAACTAGTTAGTGTTAGTTCGAATCCTCTAAGGTCTGAGGTGTCTTAGATCCCTGTTACAGTTAGGTAACATGTTATTATTCTGATCAAATAATAATTGGAGGTGATTGGGAAAACCTTGTTGTCAATAACTTTGATTTGTTCTTATTCCGCTGCATGTTATTATCAATGTTATTGTTAACCCTAGATGCTCAAAACGATCCAAGGAGTCTAACAAACTCAACACAAAGATGCCAAACAACTATGGGCTGCAATAAAGAAGAAGTTTGGAGGTAATGATGCTTCCAAGAAGATGCATAGGAATTTGCTTAAGCAACAATTTGAAACTTTCACTGTTGGTGAAAGAGAAGGTCTTGATTCTGCTTATGAAAGATTTCAACATCTTCTGAGTATGCTAGAACTATATGATGCTGAGGCATCAGTTGAAGATGCTAATTTAAAGTTTCTGAGAAGTTTGTCATCAGCATGGCATGTAGTTGCTACTATGATCAGAGGACAATCAGGGCTGGATACTATGGACTTTGATGATCTTTACAACAATCTAAAGGTGTATGAGCATGAGATGAATGGTACTACAGGTTCAAGCACACAACAGAACATTGCTTTTGTCTCTTCTGAAAAAAGAAGCAGTACTTCTAACAAAGGTACTGCTTATCCTGTTCAAAGTACTGTGACTGAAACACAGGTTCCATGCACAACAATGGTCACCACCAACTCATCACAATCACTTACCCCAACCTCAGATGATGTTCTATGTTCATTCTTTGCACAACAAGCATCTCTGTCTGTCACCTATCAAGAAGATGTATTGCAAATAGATGATGATGCTTTGGAAGAAATTGATATCAGATGGTAAGTTGCCATGCTCACTGCAAGGATCAAGAAGTATGTGAACAAGACAGGAAAAGGCATCAATTTCAGAGCTAAACAAGGAATCAAATTTGACAAGTCCAAGATTGAGTGTTTCAACTGTCAAAGGACTGGTCACTTTGCAAGGGAGTGCAAATTTGCAAAGTATCAAGCAAACAAGATGATTGAGCCACCCAAGCCTGAAAGAAAAGAGATTCCAATTACTGAACCAAAACCAAAAGCTTTGGTTGCTCAAGAGAATCTGTCAAAGATTGATTGGTCCAATGAGTTTGATGATGAACCTGTAACCTATTCAATGGTTGCATTGGAAGACTGGAGCACAACATTTGATGAAGAGCCTGGATATGTTGCTTTGGAGTCAAGAGATGATCTAGGAAGCTTTGATTGGAGCATGGAGTTTGATGAAGCACCTGTTCAGCTTGCTATGGTAGCTGCTTCACCAAGTTCATCCACTATTTCTGAGGTATGCTCTATGTGTAATGATATGTATCAAAAGTTAATTAGTGAATATTGATTGATGCCAAAACACCTAACTTATATTGACCAGGTGATGGTCAACAAAGTCAGACAGCCTAGATCAATGCTCCGCGGAAGTATAAGGTTTCCCCGGGTCGTATGTCCCGACGAGGTGTGAATTGTAAACAAAACGGTTATTTGATCGGGTGAATTTGGACAGAAAAAGGGTTTTGAGTGAGTGATATGATTACACTAAGATACGAGGAATGAAAATAACTTAGAAATACGATATTAACAATGACGCGAAACCTAATTAACCTAAAACGCAAGCTACAAACTTAAAATCAGAAAATGCTTATACGTAAGCAGAAAAATAAGCCAAACGGCTTAAATAGAAGCTATCACTTTATTTATGTTTTTGGTTTTTCTTAATTTAACAAACTACTTTTACAAACGTAACCTAAATTTAAAAACGTAAAAGTTATTTAAATAAAAACGCGAGTTGCAAATAACGTACGAAAAGTAAAATTAACGCAACTAAAACATGAATTCGAACAAGGAATGAAAATTAAAACTTAAAAACTAATTAAAAGTCTATGGGAATGATAATAGGAAGTTAAGGAACCCTAAAACGTAATCTAGAATTAAAAACGCGAAAGTTATTTAAATAAAACGCGAGTGCGCAAAATAAAACGTGAAATTTGAGCTACGCTACCCCTACGGACATGAAAATTATATTTTTACGATCCTAATAATAAAAGAAAATTTTAGAAAAAAGAAAATTATTTTTTTGACTTTTTAATTATTTATTATTAATTAATTACTAATATTACTAAATATAATTATTAAAAATACTAAACTACTTTTGAAAATTACCAAATTTTTTCTAAAATTACTTTATACTACCAGTTAGCTAGGAAAAATAAGAAAAGCATAAAGTGCTTAATAATAAGCAGTACAATAAGCAAAGTATACAAATAAGCTAAAATAAACTAAACTACTTTATAATTAAAATTTACAAACAATAACCTGAAAAAGACCCTAGGGCAAATGGTGTTGGTGTGTTGTGCTATGTCTGTGTGGTTTGCCAAGGTCCCAGGTTCGAACCTTGCTTTTTGCAAAATTCTTTCTTTTATTTTTCTTTTTGCTTTTTTCTGTTACAACACTAATCAACACCAACTGACAAGCAAATTTTACAAAGAAAACTTTTTTTTTTTTTTTCAAAACCTTCAAATAAGCCCTGTATGAGCTTTTAGGCTCAACAGTACAACAACTAAGCTAAAAATGATTAAGAACTTGTAAAAGCTTCAAATAAGTTATACAGTGAACACCAAGGATAAAATAAGCTAAATACAGATGAGATAAGCTTAAAGCAAGCCAAGGAAAAGAGAAAAGCCAAGAGAATAAGCTGGAAAAGCTCAAATAGGCAAATCCACACAACTGATAGACCACACAGGCCAGATGTGGCATATGCAGCCCACTATGGGGCCCTCAGGGGTGACCCAGGGTCCAAAGTGAACCTAGATCTCATAAGCCAGCTAGGTGAACTTTGAATTGACCCAAGAATCAGCTTCTAAATCCCACCAATAAGCTCTCAATTAGCTTATGGAATTGGGGCATTGGAACAGATACAAGGCAACAGGCCTGCAGCCTAAGGGACTAACTTTGAGGCTTAATAAGCTACTAAGAATAAATAAATAAAATAAAATGAAAATATAAGCTTATAAATAAGATGACAAATAAGCTGTAAACTAATTCCTAGGCCTAATTATCAAGTATATAACAATTGAAAGACACAAACCACAAGGGCAGTGAGGACCTGTGGACTAAAGCAGCTGATGTTGGGAACAAAAGGCAAAGGTTGCAGACCTAGTGGAGCTTATTAAATAAGCTCAGAGGTCCACTTAGATCTTTGACCCTCAACACTAAGAGTGTGAGCTTCCTAGAAAACCCAAAAGCTGAGGCAGAAGCCTACTGATAAGCTCACGAAGAGCTTATGAAAGTAGCCCACTTACACTGATGAATCAGTGCAAGTGGTTGAGTGGTGATGCCTTGATGGGTCAACATAAGCATGCTCATAAGCTGGAAAATGACAAATAAGCTATTGAAAATGTGATTTGCCAGAAGGGCTTATGAAAACAACACAAAGCTTACTCTAAGATGCAATGATGAGCAAGGTAATTGCTAAAAAAAATTCTGTGAGACAAGCACCCCTGATGCAGGGCACAACAGGCCTGAGGTGCTGTTTTGAGGTCTATTTTCACTAAGCGAAAGATTTCCAAAACACAATTTTCTTCTTGATAATGATAAACAAGCTTCTAAACAACCCAAATAAACAAAAATTATCTATTTTTAATTCCTAATGAATCCTACAGCTAGTCTTGAATTCTGTCTCATTTTAACAAGCAAGACTATTTTGACTTTTTGAGTATCAACACTAAGTTGACTAAAATGAGTTTTGAAGCTTCCTAGATGATTTAATATGCAACAATAAACTATTATAGGACTGAAATATGCTACATTAACTAGTTATGCAATGATGTGTTGAGAATCAGAACTAAAACTCCTAACAGTGGGCTTATAGAAGAGATTTGCACATGCTTTTTGACTTTTCAACAAATGAACTCTTGTTTTTATGCAGTGATCACTCTGTACAACCCTAGTATGACTAAACTAAACTAAAAATAATGACCAAAACATGCCCAAACAGTCAGACTAACCTTAATCCAAACACCCCTGAACCTAGCAGCCTATACTAACAAATTGAGATTCAAGCTTAAAACTCCTAAACTATTGCTCAATTCCTATTACTAAACTGAAAATTAAAGCTTGTTGAACACTGAAAACATCCAGAGCACTTAAATTGCAATCTATGCTAATACTAAGACAGTATGATCACATCATTAATTTAGGACATGTAAAAGCAATATATCAATACAGAAACAACTATAGTGGCTATAATGAATCAGATTCAAAACATAAAAACAAACATTAAAATACTAATTAAAGTGAATGCAGAAATCTAGGGATGGAACTTACGATTTTGAAGCCCCAACTGAAATGGGGTTTATTTTCAATCACAGCCAAGCCTATCTTTTAGATAGGCTTAAAATAACACAAAGCAAGCAGAAACAAAGTAGAACCTTTCTTCAAGCTATTTAGGAGCTTATGAAAACAATAAGTATGGACTTCAACACAGTTTTGAATATTAGAATGAGTTAAATGACAAGAATTTTAAACTAAAAACTTGAATTTCATTAAAGCTAAAAGTGAATACAGTTTTGCAGATTACAATAAGAGAAACTGAAAGCTAAAGTACAAACATTTTATTAAAACTACTCCTAATTCTCTACTGCCTCATAGTGGCATACATATCTTCTATTTATACTCTAATAAAACTAGGGTTACATTAGGTTTCTTGTCCACTTCTGCCTCTGCTTTCTTTTCATCAATCCCAGCCGTCCAATGATTTTGGCGCCAAATTCAATTTTGGATTTTTCTTTAATAACTTGATGCCAGAGGTGTAATTTGGATGGTAGTGTTTGTTTGGTGTGTAGGAGGGGGGTGATGATGATGTTGGGTGTGGGCTATGGCAGAGGTGCAGGTCACGTGTGGGTGTGAGAGGGAAAAGGGGGGTTGACTAGGGTTGACAGGTGAGGGGTAGCAAAATGGACGGGGTGAGTTTGTTTTGTGGTGTGGGCTTGGGTAGATTGGGTTTTGGGTTGTAATTTTTTTGGATCAGGTTTAATTTGTAGGGTGTAGGGGTGATGTTTGTTATGGGTTAAAAAAAATAACACAAGGATCCGTTTGGTTTTACTCATAAGCACAAGGACCCAAAATGTAATTTCTGAAAATTAAAGGACCAGAAATGTAAATTTCCCAAACTATTCCAAAAGACTAAACTTGCCACATTTGAACAACCCAAGGACCGTAAAAGTTAAATTTCCATTTTTAGATACCCGGGGACCAAAAGTGTATTTTTCTGATTTTTGAAGGGTTGAGTTGTAATATTCCCAAAAGTTATCAAAAGGACTAAAATTGCAACATGTGCATAGTGCAAGGGAAATATTTGATAAATTCCAATTTTTAAATTCCCGAGGACTTGTTTTGCCATTTTTGAAACTTGAGGGACCAATTGTGTAATTTTCTCAAACTTTTCTCCCAAGGACTTGTTTTGACAATTTTTGAATTCCAAAGGACTTGGGTTAACTTTTCTTTCGTTTTAAACCTTCAGGGACTAGTTTTGCCAAATTTTGAAACTTGAGGGACTGAAACTGCCAATTGTGCAAACTTTGTTCGTTTTTCATTTGTTTTTAAACATTTTGCATCTAAAACGTATAAAACACAATTTTGGAATATTTTTAGTATTTTGATGCATTACTGAGTGTTTTTGGACGTTTTGGCAGTTCATATAAGACAAAAATGATGAGTATTTACACACTCATCAAATATGTAGCTGAAAGAGATAAATTTCAAAAGGCTAGGGCTGAGATAACTGGTTATCAATTAACTTTAGAGTCATTGGAAGCCAAAATCATTACACATGAAAACAATGAAGTAGCATGGCTTGAAACATATAAACAACAGGAGTACCTAGTTAAGTTAAGTGAATGGAAATTAGGATGTAAGGTGTCTGAACTAGAGAAAGTGACTGCTGAAAGGGATAAGTTGTTAGAAAAACTTGCTGTATGGAATGAGGCTGGCGTGTCACATGTTCAATTTGTTGAAAAGCAAAGAACATCTAATATCAAAACAGGCCTAGGTTATGATAATGATAATAATGAAGGCATTCCATTTAAGGGCAAGGAACCAAATCTTACAGTAGATACCTCCACTAGTGATGAAGAGTTCATAAGTTTAGATGACAATACTTCTAGTGATGAGGAATCCCCTAGTCCAACACCTCCTGAATTTAAGAAAGAAAAGGGATATAATGCAGTTCCTCACCCCCTAAGTAGCTTTTAACCACCTAGAAAAGATGTTGACTGTTATGGTGTAGATAATCTAGAGTTTAGGAAAAAGCTTAAAAGTAAATTTAATCCTAAAACTTTAGAAAAGTCTGTTGAAGCACCTAAGGTAGAAGAGACCAAGTTTTCAAAACAAGCAGTACCTTCAAACTCTTTTCGAAGTACTGCTGATCACTCAGCAGTACCTCAAAGAAAATTCTTTCAAAATACTGCTAATTTTAGAAACACTTATGGAAGGGGATTTGGGGATATTGGTCCAAAGGTCTGTTATATTTGTTATTGTCCTCATCATTTGATTAAAGACTGTGATTATCATTCAGAATACCTAAGTAAATATCCAAAGACCAGAACTGCACAACCAAGTCATAGGGAGAATAAGCCAAGGGACAACAAACCAGTTTGGAACTATACAAATAGGGTCAACCATAGTAATTTATCAAAAGACTATAGGTACCCTCATCAGAAAAGGTCATACTCCAAACCCTCAGTACCTTCACAAAGTACTGATAGAAAATTCCCTAATGTTTCTAGCAAACACTCAAGTGTAAGATCTAGGAGGTACAATCATTACAACCCTAGTAGGCCTTACAACACAAGAAAAGATGCTAGGACACAGAACCCATCTCCTAAAGTTACAACTAAATGGGTTAAGAAAGAAAGTACTGTTGGGGTAAAACCAGTACTTTCAGATGTTAAGGGTGAAAAAGGGAAAATTGATCTTGAAAAAACAATAGTTTTGGAAACAAAAACCTTAATTCTTGATCATGCTTTCAAAGACAGTGGTGATTACATACTCAAAAATTTTGAGTATGTCACTCCACAAGGGGAACACAAGTCAGTAATGGCTTGGGTTCCTAAAAATAACTAACCTTAATCATGCGAATGCAGGGCAACCCAGAGGAGGAGCTTAAAGATCATCTTATTGTAGATAGTGGTTGCTCTGGCAGTATGACAGGAGAAAAGGAGCTCTTGCCAGATTTTAAAGCTTATTTTGGAGGAAAAGTTGCATTTGGGAATGATCCTGATGGAGGAAGAATTACTGGCAAAGGAACTATCAAGGCAGGAAACATTGATTTTGAAGATGTTAGATATGTTAAGGAGCTCAAATTCAATCTTTTGTCAGTCTCTCAGATTTGTGATAAGAAGTACCCTGTATTATTCTGACACAGAATGTCTTATACTTTCTCCTGATTTCAAGTTAGAAGATAGAAACTTGGTGTTGCTGAGAGCACCAAGAACTAATGATGTGTACAACATAGACTTAAAGAATGTAAATTCTGCTGAAAGAGCAACATGTTTGATTGCAAGAGCATCAATGGAAGAAGCACATCAATGGCACAGAAGATTGGGGCATGTCAATTTCAAGAACATCAATAAGCTGGTCAGAGGTAATTTAGTTAGAGGTCTACCTTCTAAGACATTCAAGAATGATCACTCATGTCTTGCTTGTAAGAAGGGTAAACAGCACAAGGCTTCTTGTAAGAAGATTGATGAGAAGACCATTAGAGAGCCTTTGGAATTGCTGCACATGGATCTGTTTGGACCTATTTCAGTTGTTAGTCTGAACAAGAAGAAGTACTGCTTGGTTGTAACAGATGACTGTAGCAGATTTATTTGGGTCTTTTTCTTATGCTTTAAAGATGAAACTTTTGATGCTATTCATGACCTTATAATAGCACTTGAAAATCAGTTAAGACTCAAGGTTAGAGGCATTAGATGTGATAATGGGACTGAGTTCAAGAATCAGCTTATGGATGAATTTTGTGCCAAGAAAGGAATTAAAAGAGAGTTTAGTATTGCTAGAACTCCTCAGCAAAATGGAGTTGCAGAAAGAAAGAATAGAACTCTTATAGAAGCAGCAAGGACAATGCTTGCAGACTCTCAACTACCTGTTCCATTCTGGGCTGAAGATGTAAGTGTTGCTTGTTATGTGTTGAATAGAGTATCAGTGACTAAACCTCAAATGAAGACACCTTATGAGTTACTCATGGGAAAGAAGCCAAGCATCAAGTTTATGAAACCTTTTGGATGTCCCCTAACCATCTTAAACACTACTGATAATTTGGGAAAATTTGATGGGAAGTCAGATGAAGGATATTTATTGGGATATTGTACTAATAGCAAAGGATTCAGAGTGTACAATAGGGCTACCAAAAAGGTTCAAGAATGTCTTCATGTTGATTTTCTGGAAGAACAAGAGAATTCTAAAGGTAAAGGTCCTGATTGGATGTTTGATCTTGATTTAATGTCTTCATCAATGAATTATGTACCTGTAAGGGAAGAAAATCAAGTTGCTTCCACTGAAGAAGAAGCACAGTACATTGTTCATGATGTTAATTTAAGATCTGAAGATGAGCCAAAAGATAATGCCAATAATGAGAAGAAAAGTACTTCTGAGCCTCAAGATACTGCTAAACCTAACAGTACTGTTGATCCTCAAAGTACTGTTCCACCACAAATACCAATATCTGCAAAAGATCAAGCCATTCAAGATGAACTTTCTAGGATGCTTCTTCAAGAAACAATGGCTAAGTCGTATGATGATGAACAAAGGAGAGCTTATGAAGCAGAAAAGAAGAAGGCAAAAGAAACAGCCAGTACTTTACCCCAAAGTACTGCTAATCCATTTGAAAGTACTTTTCAACCTTTGGACACTTCAAATTGGATAAATACTGATGCTGATAATGATTCTAATATGCCTGACTTAGAAGATACTGATGATCCAAACACAATTAACTTAGAAGATACTGATGATGAATTGGATCAAGAAGGCATTTTCTCAAATTCTAATAAAGATCCCGATATACCAAATTTGGAAGATAATCTTGAAGTCTCACCAACTCCTACTCTCAGAATTCATAAAACTCATCCTATTACCAACATAATTGGACCCTCAGCTTCAGAGGTGCTCACAAGGAATAAGGCTAAGAATATGTCTCAACAACATGCTTCTTTACTTAGTTTTATCTACAAGCAAAACAGGGTGAATCACAAGGATCAGAAATTGCGTTTATTTGCTTGTTTTCTATCTCAGGATGAACCCAAGAATATCAAACAAGCATTAGCCAAAGAAAGTTGGGTGGAAGCTATGCAAGAAGAACTCCTACAGTTTAAACTTCAAGAAGTTTGGGTATTATGTGATTTACCTAATGGAAAGAAACTTATTGGAACTAAATGGGTCTTTGGAGTAAAAAGAGATGAAAGAGGGAATGTTATTAAGAACAAGGCAAGGTTAGTGGCTCAAGGATATAGACAGGAAGAAGGAGTACACTATGATGAAGTCTTTGCTCCTGTGGCAAGGCTTGAAGCCATCAGGCTATTTTTGGCTTTTGCATCCTATATGGGATTTCCTGTATATCAAATGGATGTTAAAAGTGCTTTTCTATATGGAAAAATCACAGAAGAAGTTTATGTCAAACAGCCTCCTGGTTTTGAAGACCCTGCACACCCAAACAAAGTCTACAAGGTAATAAAGGCTCTGTATGGCCTACATTAGGCTCCAAGAGCATGGTATGAAAGACTTTCCAATTTTCTACTGTTACATGGTTATGGAAGAGGAGCTATTGACAAGACTTTGTTTATCAAGAGAGATAAGAAGGATATCATGCTAGTTCAAGTGTATGTAGATGATATTATTTTTTGTGCTACTAAGCAATCTATGGTGAAGGAATTTGAAGATCTTATGCAGAAAGAGTTTCAGATGAGTTCCATGGGAGAATTAACATTTTTCTTAGGACTTCAAGTGCAACAGTCCAACAGTGGAATTTAGATTTGTCAAGATAAGTATGTTGCAGATATTCTTAATAGATTCACTTTCACAACTGTTAGGCCTACATCTACACCAGTGGATACTAACAAACCTTTGGGAAAAGATGAAGATGGAAAAGATGTTGATGTCACACTATACAGGTCTATGATTGGTTGTCTCATGTATTTAACTGCATCAAGACCTGATATAACTTTTGCTGTGAGCTTATGTGCAAGACATCAAGTTAATCCAAAGGTATCTCACTTGAATGCTGTCAAGAGGATTTTCAGGTATCTTAGGCAACAACCTAAGCTAGGCTTATGGTATCCTAGGGATTCACCTTTCCATCTCCAAGCCTTTTCAGACAGTGATTATGCTGGAGATAACTATGACAGAAGATCCAAAACTGGAGGATGCCAGTACCTTGGAAGCAGATTAGTGTCATGGCAATGTAAGAGGCAAACAATTGCAGCAACTTCTTCCACTGAAGCTGAATATGTAGCTGCTGTAAGTTGTTGTGCACAAGTACTTTGGTTACAGAATCAGCTTTTGGATTATGGATTCAATTTCAAGAATACTCCTATCAACATTGATAATGAGAGTACTATCTGTATTGTCAAGAATCCAGTATATCATTCCAAGACTAAGCACATTCAGATTAGACATCACTTTATAAGAGATTGCTATGAATAAAGGCTTATCAATGTGGTTAAAGTTCATACTGATGATAATGTAGCAGATCTACTCACAAAGGGCTTTGATGTTTCAAGATTTACTTTTTTGGTTGTGAGTATTGGCATGATTAATATGTAAGCTCTTTTTGAGGGGAGGCATAAGTAGTTATTAGTTAGTCATTATTTGAGGGGAGGCTACATGTATCATTCAAAAGTAAGGATTTTATTCATTATTCAACAAAGATCTTACAACCACCATTCAGAGTTCATACAGCACCATTATCAAGTTACAGCTACAAACACAGAAAAGACAAACAAACACAAGACTACTCCAACTACCAAGCTCCACACACCTACTCCATAGGTCTTTTTCCCTTTCCCTCATAGCTTTGTTTTCCCTTTTGAGCAGTTTTTCTCTTGTCATCAAAAGAACCCTGCTTTCTTGGGTAAGCCAGGCCAAGAACCTATTTGGGAGGTCTCTCTTTTCTTGGAGCAGGCCACTTCATGTTCTGAATAGCTGATTCCAGGGCTTGAGTCAAAGCATGTGGAAGCTTATTAGCCAGAGATGAACCAGGGACATCTTTCTTCTTTTTGGGCTTTTTGCTGATAGTACTACCTGCATCAGTTATGGTAGAGTTGGCAGCACTCATTGTTGATGAAGATTCTTGGTGTTCCATCCACTGAACATGAGGAGGAAAATAGTCTGACCATCCTGGATCTTCAAACTCAGAATCAGAGTAGTAACTTATCTCTGAATCTGTGGTGCCCTCTGAGTCTGAAGAGATGTTCAAAATTGGAATTCGACTCATTGTGCTTACTTGTTTTTGTGTTAAAAGAAGATATGGTGATTGCAAAGTGTTGATGGTAAAGTTGCTTTTATAAGCAAACTAAAGGTAAAAGGGCATTTAATGAAGTATATTGATGTTCACTTACCAGGGTAGCTTTGGGATTTAATTTGGGGAGATAGTCATTAATAAGGGTTAACTTTCAAAGATATTTTGGTCAAATGGTCAACATTCAAGGGTTCAATGACGTGTCATATTTTATGAAAAGTATTGCTTGGTGCTATTAAAGGGTTCACTGACGTGTCAGATACTGTTCCAACGGTCAGATTTGCGGCTAACAAACTTTCGAAAGATATGGGGATATTTACTTCCAAAAATAACGGTAAAATCATTAATTAACCATGATTTTTTGTATCTTATCCTTATATAAAACCTCATATCTTTTCCTTTTATTCACCTTATTCACCTTTATTAACTCATACCTACTTTCTATCGATCATCACTTTTCTCACTTTAACCCTAATCACCATGGCTAATCGACGTACCAACACCAAACACAACATGATCGCAAACCTTGAGAAAACCCAAGATAACCTTGATTTTCATGGTATTATTGACTTTCTCACTGGTACCAACATCTGTTACTCCATCCTAGTCAACCCAGAGATTATTGGACTTTGGATTCAAGCTTTTTGGGATACAGCCACATCACAGGTTGAAGATGGAGAGGATATTATTAATGCTACAGTTGCTGGGAGAGCTATTCGTGTTACAGAAGCTTCAATCAGGGAGGCTTTGTTATTTGAAGATGAAGGAGGCTCTGTTTTGTTTGGAAAACAAGAGGTTTGGAACACACTCAGAGACATTGGGTATGAAGGTTCTTTGACTAAGCTTACTTTTCAGAAGGCTATGGTTAGTCCTCATTGGAAATTTCTTATTCACGTTTTGCTACATTGTTTGAGTCCAAAGAGTACTGCTTGGGATCGGTTTAGCCATTCTATAGCTTCTGCTTTTGTTGGTCTTATTACCAATCAGCCTTTCAATTTTTCATACATGATCCTTGAAGGTATGCTTACTCATATTAAGGCTGGCAAACCCTTTCTAATGTATCCTAGGTTTGTTCAATTGTTTTTAGAGAATCCATTAGATGGTATACCTAAACCTCAGGATTATGTGCCTACCATTAGGATGCAACTTAAAGTTTTCACTTTTATGTCCATTAAGGGAGTTAATTTTTCGGGTAGGAATACACCTCTTAATGCTTATATGTTAGAGGTAGCTCAAGCTGTTAGGGAACAATAGTGGGTCTGCACATTCTAATAATGATGATCAACCTAATTCTGCTGAGCATTCTGCTTCAGTACATACCTCTACACCACCTATTGTTTCCCCTCAGCATGTTGTTTCCGGAGAAAGGACTCCCTCAGTGACAGCTTCTTTGGATACATCTGTTTCTGCTCAAGGTACTTCTCCACAAAGTACTGATCCTCAAGGTACTGCTTCAGAGGATTCACAAGTACCTACTCCCAATGATTATACTTCCACAGGTGGGCTTCAAACACCTGGAGGAGATGAGGGAATTAAAGGTTCTGAGAGTACTTCTGATTTGGCTAAGGAATTAGAGAAGATGAAGTCAACTGTTAATGCTCCAGCTGCAGAAATCAAGAAGCTAAGAAGGAAGTTAAGAAGATTGAAGAAATTTGTTTGGCCTCTTGTTCAAAATTTTAGGAAGCAGTCTCAGAAGCCAAAATCTACAAAGAAGAAATCTAAATCCAAAAGGAGGCATAGGAAATCAACATCTATCAAATTGGGGAGGAATCAGGATGATAATTTGGATAGATTTGATGATATGGTTCTATATTCAGAGGAAAAGAATGATCAAGATGAAAATGTTGCTCAAAACAGTGCTGAAAGAAAAAGTGGTGAGACAGAGCAAATTAATCTTGAAGTTGAGCATGAGGATGTAAAAGGTGGTGATACAGAAGAAATTGATTTAGAAGGAAATAATGTTCAAAGTACTTTTGTTGAAAATACTGTTGTGCAAGGTACTTCTGAACAAGATATTGCTGCTATTGGAACTTCTGTAGCTGGACCTTCTACAAAGCATTATGAAGATGAAGCTGGTCCTTCTACTTTTGAAGAGGAAGAAAGAGTACATACTGCAAGTGATGATGAAACAATTGCTCAAGTTATGATGAATTTAAGAAGACCTACTGGAGGAATACATATCTCTGAGACTGCACAAAAAGAGGATGAAAGTACTTCTGAATCAGAAAAACTAGATCCAAAAGATAAAGGGAAAGGGATAATGGTTCAGAAAGATACTAAGAAGAAATTTTCTATTGCTCAGATTAGAGAATTAGAGACTGCAGAAGATTTAGAGCTTGCTAGAAAGCAACAAGCTGAATATGATGCTAAGTATTTGGAAGAAGTTAGTAGGCCACTTGAAAAGAAGCCAATGACCAAAGCTCAGGAAAGAAACTGGATGATACAGTTCTTGAGAAAGAAGGGATACAAGAATTTGCATTTGAAAAGGTATCCAGAAGTGAAAGCTCTGTGGGATAAAGTACAAGAAGATATCAGAAAAGAAGTAGAAAAATTTGTGCCCATGGAAGTTGATAGAAAGAAGAAATTAGAAGATATCAGAAAGGAAGAAGCTGAGCAAAGGAGATTGAAAAGAAAGAAATTAGCTGAAGATGATCAACTGTCAAAAAGGCTGAAGTTAGTTCATGAAGATACAGTTGATGAACTTAGAAATTATTTCAGAGTTGTTGATTTTGAGAACAAAAAGATTGAAGATTCTGGAAAGAAGTCCAAGATAATCTCATTTTCTGTGGTTGAATCAAAAGAAGGGAATTATTTTATGATCCACAGAGAAGATGAAAGCTTCACAACATTTAATATGTTATGGGATTTATTGCACTGTATTTCAAGGGCAGATTTATATTACTTATATGTGCAAGTACAGACATACTATGCAGAGATTGAAGCTTCAGGAGTGGGATTAGTTTGGCTTGGAGACTTAATTACCATCTGGGATACTGAAGAAACAAGTGTTGATCCTCTATGGAATGATCAAGAGAATTGGGAAATAACAAGATGGAGATTCTTTGAGTCATCAGGAGTTCATACACTAGAGGTGGAAGATGGTACCATGATTCATATGTTGGCTGAGAGGAGATATCCATTGATTAGAGAAATTATGCTCAGAATGCTGGATCATGGAATGGAACTTGAAGATGAATCTAAAGTAGCTTTGGATGTTATCAAGCTATTTATCAGATGGGTCAAGTCTAAAGAGTATTGTTGCATAATACTGGTATGATTTGTTTTGTAAAATAAAGTATTTTTCAAAGTACTGCAAAAACAAACAGTACTTTAACAAAGTACTGCTTGCTGATATAAACCAATATAAGTCCTTTAGAATAAAAATAAAATGTTTTGATGTTTAAAAGAAAAGGTAAAAGGATTTGAAAAGAAACACATGGTGTTAGTATTTATACTGCACAACAAATGGTAATCAACTCACCATGTTTAATAGACAAGAAAGAGTTTGACTCATCATGAGGGTATGGCTCTGATGTGATAATCAAATCCGTTGATGGTTGATAGTTTACCAAAAACTATATGGTTATCAACTCACCATACTCCATGTGATTAAGAGTTGGCTAGTCCAAAGCAAACGGCT
Organism: Artemisia argyi; assembly: GCA_030686995.1. NCBI lineage: Eukaryota > Viridiplantae > Streptophyta > Magnoliopsida > Asterales > Asteraceae > Artemisia > Artemisia argyi. The sequence goes on along the minus strand of CM060707.1, from coordinate 95,474,741 downwards.
ATTGGTAAAGACAGATCAAATCCGTTGATAGCTGATGATTTGCTAAAAATCATAATTTTCAATGATTCACCTCTCACAGGAGTTAACACACCTGGAAGTGATGAGAATAGTATGAAACTTTTAAGATTTGATGATCTTTGTACCAAATTGTTGCTGAGTTGCTGAGAAGATACCATAAAAGATAAGATGCTGATGAAGAGTACTTTGACACATGACAGATAGAAGAAAAAGGAATAAAGAAACAATCTCTCTGAATGATTAAAGATTTGAAGATTAAAGATAACAAAGAAACTTGAAATCAAGCAAGTGGAGTTCAAGTTAGGGGAGGATTGTTAGGATATGAAATATCAAAGTACTTCTGGATGTCAAAGTACTACTGCATGAAGAATAAAGTCAAAGTACTGCTGAAGGAAAAAGTCAAAGTACTGCTGTTATTGAAGAATGCTTAATGTACTTCGAAGGAAACAAGGACTGATGTGCAATATTAGATAATGATTAATGTGTAATATTAAACGAATATTCTAGAATTAGTTAGGGATAATGACTTGTCGTTCAAGGATTATATGTTGTAAACCAACTTAAGGTTATCTATATAAAGAGCCTTAAGAGGTATTAGTCGATACAAGTCTTAGATAAGTTTTAGAGAAGTTCTCATACGTTTAGAGTCAATGAAAGTTGATAAAGTAGTTAGGGATTGTTAGTGAATCTGTGTAACAAAGCAGGTTCAAAGTTTGATTAATATAAATGTTCTTCTTAAGCTTTGTGTTAGTAGATTCCGCATACTTTACAAAGTAAAACAGTGTTTCAATATTAATAGTGTTGAGTTTACACAATATTGTTAAACCCTTACAAGCTACAACGTAGTTTGATCAGAGTATATCGATCCAACAGTTATTGAAGTCAAACGAAGAGCTCAGTTACTCAGTTGGCTTGGTAAGTCGTTATCACTCATATTTATGTTAAAAAAAAGCCATGTAGGGGGTTAGTAATACAAATAAGTGATCTTTGTACGGGTCAAAAATTTTTTAATTGACCCGAATCACTATTTTTTGAATGATTTTATCTTCTTTTTAAAATGGTTAGTGCTTCAAATATTATATGAAGTATTATTTCAATAGATCATTTTTTTAATACAATGAATTGGTAACAAGCTCTGTAACATCCACATCTTCAAAAGTATGACATATCCAAGTCAAAATAGTTGAAGTTAATTTAAGTCCAACACAATCCCCTTTTTAGCCATTTCAAAAATAAGTTAAAGATTTCATTTGTTTCACCTTTTTCACATACACCTTTTAAGAAACCGTCATATACATATTTACCTGGCTTAAAACCCCGAGAAACCATTAGAGCAACCGTTGTTGATATGAAGTATTATTTGGTTGATCGAACAGAGAAGATCGATTCGATTTGGTCTTGCCCATAGATTTAATCATACTTAAGATAATAAAGGATCATGTGAGTATATCTAAGAATACGCTTTGATGATTTGCGAATTTTGGATCATGTTAGGTTTTATCTTGACTTTTGATAAGTTTGGGTAACATGATAGTTGTTGGCTTTCAGTATAGTTGGCCACATCATGCCAAGTCTATTCAAGAGCCTCATTCGAAAATTCTTACCACATCTTTATGACGGTACAGTGATTAAGGTAACATTATACGAATCTTTTACTTATGATTTCTCTTTTGACTGTTGAAAGCAAATGAGATTCAAAAGTTTTTCGGTGAGATACAGAATTAAAGCATATTGGATACTTGATATGGTTTTTAGTTGATAAAAAGATTATTCACATTAGTTTGTTACTTTAGTCCATGTTACATGTATGTTGCGTATGATGCTTCTTCTTCCTATTGATACAATAAGATAGCTTTTTTGCAGGATTCATAAATGATGAGTATTGGCCATAGCACAAGTAGGGCACACCACTTGTTTTCATGACAACTACGAAGACTAATCTCAGTCCAATACACTATCTACAAATACGAAGAAATGTATGAAGGTTCTTTGTTGTGACAAATATGACGAATACACCAACTGCACAACAAACATTGCGTACAAAAAAATTTTATTTCGTATATGAATAACCATCATGTAATTGATTTTTGTTTTAACATATTTTCCGTTATTCATTATTTATTTTACGTGCATATATTTTTGTCAAACAATATAATGCAGCAAACCCGCCCATCGGGCGGGTCATGAAGCTAGTATATATATATATATATATATATATATATATATATATATATATATATATATATATATATATATATATATATATAATGGGACGACAAGAACAATGCACATTATTCAGTATGTTTTACGGTGTAATATTTATTAAATATATAGATCGACATACTGAAATGTACATATTTTGAAATCAATTAAGAGAAGATACAACTTCAATTGCAACAACATTCACTAAACTATAGAATTGAGAAACAAGATTAGTGAAATGATTGTTATTTGATTATGGATTCGTTAGAGTGATTCAGAGATAAAGAGAGATTGTTTGTTATAAAATTGAATGAATGCTAGAATGATCACAATACTGGTATTTAAAGATTGTTTGGGAAGTAACAGAAATTACCGCCAAAAACCAACTAACAGAACTTTGACTTTTGGCTTTGACTTGTTGACTTTGCCAATTGAGCTCGTATCAACTCTATCTCCCTTAAAAGTTTTCTTGTCCTCAAGAAGCATCATTGAAATCAGGAAACCTTGTTAGCAGATCAACATAAATATCCCATATAGCTTCTTCAATTGGCCTGTTAGTTCACTGTGTGAGTTCAGACATGACTGGCTTGATATTGAGCTTGCCCAATCTTCTTTCCAGGAATGCCATTGGCTTATAAGCTAGTAACCCATCCTCTCTCAACTGAGGTAATTCACCCATCTGATGCCCACTTCCATGACACTTCTTAAGCTGAGAAATATGGAATACTGGGTGAATTTGGCTATGGCTGAGCAACTTCAATGTATAGGCAACCTCCCAAATTCTTTCCTCCTTCATGAATGGTCCATAATATTTGGCTGATAATTTGTGTTGTTGTCCTTGCCTGAAAGTCACTTGCCAATGTGGTTGGAGCTTCAAATAGACCCATGTACCAACATCAAACTATCTTTCAGTCCTGTGCTTATTTGCCTGGTTCTACATCCTATCTTGAAACCTCTTTAAGTGAAATTTCAACATCTGAATTGCATCTTATCTTGTCTGTAAGGTTCTGTCCACACTTTCAACTTTACTCTCACGAGACACATATGGTACATGAATGGGTGGTGTTTGGCAGTAGACCACTTCATAGATGTTTGAATGGCAGTGTGAAAGTTGGTATTGTGCTAATATTCAGCTAGTGGCAACCATTTAACCCACTCCTTTGGTTTCTCCCCACATATATACCTCAAGTAGCACCCAAGACACGTGTTTACCACCTCAGTTTGGCCATCCGTCTTAAGGTAGTGAACAGTGGACATTTTTAGCTTCACTTTCAACTTTGTGAACAATGACTTCCAAAAGTTTCTAAGGAAAACCTTATCTCTATCACTGACAATATCTTTTGGAAGACCATGCAATTTGTATACTCCATCCAAAAACACCTGAGCAACCTGACTAACATTTAATGGATGAGACAGTGCCATGAAGGAAGCATACTTTTTTAATTTGTCTACTACCACCATGATAACTGATTTGCTATTAGATATTAGGAGCTTTTCAATGAAGTCCATAGATAGCTCAGTCCATATTTTTTCTGGAATAGGTATGGGTTCAATCAAACCATGGTAGGTGCTAAGATCAGGCTTTTGCCTTTGATACACATCAAAATCTCTGACCCACTCTTCACCGTCTTCTATAACCCTTCCAATAGAATACTACACTCAATTTTTTGTTAGTTACATGGACTCTAGAGTGACTACTGATGTAGGTTTTACTGACCAGATCTTAAATTTATAATGGCTCGATTACCTAAGGTCTACCTATATGCACTAAGGGACGGAGAATCCGGTCGCGTATAGACTAGTAATTGGTAAAACCAAGGTCGTCCTAAGAGCTATGTGGTTTGGATCCTATTTAAGTCTATTGTCACGTTTACACTGGTTTTAAGATGAGATGATTAATTAAATAAAAGTGAAACGAAATGAAACAGAAAATAAATTAAAGTTGTGAGCAGTGGGAGAAAAGTATATTAACCTAGCTAGTCATCTTATATTTCTTATGATTATGTTCCCTATAAAACTAATCTAATGCTTCAAGTGGGGCGGACATATATCACTAGGTTCATATGGTCAAGTTCCCTAGCCTATCTCCCCCGAATCCTGCCTGGAACCAAAGGCACTACCCTCTGTAAGTAAGCCGACGTACAGTAGACGGGTTTGAGTCACTAAGTACCACTAGATGTTAGACTTATCTTTGTAAGGTTCGGCCTCTTGGATCTTAGACCATACTCTAATTACTTAAGTTTATCCAACCCAGAAAGTGGTCCTATGGTCAATTTTCATACAAGGTAAATGGCTAGATGTCATCCAAACCATTTCCCTCGCAATTCAACTACGCCAGGGTACTGTGGTCAATTTTCCTAGCATAACTAGTATACCCGGTTCTTTTAAATTACCACAACTAAAGGATCTATGACAAACTAAGCATCCACACACTAGAGGTATTATGAAAAGTACAAGAACATAATCAAAACAATAAAGGAATCATAACTAGGCTAGCACCAGAGGTACTTAGCCGATCATATTAATAATGACACTCAAATAAATTTTTGATCCCAGATGAGCTATTGTCCTTGTTAGTTAACTTAGAATAAATTATAAATTAACAAGTATAGAAGCTAGAACAAAGTTAAACAATACGCGGAATAGATTGTATAACCAGAAGAATAAATAAGAACACAATAATACTCACTAAACACTTCAATATTATTAATACGAGCACTCTAACCAATGCTAGGATTTTACAACCTTGAAGTGAATTCGACACAAAACAATACGTACATAACTCTAACCCTAGGACCTCCTTTTATAGTCTAAGGAGTCCTGTACAAGATAACTATCTTCTATTCATATAGGATATACACAATATCTATTCCATAGTTATCTAAATGCGTATACAGTCTTATCACATAAGCAATAGAATACAACTGATAGCAGTAGAATAAATTTGTAGTCCAGCAGTAGTATTCCTAGCAATACCTTTCAGTAGTAGAATGAACAGCAGTAGAATCTTCAACACCTTGAATACTTTTGTCATCCATGGCAACAGCATCTCAAAACCCAGCAATCCTCCCCTAAACTTGATATTTACCTCTAAATCATCAAGTTTCTTCAAAGTATGAACAAACACCAGGAGGATGCTTCCAAATACACTACTTCTTCTTAGATGACTGTTGACCAGGTATCTTCTTATATTTTGATAACAAATTAAAAGCTTGTTCATCAGTACCATAAGTCTTTTGTAGTTGAAGCAGTTTAGTACCACATACCATCTAATGAACATTCTCCAAGTGAGATGCCAATGGATAATCCTTTTCAACCAACATATATAGAGTGTGTGGCCCAAGATCCAAAGTATGAACTCTAGAACTTTGAAAAAGCATCCATCTTCTGACTTTGCATCCTTTAATCTCTATCCACTCTGAATCCTCCATAGAAGGATAAAACATAAGTTTCAGAGATCTCCACATAACATAGTCAACCATAGCTTGAGGATCATCATGTGTTAATACACCAAACTTTGTAGCACCAAATTTTCTTTAAACAACCTCCGCAGCACACAAATATCCTCTCTATCAAAATAGTACAACATCTGTTGAAGCCTAAGAAACCTGTAATTTTTCCATCAGATCTCTTGACATCATGAAATGTTCCAACAGTACTATCATATCCTGAAGAGACTTGAATAATAGGATATCCGATTCCCACTTGTTCAGCATCAACTACCTCAGGTTCATCCCTCTTGGCAATCATGGTAAGAACCTGCATTTGTTGCTTTAAATGTTCAGGAGGAATATGTTCATCATCATCCTCATACTCATCATCCTTAACTCCTTCAGGATAAGAGTTGCTCTGTACTGCTACACTTTGATTTTTCCTAGCAAAGGTCTTTCTCCTCATACCCTTTCTTTTTATACCCCTATTAGAAGAAATCTTTTCTTCCTTAACCTCTTCAACTGCTTCTTGTTCTGCTTCAATCACTTTCTCAGGTTCCATCTTTTTATTCATATCAGCAATTTGATCTTCATCTTCTTTTGATCCAATAGCTATGAAGGTATTCATCTCTCTCATGGCTTGTTGATACAATTTGAAGACTTCTGCATCAGTCTTGTTCTTCAATTGCACCAGCTTCCAGCCTTTCATATTTTTAAGATATTGCTCATATTCTTTTCTCTGTTGAAGTGGAGTTGGACCTCTGAGAATTTTGCTTTTCTTTCTAGCAGCAGCAACTTCTTTCTTCTTCTTTTCAGTGAACTCTCCCAGCCAAATACCTACAACAAACTCAGGCATTTCTTGTTCTTCAATTTCGACTAGCTTTGAGAGTTCAACTTCTGCACTCATTCTTATTCTCTTAGCATCCCATTCTTCATACATCTTCTTATCAGCAGCTTCCTTTTCAGCCCTTTGCCTTTCTTACTTAAGCAGTTGTTACTCAATCATGTATTCATCTTCTTAAGCCTTCCTTGCAACAGTATCATCATGTTCTATCTGCTTCTCTTTAGGACAATGTTCAAAAGGAATCTGTGTAAGATCCACTTCTTCATCATCTGAATCAAGCTCAGGTTCTTCAACAACTTTGCCTTTTCCCTTGTCAGCATATGAAGAAGATGGAATTATCTTTCTCTTTGGAGCAGTAGGTTCTCTTATCACTACTCCCTTGATAAGTGGTTTTGGTATTTTTGGTGGTTTGATTGATTGTGATTGTTGTGGTTGAGTTTGTCATGAGATTGGTTGAGTTGGTTGTGATAATGTAGGTGTCTTCTTGCTCAGCAGTATCATGGCTTCAGCAGTAGAATCAATATTTGTGCCAGCAGCAGAGTCCACTTTAGTAGTGGCAGCAGAACTCTGTGCAGCAGCATCACTTTTCCCACTATCAGCAGCATCCTCTTCAGCAGTAAAATCCTTCACCACTTCACTCAGACTTCTAAGAGCACTACCCATTTCTCCTATTGCCTTTACAAGTTGTTCAGGCTCCAAGGTTCTAAGTTGTTCTACCACTTTCTCTTGAGTCTTTGCCAATTCTTCCAAAATCACTTCATGCCCAGCTTTATCAGCAACCACAAACTCTTAAGCATTATCCCCACTATCAGCCTCCATATTATTTCCCATTGTCTCCCCTGAAACCACACCTATGTCTAACCCAGTACCATCCAACCCAACACCATCATTATCATTCAACACATTAGCCTCCCCTGAACCCACTTTTTGATGCCTCCCCTGTTTGGAAGCATCCTCTCCCAAACCAGTAGTGTCTTCAGAAGGACTAATCACTTGTGCTGTTCCCACCTTCTTGAGCCTTTAAGATGAAGAGATTCTTGATTTTGGCTTGCCTTGTAATTTCTTAACTTCCAACTGCAAAAATTTGATCTCCTTAGCCTGAGAAGCTGAGAGTTTCATAAGATCAAGAACCTTTGACTCAAGAGAGGTGCACTTCGTCTCCAAGTTAGTACATCTGTCTATCAATTCATAGATTAGTTTCATACTAGTCTCATCACATCAGGATGTGTAACCTTCCCTAAGAGGTGAATCACTTGCATTGTCATTTGGTACATTAGTATTATCCATCAATTCATTGGTCCCTTCACTATCCTCATCACTTTGACCTGTGTTACCTAGTCCGAGAGGTGAATCTTTGGACATAAACTCAGTATCCAACCTAGTTGGATCACTTGAGCCCCTTGTGTTTTCCATTTGGCTAGGGTTACCTTCACCTGTAGCAGGTTCATGTGAACCTTCAACATTAGAAGTTGCCTTGGTTAGGGTCTTAATTATGTTACCACTTCCCTGCTCAGCTTCTAAGCTAGTAGCTGATGAGGCGAAAAATGATCCGTTTTTAGGGGGTCATTTAAGCCCGAATCCGACTTTATTTGATCAAATATTGCCCTAAATCGTTCCTTTTGTGATTTTAGGTGTTTGGAGAGTGAATTCTGGAAAAGAAGCTATTTGGACGTTTTTGGAGCATAAAAGTGAAGAAAACGGCTAAGTACCTAATTTGCATGCTGAAAATACAAGGTGACGGCGTCAAGACCAACACCTTGACGGTGTCAGACATGAAGAATTAAACTCCAAAGGTGGTGACGGCATCAGAAGGACTCGTGACGGCGTCAAAGTGGCAAAATTAATATACCGTGGGTGGTGACGGCGTCACATAGGCCGTCATAAGTGGATCAAGGCCGTCCGAGGAAGTATATGGCGGCGAGGTGACGGCGTCAGAAGTTACTCTTGACGCCGTCAGACTGCTTTCCTATATATAGTTTTCGAGTTTTTTTCATAAAAAAGGAGAGAAGTTTTGGTGAAACCCTAAAGACGATTTTGGTGCCTCTTTTACAGGTTTTTCAAAGGTTCCAAACCCTTGAGACCTTGCATTGTAATTGAGATAAGTGTACTTTCAATTCAATCAATATGTCTATGTGTTGGTTGTTTATCTCTTGTTCTTGTCTCAATTCTACTATGCTAGGCTAGATCTCTCTTGTGTTTGCTTAGATCTAATGAAACCTAGATGTTGATTATGTGTTGATTACTTGTCTATTCTTGTTTTGAATGAATGATTTATATGTTAGGCTTAAGAAAACTGGCAGATCTCCAAATGGTAACATGCTTGAACGTCTTAAGAAACATGAACCGAGGCGTACTAGGTCTTTATTGGTTGTATTTAATGCATGAGCCACTGTTTACAATCCCTATAGTTGTGCTGGGTCATGGTGTAGGAGGAGATAAGAGCTCATAGAGTTGGGGAGTTATGTATGCCACCCCACGAATGGTATTAAGGAATACAATCCGTCATTCATACAAGTGTAACAAGTAATTAACATGTAAAAGATATCTAGGGAGTAGTGAAGTCTAAGTAAACACAATTTCTCCAATTACTGCTCACAACTTTAGTATAATTTAGTTTAATTTCATTTTTATTATTTTATTTTGATTGCATCTTAGCTTTGGGTTAGTTGAATAGCAACTAATTCCGCCCACTCCTTCAAAACCCGAGATTTTACTTGCTTTCATAAAAATATAAAAATACAAAAATAATCATCTCTCACCTCTAGAACTATTAATTAGGTTTTCTAATCCTAGCGACACTATTCCTAAGCTAAACGATCAATCCCCCGGTACTTGTCACTATACTATACTACAACGATCAGGTACACTGCCTGGTGGGGGTTGTAAGCTTCTCGAGATCCCTCGAGAGGTAAAGCAAGGTGCGATTCCCACGCATCAAGTTTTTGGCGCCGCAGCCCGGGGAATAGTTATTGTCTAGGTTAGGATTTCTTTTTATTAGGTCTACTTGCTAGATTCCTTTCTAGTAAGATTTTTATTTTTATTTTTAGGTCTTCTTTAGTCTATCTTATTTCTTCGTGCCTTTGTTCGTAACTCTTTACCATCCGACATCATGGAAGGTGGTAACATCTTTGAACCCATCATCCCACCACAACAAAACCCACCATTAGAACCCCTTAGGCCCCGAACCTTAGGAGAGTATTCCCGACCTAGCCACCAAGGCTACTGAAACACCATTGAGCTCACCGGAGCCAATGTGACCCCCTTGCGATCCGACACCATCCGGTTGGTGCAAAGCGGATGTGCATTCCATGGACTTCGTTCCGAAGATCCAAACCAACACCTTAAGGACTTCCTCAAAATCGTAGATTCCATAGACCTAGGTGTTGAAACTAGAGAGACTACCCATTTACGCCTATTCCAATTCTCTCTACGGGATCAAGCTAGTCAATGGCTTGAGCGTTTACCCGCGGGATCCATCACCACATGGGATGATCTCACCACTCGTTTCCTTGCTCAATTTTTCCCACCGGGGAGAACTACTAAACTTAGGAATGACATCTTGATGTTCCAACAACGTCAAAATGAATCTCTTTATGAAGCATGGACTCGTTTCAAGGACTTACTCCAAAAAGTCCCTCATCATGGCATAGATCTTTGGCTCCAAGTCCAAATCTTCTATGACCATATCGACATCTCCACGAGGCGAACCATTGACCAATCGGCCGGTGGTAAGCTACGTGATCTTAGTGCGGAACAATCATGGGAACTCATAGAAGATCTTGCTCTCTATGACAACGAAAGTTGGAATGATCCCCGTGATTTGAACAAAACGGTCAAGGCAATATCTTTGCCTTCGAATAATTCAAGCACTCCCGACCGTAGGATCATGGAACTTGAGGACCAAGTCAAGTTTCTCATGAAATCTTAGGAAGCTCCGAAGCATTCAAGCCAAGTGAACAAAATCACTTCTTCATGCGAATTATGTAGTGGTCCCCATGACACTCGTGATTGTGTGGAACTCCCCGGAACAGCTTTTGCGGACTACGCATCCACGCGTACCGACGAAGCGAGAGATAAGTGGTACACTTTCAAGCCCGAGCCAAACACATACGGTGATTCATACAACCCCTCATGGAAAAATCACCCAAACCTTAGGTGGAAACAAAATCAACCAAATTCTTCCAATCCGCCTAATCGTTACCAATCAAACGGTCCCCCATCCAACCGTACCTTCAATAACAATCCTTCTAACAACTATGGTAGTACCAACTATCTTGAAGGATTGATGTCAAAGTTCATGGCATCTCAAGAAGCCCGCATAGCTAAGTTTGAAGCCGATTTCAAACAAAATCAAAGCGAGATGACCAATAGAATTGATGCATTGTTGAAAGTTCTCAATGACCGAGAAATGGGAGCACTCCCAAGCGACACCATCAAGAATCCGAAACTAAATGTTAATGCCATATCTTCAGTTTCGTCACCCACTTCGTGTCCACAATACTACTCGGTTAAATCAACGAGCACGTGTTTCAAACAACACCAAGTTCCCCAAAAGGACCAATCAACTAAAACACCCACTATAGAGCCGGTCAAAAGCATAGTTGAAACACCTCTTACGCAAGACCTTGACGATGAATTCAAAGAACTTCACCTTGAACGCCCCGTCATTGATGTCTTAGCGCGTGCTCCTTACTATAGTGCCCTCCTAGAAAAATATGAGAAGTATAAGCTAGGTAAAAATGGGACCGCCTTCGTTCAAAACAAGTTGCCAAAAAAGCTTGATGATCCGGGTATATTTGTTTTGCCTTGTAAGATAGGAAGATCCGAAGCTTTCGACACACTAGCCGATTTAGGGTCAAGCCTCAACTTGATTCCCTTATCCTTATTCACCGCTCTTAAGCTAGGAAAGTTAGAGGAAACGGAGGTATTGATAGGGCTAGCGGATGGAAGTATTGCCCACCCAGTTGGAATGATTAAGGATGTAGTTGTTCACGTAGGAAGGTTAACTATATTAGCGGATTTTCACGTCCTAGACATGGTTAGTGACACTACATACCCATTATTGGTAGGAAGAGGATTTTTAGCAACCGCTAGTGCCATGATAGATTGCAAGGAATCCAAGATAGCGGTAGGAGAAGGCGATACTTGGTCGGTGTATGATGTTAAGAAGCATAGCTATGATTGTGATGATGAACCAACACCGCATTGGGTAGAGATGAATAGGAGACCATCTAGATATGGACCTTGGATAGAAAGGAACTTCATAGGACCTCAATGCCCATTTTATCTAGAAAAGGATTTCGTTGAGAAGACACATTCGGTAGAACAACTCATAGCTAGGGATGAGGAGCTAGATCCCTTTGAGGACCCCTTAGTCTTTAGAAAGATGATTGAGTTCTTGAGCATAATGCCTATTAATATAGAGTTGAATAAATGGAAAAGAGATGGAGATAAGTATAAATGGAGGTGGGACAAGCCACCTAAAGAAGGTGACGGGTCATGGCATATTAGAATGACCTTGTATGATCCGGATGGAGAAAAGTTTGAAAGGTCATACCACACTAAGGGAACCGATAGAAAGTTGAAACCTAAGTTCGATCCCAAAGATGTCCTCAATGAGGAACTCACCCGAATCACGTAGTAACCCACGACTTTGAGTCTAGCTACAAGACTCGTAAATAAAGAAAAGCGCTTCTTGGGAGGCAACCCATGTTTTGTGTGATTTTATTTGTTTGATTGTTATTTGCTTCCGTATGCATGTTTTATTTTTATTGTTGGTTGATCATGTTTCTCTACTAAAATGTGAAATACTTTATTATGTTGTTTAGCCTAGTCTTAACTTCAACCTAAAGGTATTTTTGCAAAAGATAAGTGTAAGGGGAAACCCCAAATATGTTTTTAAGAAACAAACCGATCATGATTCTCCACAATATTAAATGAACATGTATATTCGTATTTGTTAGAGTCAAATGCTTGTATTGAGTCATAATGAAGTTTTGCAGGATTTTCCAGAAAGTAGGACAAAGTTTTTCCAGAAATTTTCCGGAAACTTAACATATGAATTTCTGCAGGTCCATTCTGACGGCGTCAGGGTATTGCTCTTGACGGCGTCAGGAGTTAAAATCTGGAAATTTTACCGGTTTTGTTTTTCTAACGGAGTCTTATGGTTTTTGTGAATTATTAAGTTTTATAATCTCCAGGAAATCTGCAAACTTCATTCCACAAGCATTATATCTTACTTTGTTTTCTAGGATTTAGTAACTTATATAGGATGCCGCCGATTTTACGCGAGGTTGCCTTGTCTACTTTTGTCAGGATTTACAGGTTATTTGTGACAAGAAGATGATTTATATTCTGGAAGGGAAGCTTTGATTGTTCGTTTTCTTGGAGGAAGATTTAACCTGGCCAACCTAAAATCCATACCGAGCGAATCAGGGGAGTATTTGATTTCATTCTCTTTACTTTTTAACTTTTACATTCTTTACTTGAACATTGGGGACAATGTTCATCTTAAGTGTAAGGGGAGGGTAAAAAGATGATACCTTACATATGCACTTTCGCTTGAGTTTGTTTTGTTTAATGGTAGATGTGTAATAAAACTACGAGAAATACTTGTTAGTGTAATTTTAGCGCCAAATTTAAAATTTTTTACAACATTTAGGAGTGAAACTTTAGCCATAGCAAGCGTCTCATGGATAGGAGGTTGTATGACTAGCACATAACCGTATATTCAGAAAAATTTTCCACCCAAAAATGTGAGGTTCGCCTTTAGATTTGATAGGAAAAGCATTTATTATTGGTGCTTATGAGTGTACCGGTAGCATTTAGATTCTAGAACTTGCGTTAGTGATGCATCCCGAGACCGCTAGTGAGACTACATTCGTGTGGTAGGATTTACTACATGATAAGAGGCATTAGGATCACCCTTGTGTTAAACCCGTATTATAATTACTTGACCATTTAAGTCATATTACTTGGCTAGTTAAGTCAACTAATTTTTCCCACACCCTTAGCGTTGTACTCATTTCTAGTACACGATACCCCTAGTACACCCTTCCGAGCCTATCTTTTCGTTTCTAACTTTAAGCATTTTACTTAAAGGAAGAATTTGTTACACCCCACTTAAATGTACACCCAAATCGCCTTAGCCTTCCGTGTATGCGCTCATTTTTAGTGCATTATTGTTATTTGTTAAACCCTAAGTTAACTTTCTAATTGATTACATGGTTGCTAAGTCGAGTCATATCCTTGTACATATTGTTTTGGGACGATTGGGACGATTGGGTAAGTACTTATTTTATGGAGTAATGGGGAAGAACATCATATTATTACCCCCATATGTACGTTAATCTTAAAAGTGCTCCAAGTGTTTTAATTTTCTTAATTCGAATCATTAGATTAGTTAATTGTAAAGTATGTAAAGATTCAAGTGTAAGGGGAATACTCAAACCCCTATGATGTATTATTTTGGATGGTAGGGTAAGAGTGTATGCAAAAAAAAAAAAAAAAAAAAAAAAATCAAGAAAAAGAAAAAAAAATAGAAAAAGGAAAAAGAGAAAAAAAACATACGGACTACCATCCCGTTTCATTCTATGTTCATTTTATGTTTTTGTTATTTTTCATTTATTAGCTTAAGTCGAGTCTAGTCTTGGCTTAGCAACGCCAACTTGTACATGTAATTAACTAAGATTGTTAACTCGCCACCAGTAAAACTCCCTTTATCCAACAAAACCGTGTAATTCATATCCCTATACCTAACGTTATAACCCTTTAAAAAGACCTCTTTGATAGTTTATCCTAGGTGCTTACGCCATGTGTTGGAGGTTTGATCCTTTCCCAAGCCTATGGTAATCTATTTTGCTATGACAGGTAGTGAGAGATATCTTCCATTTCCATAATGTTATATTACTTTATTACACCCGAGAGATGTGAGTATCTAAACACTATTTGTGAGGTGCTTGTGTATGACCTCCGTGCTTGTCTATTGGTCTTTAGTGGAACGATTATTTGTTGTAATTACTTTTATATTAGTGTTAAACGACCCCTAACTTGTCTTTTGAGTAGAATAAAAGCTCATTTGCTTGAGGACAAGCAAATCTCAAGTGTAAGGGTATATGATGAGGCGAAAAATGATCCGTTTTTAGGGGGTCGTTTAAGCCCGAATCCGACTTTATTTGATCAAATATTGCCCTAAATCGTTCCTTTTGTGATTTTAGGTGTTTGGAGAGTGAATTCTGGAAAAGAAGCTATTTTGGACGTTTTTGGAGCATAAAAGTGAAGAAAACGGCTAAGTACCTAATTTGCATGCTGAAAATACAAGGTGATGGCGTCAAGACCAACATCTTGACGGCATCAGACATGAAGAATTAAACTCCGAAGGTGGTGACGGCGTCAGAAGGACTCGTGACGGCGTCAAAGTGGCAAAATTAATATACCGTGGGTGGTGACGGCGTCACATAGGCCGTCATAAGTGGATCAAGGCCGTCCGAGGAAGTATATGGCGGCGAGGTGACGGCGTCAGAAGTTACTCTTGACGCCGTCAGACTGTTTTTCCTATATATAGTTTTCTAGTTTTTTTCATAAAAAAGGAGAGAAGTTTTGGTGAAACCCTAAAGACGATTTTGGTGCCTCTTTTACAGGTTTTTCAAGGGTTCCAAACCCTTGAGACCTTGCATTGTAATTGAGATAAGTGTACTTTCAATTCAATCAATATGTCTATGTGTTGGTTGTTTATCTCTTGTTCTTGTCTCAATTCTACTATGCTAGGCTAGATCTCTCTTGTGTTTGCTTAGATCTAATGAAACCTAGATGTTGATTATGTGTTGATTACTTGTCTATTCTTGTTTTGAATGAATGATTTATATGTTAGGCTTAAGAAAACTGGCAGATCTCCAAATGGTAACATGCTTGAACGTCTTAAGAAACATGAACCGAGGCGTACTAGGTCTTTATTGGTTGTATTTAATGCATGAGCCACTGTTTACAATCCCTATAGTTGTGCTGGGTCATGGTGTAGGAGGAGATAAGAGCTCATAGAGTTGGGGAGTTATGTATGCCACCCCACGAATGGTATTAAGGAATACAATCTGTCATTCATACAAGTGTAACAAGTAATTAACATGTAAAAGATATCTAGGGAGTAGTGAAGTCTAAGTAAACACAATTTCTCCAATTACTGCTCACAACTTTAGTATAATTTAGTTTAATTTCATTTTTATTATTTTATTTTGATTGCATCTTAGCTTTGGGTTAGTTGAATAGCAACTAATTCCGCCCACTCCTTCAAAACCCGAGATTTTACTTGTTTTCATAAAAATATAAAAATACAAAAATAATCATCTCTCACCTCTAGAACTATTAATTAGGTTTTCTAATCCTAGCGACACTATTCCTAAGCTGAACGATCAATCCCCCGGTACTTGTCACTATACTATACTACAACGATCAGGTACACTGCCTGGTGGGGGTTGTAAGCTTCTCGAGATCCCTCGAGAGGTAAAGCAAGGTGCGATTCCCACGCATCAGTAGCAGTAGTGGCATCCCCCTCCAAATTACCACCTACATCCCCTGTGGCACCCCCATCTGCAAGTCCCATACTAGTACTAGCCTGGGGAAGCTGAGTACCCTGTTTGTTAGTCCTACAGGTATAGGTATGAGTGAGGTGAGATGATGTAGCCTGAAAATTGGGTGTGTGATAGGAATCAATTTGAGTGCCTGATTCTTCACCCATGTTTTGAACAACTTCTAGCATAAATTTGGAAAGAGGTGTTACTTTTCCAAAAAAGTTGATTCCATCCTTTTTCAAGTAAACAAACATTTTTGTTTTTAGCTCTAGTGCTGCATAGATTCCTCTATGATTTATGTCATGTGAAATTTGTTTTTCTATAAAAAGTTGCACAAATCTTTGGTAAAGATAGTGCTCAGACTCCACACCAGAAACCAAACCATTTAGAGGCATTTTAGAAAAATTGAATGACTTCCCTCTTATAAGGAAAGTCATAGCAATTGCAGTATTAGAACTAAACTTATGCCATCCTGTGGTTTTTGGGCTTAAGAAGTGATTTAAAATATGTATCAAAAACTTACATTGGGATGAAAGGAGTGATTTTTGAAATTTTAAGTTTGTGTGTCTCCCTTCATAACCCAACCTGTTAAGCCTCTTAAAAAGTTTTTCATTTGGTAGAGTCTCAATGCCTCCATCATTATTTAAGAGAAGAGTCTCTCTAATGAATGACTCAGTAATGAGAACATTTTGACCATCTACCTTGGCCGTAATATGTTTTTCACCATTAACTATTTTGACTTTTGCAGTAAGCCAAAACTGCTTAATGATTGAAAGAAATATAATAAGCTTCACAGTTAATGCATACCTTAATGAAGTAGCACTAAGAAAATCAATGATTTATGTGAATCCCATAGCCTCCTTTGATTTTTCCAAATATGCAACCATATTGTGACTTGTAGAGAATGTCCGACCCACCATTGTTAATTAGGGTAATTAGGGTTCGTTAGAGAGTGATTTGTGGGAGCGTGAAACTGAATTCGAGATCCAATTCAGGTTTTAAACTCATTGGTGAATAAGTTGCAAATCAGTCCCTGTACTTAAGAAAGTAGCAGTATCATCCAGCAGTAGAACCCAGCAGTAGGAACTTTTGACTACCAGTAGGATAAAATATCTTGACCATCATTAATTCTTAGTCAAAATTCAAGAGTCAAATATCTCTGTCATTAACTCCAAATCACCAACCAAAATCAACTCTCCATATGGTTAAAAGTATTCATAAAAGGGGATCTAAACAAATCACTTATCACAAATCATCCAAAAATCCTAAGCGATCATTCAAAACCACCATGACTTTAAATCATGAAATTATTGAAGTTTCATCCGATTCTTCCTCTGAATCCACTGGATTGAACAACTTCCAACCACCAATAAATTTCAAACCAGTACCAGGATATAGAACAAAAGAGCAAGCTCGAAAGAAAAAACATGATGTAAATGCTTCTACCAAGCTTCCAAATCCTCTACCACATGTCTCTTATTCATCTTCTTTTGAGTTAAAGTTAAATCCAAGCTTTGTATCAAGTTACCATTCTGAGGAGGATCAACCTAAGATTCAAGGTCCTTCAAGAGAAAAAAATGTGATGACCTCCAAGGAAATAAGCTCTACCCCAGTGCAAACTCAGCCATCTTCAAAACTACCCAAACAAATACTAGGACTTCCCAATCAGCATGTGTGGAACTCAATCAAGGAGAGGGGAATCCACAAGGTTATGCCTGACTTCAAAGGGAAAGGAAAGAGAAGCATGGATTAGTAGTATAGGACTATGTTGAAGTAATAAAGCTTTTGTGATTTTCAAGACTTGTCTTGTAATTAGCATCCATGAATAAAAACTATGTTTTATGAATAAAATGTCTGCTACTTGGTCTTTGTTTAAAATAACTTGTGCAAAAATCAAGACCATCATTAACTTATCCTATAAAAGCTTAGTCCAATACCACAAAAAAACAAAGCACACATATCCACAATATGCACAATGACCAGTTATACTCAGCAGTAGGATAAGATTCAGCAGCAGAATGAAGTATAACTAGCAATATGGTTAACAACTATGCAAGATAACAACTTTTTGATAAATAACAGTACAAATCCTATACAAAAACATAGAGAGATAAGAGTTTTTCAAAGATTTCTCATTCCAATACTTGCAACCAAATATTGAAATCTGCTCACATCAAAACCTTTAGTGAGCAGGTCTGCAACATTATTATCAGTATAGATTTTAACAATTTGAATTAATCTCTTTTCATAACAATATCTTATCAAATGATGTATTATCTCATTATGCTTTGCTTTTTAGTGATAAACAGGGTTTTTAATTATGCATAAAGTACTGTTATTATCAATATGAATTTTGGTGTGCATAAAATTGTACCCATAGTCAAGAAGTTGATTTTGAATCCAAAGCACTTGACTACAACAACTTGAAGCAGCAACAGACTTTGCTTCAGTAGTAGAAGTTGCCACCACAATATGTTTCTTGCATTGCCATGAAATTAACCTACTTCCAAGAAATTGACAACCTCCTGTTGTAGACTTTCTATCCAAACTAGCTCTAGCATAGTCACTATCTGAGTAAGCTACCAGATCAAAAGGTGAATCCTTTGGATACCAGAGACCCAATTTAGGTTGATATCTCAGATATCTAAAGATCATCTTCACTGCATTAAGATGAGACTCCTTCGGTGCAACTTGATATCTGGCATAGGAAAAACAGCAAACATGATATCTGGCCTTAAAGCTGCAAGATACATCAATGAACCAATCATTGATCTATATAAAAGCATATCAACTTCTTTGCCATCTTCATCTTTGAGCAAAGCTTTGTTAGGCTCAGTAGTTGTCTTTGCAGGCTTCACATCAGAACATCCAAACTTCCTCAAAATTTCAGCTACATATTTATCTTGACTAATAAATATGCCATCCTTAAATTGTTTAACCTGTAGCCCCAAGAAGAATGTGAGTTCACCCATTGAACTCATCTGAAATCTGTCATGCATTAACCTTTCAAACTCATCACACATAGCTTTGTTTGTAGATCCAAAGATGATATCATCTACATACACCTGAACCAACAAAGTATCATCCTTGTCCTTCTTGATAAATAAAGTCTTGTCAATCTTGCCTCTTTTGAAACCATTGTTAAGCAAGTAGTTTGACAGTGTGTCATACCAAACTCTTAGAGCTTGATGTAAACTATACAGTGCTTTATCCACCTTGTAAACTCTATTAGGAAAACCAGGATCTTCAAAACCAGGTGGCTGCATAACATAAACCTCTTCATCAATTATGCCATACAGAAAAGCACTTTTCACATCCATTTGATACACTGTAAAGTCTTTGAATGAAGCATAAGTCAAGAATAATCTAATTGCTTCAATTCTTGTCACTGGTGCAAATACTTCATCATTGTCAATCCCTTCTTCTTGAGTGTATCCCTGTGCAACCAATCTTGCCTTATTTCTGACCATAATGCCTCTTTCATCTCTCTTGCATCTAAAAACTCATTTAGTACCAATTGCCTTTTTCCCATTAGGCAGATCTACTAGTGTCCAAACCTCTTGAAGCTTGAACTACAGCAACTCTTCTTGCATAGCTTCCACCCAGCTTGCATCATCAAGGGCTTTGTAGATGTTCTTGGGCTCAACTTGTGATAGAAAACAAGCAAATAGACAGTTTTATATGTCTTTGTGACTGTTTCTTTGTTTAAGAGATCTTGCAAAGAAACTTTTATAAGTGATATCTTTTAGACCTCTTGTAGAACTCCTTGTTTGTACAGATGAGTGTGGTTTCCATGTTGTTGATGTCAGCATTAGCTCCAAAAACTTCATCATCAAGAGCTTCATCATCAGTAAGAACATATATTTCTTCCAAAGGAGGCATATTAGGATCATCAGGATAATCATCATCTGCAAAGGACTTTCCTTGACTGTTAACAGTAGGATATTTTGATGCAGTAGCAGAACTGCTAGGCTTAGAAGTAGGATCTTTTGGCCTAGGAGTAAAATCAGTGTCTTAGCAGTAGGATCATGTAAACTGCTGCTAGTCTTAGTTCTTTCCTTCAAAAAACTTACGGGTTCTTTGTCTTGCATAACTTCAACAACTTGTAGTTCTTGAGTAACTAGCTTTTCAACATGTGTTCCATCATTAACCACCTTGATAGGTTCCTTAGTGATTACATGAATAGCAGCATCATCTTGAGAACTCTTGTTGCTTTCATGAGTTGGAGAGATTAATGGACCAATCTTCCACTTTTCAACCAAAACAAACTCTTTTGCAGCTTCAGTTCCTTGAGTACATGCGGATTTGTTAGTAGTACCTGCAACAACTAGCTCATAGTTCATGGTTTTGGTTAGTGAATCAATATCAAACACCCACTCAGGACCTGGCAGAGCAACATTAGGTGTATCTTCACTGAACCTAACATGTAAGTTTTCTTCTACATGTCTAGTTCTTTCATTGAACACTCTAAAAGCTTTGCTATTGATTAAATATCTAACAAAATACCCCTCATCAGCCTTTTCATCAAATTTGCCTAGCTGATATTTTGTATTCAAGATAGTAACAGGACACCCAAATGGTTTAAGGAAATCTATCATAGGCTTTCTACCATGCAGTAGTTCATAAGGGGTCTTGATATGAGGCTTAACTATCTTACTTCTATTCTGCACAAAACAAGCAGTATTGATTACTTCAGCCCAAAAGGTAGTAGGTAACTTAGATTCAGACAACATAGTCCTAGCAGCCTCAATTAGCGTCCTATTCCTCCTCTCAGCAATACCATTTTGTTGAGGAGTTCTAGCTACACTAAACTGTCTTAGAATACCTTTCTCCACACAAAACTTATTCATAACCTGGTTCTTAAACTCTGTACCATTATCACATCTAATAATTTTCACTTTGTGATCTAATAGGTTTTCTATTCTTGTGATAAAAGCCTTAAGGATTTCAGAAGTCTCATCCTTATTTCCTAAAAAGAATACCCAAGTAAACCTACTATAATCATCTGTGACAACCAAATAGTACATCTTTTTATTTAGACTATTCACATAAGTTGGTCCAAACAGATCCATATGCAACATCTAAAGAGGTAAAGTAATTGTGTTTACAGCTTTGGTCTTACAAGAGGCTCTATGTTGTTTACCTTTTTTACAAGCCACACAAATTTCATTATTTTCAAAAACTTTTTGAAGGCAAACCTCTAACAAGATTTTCCTTCACTAATTTATTGATAGTTTTGAAATTTAAATGACCCAGCCTTCTATGCCATAGTTTGGATTCATCAACAGTAGCCTTAGGAAAAAGGAAAGTTAAAGCTCTTGGTGGAACTATGTTCTTTATATCAATATTGTATATGTTTGATTGTTTTAGGCACTCTTAGTTGCACAAATTGATCATCAGGAAACTTAAACTGGGGAGATAAGACAAGACATTCATTATCAGTAAAAAGAACAGAGTTCTTCCTGTCACACATTTGTGACACACTAAAGAGGTTAAACTTTAGTCCCTTTACCAAATATACTTTTTCAAAATCTAGTTTACCAATTTTGATTGTACCTCTTCCAACAAGTTTACCTCCTTTTGGATCATTCCCAAAAGCCACATAACCACCATCAAAAGCTTCAAAATCATCCAAGTTGCTTTCATCCCAATTCATATGTCCAGAGCATCCACTATCCATAATTAATTTATCCTTTAGATCTTCTACAAGATTACCCTGCACATGAAAATAAGAGAAATTAGTTTCTCTTGGGGACCCAAGCCACTGCTAACTTGGATCTGCCTTGTACATCAATATATTCATATTTGTTTAAATTCATTGACGCACTACTTTCTTTGGGAACAAAGTTTAAACCATTTGATTTTGGTTTCCAAGTCCAGCAAGATGAGGCCTTAACAGCATAAAAATGATTTCCAACAATTGTGTTTGTTAATATTTTAGTTTTAGCATTTGAAATCATTTTTGGTCTAGCAGTAGCATTTGCTTTTACACTAGCAGTAGGGACTGCTTGTGTGCCAGCAGTAGGAACTGCTCTATATAATCTTTGAAAGGGCCTTTTAATTAGAGCAGTACCGATGGTTGAATTGGGATGAGGGTGAGTATTCCTTATGTTACTTGAAAAAGTTTGATTGTTCACCCTCCTTGTTTGATTCCAGTTAGGTTTATAGTAGTTGCCACAATTTCTTTATAAGTGCTCAAAACTACCACAAAGATAACATGCCTTTTTAATCAGTTGAAAATCACTACCTAATTTTTGGGAAATTAGGTTGTTGAAATTTCTTTGGTTTCATCTAGGCCTATTATCAACCTGACTTGTCTGCTCTCTAGGTTCTTCAACATATTCAGCCATTCTCCTAGAGGTTGCATGCCCTAACATAGGTTTAACAAACCTAACTTGTTTGATTTTAGACTCAACTACATTAGGTATTTCTTTTCTTTTCTCACTCTTAGTTGAATCTTCTTCCTCATTTTTTGACACCCAATCTTCAATAATTGGTGCATCAGAGGATCTAACTGTGTCTACCTTGGTTGACCCATTACTAGACTTACTTGATTCTTTGTCAAACTTATCTAAGTCTAGTTCATCCATGAAAGATAATTGTTTTCATGGTGGTGAAAAGGCACTTTTAACAGGATGAGGCATGTCATTGTATCCAATGCCACTGCCTTTCATCATTAGCACATTTTCAATGGATTTGTTTACATAGTCAGATGCAAACTGCTGCTTTTCTACCCTAACAATATGTTTTTCCTTATCAGCTAAAACAACATCTTTCTCTTTTACAGCTTCTTCTAAATTTTGCTTAAGAACATTAATTTAACTATTTTAAGAAAGATTTCCTTATCATGAATATTAATCTTGTCTACCTACTCTAACTCACACTACTTAACGTAGTCTAGCCTTCTTTCTACATTTTCTATGCCAACTTTATAGCCTAGATTATCTAGTTTAAGCTTTTCCACTTCATTCCTAAGGCTTTCATTCCTAGACTTAAGTTCTTCTACAGTATCTATGTAAGAGTTAAATGAACACACAGAAACATATGAATCATTAGATACCTCAGAGTCAGAACTAGATGATGAGGATGCATAGGCCATCAGGGCAAAGTTATGCCCTTTAGATATTTCTTCTTCAGCCACCAAAGCAACATTTGGCCTATCTTCAGCTTGATCACTCCAATCATAATCACCCAAGCCATCACAACTTACCAAAGCAGTTGTCTTATTCTCCTCAGCATTCTTCTTAGGAAAATCACCAATTTTGGGTGATCTGCACTCTCTAGCAAAATTGCCCTTCTTGTGACAGTTGTAGCATTCAATTTTGAATTTATCAAAACCAGCAGTATTCTGACCATTGTATTTGATTTTCCGGCCAGTCTTTCTCAATAATCTTCTTGCTCTTACAGTCAACATAGCCATTTACCACTTCAATTCTATCTCTTCTAAATCATCATGATCAATATGTTTCAGATCTTGATTTATGACTGGAGTTCTAGTTGTGAGATCTGACAGAAAAGCACAAACAGCAGCATCACTAATGTTGTCATTGTTGTTTGAACCAGCAGCAAAACTAGATGTGTTAGCAGAAAACTCCATAAGCAGCAGTAGAATGAGTTTCTTGAGAACTGTTAGCACTTTTGTTATTTGAAGACACAAAAGCTAAGTTCTGTGCACCAGAGGAAGAGCTGGTTGATCCTTTAACTTTAGATTCATATACTTTGAGATTGTTGTAAAGGTTTTCCAAAGTCATGGTGTCCAGATCTGATTTGTTTCTCCAAACCACAGTGTGCATATTTCATTATGGTCCTAAACTTCTAAAAAACTTGAGATAGACATCTTCAGCAGAAGGAATGACTTGCACAAGTTTAAGATGGCTTACCAAAAGCCTCAATCTGTCAAAAGTTCCATCAATACTTTCACCACTGTGTGCACTGAAAGTTTCAAACTGTAGCTTCAGATGATTCTTCCTTGACTTCTTGGCTGATTCATTCCCTGAGAATCTTGCTTCAAGGGCATCCATTAAAGATTTGGCATCCTCAATGTGAGCAAAGTCCAGTTGGTACTCATTAGGTATTCCCATGCTAAGAATACCTAGAGCCTTGATCTCCAGCTTCCTTTGAGCCTTATCTTCGTTAGATTTGATAGGAATAGGCTTACCATCAACACCTTCTTTTGGCAATTGATTGCCAGTTAGTATAATCTCCCATATGTTGTAGTCGATCATCCTGATGTATTGCATCATCATGACCTTTCATACCTGAAACTCTCCAGCCACCAGCTTAGGAACCTCGGATGCAGTAACCATATGTGTTTCATCACCCATGGTTGTTGTTGTTGTTGTTGAACAGAATTCTTCTATATCACAGCTTCTAGATCACAAGCTCTGATGCCACTTGTTGATCTCAGATGAGCTATTGACCTTGTTAGTTAACTTAGAATAAATTCTAAATTAATAATTATAGAAGCTAGAACAAAGTTAAACAATACGCGGAATATATTGTATAACCAAAAGAATAAATAAGAACACAGTAATACTCACTAAACACTTCAATATTATTAATACGAGCACTCTAACCAATGCTAGGGTTTTACAACCTTGAAGTGAATTTGACACAAAACAATACGTACATAACTCTAACCCTAGGACCTCCTTTTATAGTCTAAGGAGTCCTTTACAAGATAACTATCTTCTATTCACATAGGATATACACAATATCTATTCCATAATTATCTAAACGCGTATACAGTCTTATCACATAAGTAGTAGAATACAACTGACAGCAGTAGTATAACTTTGTAGTCCAACAGTAGTATTCCCAGCAGTAGAATGACCAGCAGTAGAATCTTCAACACTTAGAATATTTTTGTCATCCTTGGCAGCAGCATCTCAAAACCCAACATAAATGTTTAGACAAGACATGAATTCGAAATGTATATTAAACAATGAAAGACTAAAACTTATGGTGTAGTAAGCATGATCTCTCCCGTGGAATGGCTCCTTATACTGCTGTAGAATGGCCTCCTAAATGCTCCCAATGATCTCTGATTATGGTGGTGAGAAAGTTGTTGTAAAATGCAGAAATGAGGGTTATATTTATAGGCCCAACACATCTACGGTGTCACTCTATGAATGTGTTCCGCTGTAGCTAGGGTAATCATAAAATGATCTTATCCAATAGCAATAGTTACGGCGTAGTTGATAAAGTTGATTACGCCGTAACTTCAATTAGGTTTTCATCTATGTCGTAGTCTTCAAGTGGACTACGCCATAGCTTAATTATGGATCTTGGATCACTTATGGTGTCATTGTTACGCCGTAACTTCATATAATGGTTACGGAGTAGTCTTCATCATTAGGAAATTCTAAGTCTTGAAATAGTTACAGCGTCACTGAGGGTTGTGGTTACGCCGTAGTTCTTGATTCGAGTTGACTTTAGTCTTCATACTTGAATTCCTAGCTAGGGCGTAATAGAGAGTTTGAGTTACACCGTAGCTTTCTTCAGCATGCTATCGTGTGTATCTTTTGCGAGTTATTTCCAATTACCGCGTTTCTTTAGCTCCTTTGCTCATTTGTAACCTGGATACAAAATGTAATGAAATCAAAGTATACATCCTATTAATATGTATAAATAATGAGCATATTAGGAGGAAATTGACACTTAAATATCAGGATTATTTGATGTCATCAAATATCCCCCCACTTGAACTCTACTTGCCCTCTAGTAGACCTTATTAGATTTATTCTTAAAAAGATATCCGCCAAAATTACTTAGGAAATATGAGATCAAAAATATCCTATGCTAGAATTCTCGAAGCCGAACACCTCGCGAAAGGGGAACTAACACTCATACTCTCTCTATTCTAAGTGTCAATTTTCGGGTTGATCACTTAAAGCGCAGTCATAGTATGTATTCTATCATCGGCTTGGCGGTTACACAAATCTCCACCACTAGAGCTACGGTCGAAACAATCCTTGAAGGCAATATTGGGTGAACATAAATAAGGCTTAGGGTGTAGTTTTGTTACTAACATACTACAGCGAAGGCAACAAAGAACATCGGTACATGACTGGTACGTCGGGCAAGACATCAATGCCTGCTCAAACCCCTCACCTAAGCATGATTCGCGACCAAAGGGTATGATAAGACATGGGAATACACAAAATAGGTGTAAAATAAAAAATAACAAGCAAATAGTCTAAGCCTACAACTAAGTCATCAACATTTACCGTTCGCCCAAAGTCTGAGCTTCAAAATTCAAGAACCGGATCATAACAAGTAAGTGTGCCATTAGTGGACGTCAAGATGGACACATTACTTGGTCTTCATGTTGGTGTAGAAACATCACCAACTCTTTTCTTCACATGTGATCGAAGTGGCCTCTTCGATAATAAATCTTTGATAAGCTCATAATCGTGGTGCTATACAAGGGTGTACCATCAATACAACTATTTACAAACAGAAATTCACATTTTTTTTAATCATAACTAAATACATGAATATTTACATCCCCCCACTTGAGATGAACAATATGTGAGAATTTCAGGGGTCTGCAAATGATCTTCAAAAGTATGTCTTCGACGTCGGCGTGATTCCTGAATTTCACTACTTAGACCTTGAACATGGGCAAACAATGACTTCCCAATCATAAACAAGGACTACATGGTAGGCTAAGGCAAATAGGTGTATCGAAACAATATATTGAGGGTATGAAACGAAAGGAAAGGCTCAGAAGGGTGTATCTAAGGGTATGTTACACTAAAGGTGAGTGCAACAAAAGGGTTTAACACGGGGGTCGAGAAGTCGAGGTGACTACTCGATAAACGCACAAATATATGAAAATTTGGGTGATAATCTTAGAATATTGCCTTCTTAAAATGTTCCTTCCAATTGTATCGAGCTAACTCGACACACTACTCGTCTATGGTATCGAAATGATGTAAAGGCAAAGTTCTAAAGTTTACAAACTACCGGCACACCCAATATTTGGTGGATTTGGGGTAAATCAGGGGAAACTGAAAAAGCTGAACCTCAACATGGAAATTAAGGTAAAATATGCTGGGTAAGGTCTATTCAAGTTAGGTTAGGAAAAACAAGTCAAAATTTAAAGATGGCATAATTTTTCAAAATAAAATAGAAAAACGAGGGAAAAATAAAGTTCAAGTAATAATTCTACTCCTATCCCCCCACTTGAGATGTACAAAGTCACTTTTGTACTAAAAATTGAATGTATATGAAGAGAAAGTAGAATTAGAGCAAGAACTTCCCTGAAATTTGCTCCAAAAATGAAAGAATGACCATGTAAGAATGCGTGCCTTTGAATAGCCTCCATGAGCAAACTTCACAACCCTGAAATCACGGTACTACCACAAGCAAAAACCTAAAAAATAAAATAAAATAAAAAGAAAAACAAACAAATCAAAAATCACTTTTGTAGGAATCACGGTTGCATTTAGCATATGCAACAAGCCTTTTAAACCACTTGGTGTCCCAAGTAGACGATTGTAGTCTCGTAAGGGTTTACAGTGAACACACCCACAAAGTTCATTTAGTTACTAATACAAGGTTGTGGTGTGTTAGTTTTAAAGTTTTGAAAAATTTGTTTCAGAATGATGTTACGCCGTAGCCTTATTACGGAGCTACGCAGTAATTAGTTAAAACCTGGAGTCAGTGAAATATAAGAAGGATGGTTATGGCGTAACCCCATGATCCAGCTACACCATATGACTGATTCGAGCACCTCAGTTCCAGCAATAATGAGGTCTTCTTGATCCTCCTTGCTCCAATTCTTGAAAAACATAAAACAACATACCAAACCAACAAAAACTAAACTATAAAAAGGAAAAGGATAATACGGGTTGTCTCCCGCAAGAGTACTTTTGTTTATTATCGAGTCTTTAAGTTAGACTCACTTCTATGGCTTACCAATGGCTGTTCATCATTTCGTAGAGATTACAATCTCCACGTTGTATCCATTCAATGAGTTTTTCATCCTTTTTAAACTCGTCCCCAAGCATTAGGCAATCATTATAAAACTTTTTAATGTTTTGACTTGGATATTTATACCATTAGCTTTGTCTTCGTCGCTTAACTCAAGGAGTGTTCGGACAAGACTTAATTGCCTCATAGTCAAATGTTTAAAATTTTTTATGGCCCTTTGCATTTTAAAAATTGTCTTGTCCTTTCCGTGTTGCAACCATATCATTCCCTTATTAGCGTTACTCTAAACTAGATATTGCTTTAAAAGGGTTCCCTAAGATTACACCGGTCAATCCATCCTCAATGAACTCGCTGACATCATCGAGAACTACAAAATCCCCAAGAAAAGTATATGTTCCTACGAATATGTGAATATTTGTTATAATACCGAGGACGTTATTTCCCTTAGATTCAAGCTCCTTCACCATTATCTTATTATAACATTCCTTGGAAATAATATTTACTGGCGAGCTAGTGTCCACAAAAGGAAGGAAATCCATGAACCCAATTTTACAGGAGAGTTGAAGATTATACGGATTCCTGTGGTGGATTGATAAGGAGATATTTTTTACGCTTTTAGGGGGTTATTTAAGCCTAAATCGTGTTTTTATGATCAAATACTGCCTTAAATCATTTCTTTTGTCATTTTAGGTACTTAGGACATGAATTCTGGAAAATGGATCATTTTGGAGCTTTTTGGACGTTTTTATGCCCCAAGAATGAAGAGAACAAGAAAAGTCAAGAAAGTCAGGATTTAACACCTGACGGCGTCATGCTTTGGAGCTGATGCCGTCACCATGATAATACGCCAAGGATTTTTTTTATGCTGAGACGCCCTAGAAGAAAGTGTCATGTTAACACCTGACGGCGTCAGGTGTTCCAGGATCAAGGCCGTCTCTCTTTAGCACTACATCAGACGGCCCAACCCTTATAAAGGGATGGCGTCAGAGATCTCTTTGGTGATATGAAACCCTAAAACACGGTGATCTAACGACGTCAGAGGCCAAAACCTGACACCATCAGACTTGTATATCTATATATATTTTTCAATTTTTCATTCATTAGGTGTGTAACTTTTTGGAGATAAAACCCTAGACGAATTTTACTGTAAACTTAGGG
The DNA here is from genome assembly GCA_030686995.1 of Artemisia argyi. NCBI lineage: Eukaryota > Viridiplantae > Streptophyta > Magnoliopsida > Asterales > Asteraceae > Artemisia > Artemisia argyi. The sequence continues at coordinate 95,445,585 of CM060707.1, read as the reverse complement.
TTTCCAAGCCCTCTTTTCCTTCATGTTCAATTGAAGATAAGTCTTCTTTTTAATCATTCAATATGTCTATGTGTTGTTTGATTGATTGTTTATCTTGTCTTTCTTTTAACATGCTAGCTTAATTCTCTTTGTGTTTACTTAGATCTAATGAAACCTAGTTTTTGATTATTGGTTGTTGATTTGTTATTAGTTGATTTGGTTGATTGATTTTTGCGTTAGGCTTAAGAAAACTGGCCATACTCCTACATGGTAATAGGCTTAAACGTCTTGAGAAACATAATCAAATGTATACTATGATGTTATTGGTTGTATTTAATGCATAAGTAACTGTTTACGAGGCCTGGATAGGAAGAGATAGAAGTTTATAGAGTAGGGAAGGACACAGCCTCATGACTAGTATTAATGAATACAACCCTTCACCCAAACAACTGTAACAAATCAATTAATCAGTAAGAGATAACTAGGGAGTTGTAAAATCTAAGTAAATACACGTTTCTCATTATAAGAAGTTCACCAATTTACATTTCTGTTATTTTATTTTATTTTGCATTTGTAGTAATTCTGGGTTAGTTGACTAGCAACTAATTATGCCCACTCTTACAAAACCAAGATTTTTACTTGCTTTCATAAAAACATAAAAATAAAAAAGAATCATCCTTCACCTCTAGACCTATTTTAAGTAGTTTTTAATCCTAACGACATTATTCCCCTAGAGAACGATCAATGCCCCGGTACTTGCCACTCACTATTCTACATCGGTCAGGTACACTACCTAGTGGGGATTGTAAGCTTCTCAAGATCCCTTGAGAAGTAAAACTTTTTGTAAGGTTGCAAAACCATGCATCATGGATTCTTATGCCCATTCCGAAGAACATAGGTTGTCCCGGTTGTAAAGTTGTTTTTGTAGGGTTATCTGGCAAGGGGACCATATCAACATCATTGTGAAAATCGTCCAACCCTATTCCCAAGCCATCATTATTTTCTTCATACTCAACAAAAACATCAAAGTCTTCTCCAGAAGAAGTCTCGTTGTGTTCCTGAAAAGTACTTGGAGCTTCCATTACCAAAAATGCTTCCAAGCGATCTTCATAGTCGCCATCACCTTGAACCTGATTCAATACACAAACCTTTTTGGCGATAGAAACAATCTCATTAGCTTTAAAAGTTATGGCTTCTCCATTAACTTCGATAGTCATTTTCTTTGCATATACGTCAACTTTAGCATGTGTAGTGGCAAGCATAGATCTTCCTAGAATAATCGGGATTTTATTATCTTTTGCAATTTCAAGAATAACCAAATCTGCTGGAAAAACAAACATGGATTTATCAGGTATTTCAATATCCATTTTGATAGGTTGTAAACTACCAACTCCTAAACGTAAAAACATGGAATAGGGCATAATGCTTATACTTGCTCCTAAATCGGTTAATGGATTATTTATTTAAAGTTTACCAATCAAACATGGAAGAGTGAAACTTCCAGTGTCTTTTACCTTAGGTGGTAGTTCGTTTCTTAAAACAGCTGAGCATCTTGCGTTTAGCTTCACTGATGCAACCTCTTCCAAGCTTTCTTTCTGATTAATAAGATCCTGCACAAATCGAACCTTGTTAGAATTATCTTTAATTGATTCAATTAGAGGCAAATTAACCAGAAGAGTTCCCAAGTCATCAAGGAATAGTTTTTCTTTGTCGAGTCTTCTTTTGACTTTCTCGGAGAAAGTACTTGTTTCATAAGTACTCCCCCTAGTATCGTTAGACCTAACTTCACCAGTGGTAACTGTATTGATAATTTCTTCAGTTAATCTTTTCTTTTGACCATCCAAACTGTCCTTAATAGCTTGTGCACAATCATCCACCTTTTTCTCGAGGTTCATAATCCTGCTATCATGAGCCTTAAGGGATGCTACAATACTCTCAACGAATTGCTTCATTATAACTGACAGGATCACTTGATTTGATAACACACTATGAGGTGTTGGACCTTTGTAATGCGTATATGTGATACTTTGAGTGAATATGATTAAGTATGCGGAATCTACTTAACCACACTTGGAATGTTTATTGGAAATGGAACTGTGATGCTTGTGTTTATTTAACAAAGAACAATGAAAGTATTTCACCAAACGATTCAATATTATTCAGAATAATACGAGTAATCTTCACTATCACTAGGGTTACAAAGACCTTGAATCTTGTGTTTTGTTCTAATGTTTTTCTCTATGTATATCTCTATCACTATCACACACTTATCACACGCACATCTTAAGTCATATCTAAGATCTTCCTTTTATAGTCCAAGGAAAGATCTTTTACAATCTATATGACTCATCTTAAATACTAGCTTATGACTAAGCTTCATTCTAGCTAGTTGATGACTTATCATGTCAGTCATTAAGATACAACATGTATCTAGGATTACAACTCACTTGGAGTGTTCAATTTGATGACTACAACAAAGATATTTTTTTGTATATGAATTAGCAGAATAAGTCGTACTTATCTACACAGCTGTTTGTATGAGTCATAGTAGCATCAGCAGAATCCATCAGCAGAAACACTATCAGTAGAAACCTTCTTCAGCAGAATCCATCAATGGAAACATGCTTTGTGCTTTATCAGCAGAAACATACTTGATGTATTTCCTTAAACCTTTATACTGATTCTTCTGATTATTTAATTCCCAACAATCCTCCCCTAAACATGTGAATTACATTCAAACATGTTTTTCTGAATTAAATGAGGACTTTGTGAAGATCTTTCAAACACTTCATTGTCAGACTGTGATCTGAACTTTCTTCTCTTTTGAGTGATTGAATGTCTTTCTCTGTAACTCATCAGCTTTCTGTTCTTTGCTCCAATCTCTGACTAAAAGATGGTGCAACATTCAACTTGAAGAATTATAAGAGACAATGATGCTGTGTATCTTTGATGCTTGTTCTAAGAAGTAGAAATCATCTTTCAGCATGTCTTTGGAAGTGATGAACAAACATAGTGAACTGAACTTGAAACCTTTCATCTTTTGATCTAGATAGAACTTTCTCCTATCAGCTCTGTTCTTGTTCTTTATCAGTAGAAACCATGTCATCATCTTGTATGCTCTTATCTTTTCCTTCTTTTTCTTTGGTTAATCTTCCTTTAAAGGGCTTTTGAAACCTCCCCTGAGATTTATTTTTCTCTTGAGCAATTTCCTCCCCTGTTTGGAAGATCTCTCACAATCATATCATATCATCTGATCTAGCAATTTCCATGTTTTCAGACAATTTGTACATGAAGCCATCAATTCCTTAAGAGTTTAAATGCTGCCCTCATCACTTCTAGGTGTGTAACCTCTTATGTGTGGTGAATCACTGAGCATTGACTCATAATCCATCATTAGATGATTTTCTGAGCCTCTTTGAAAATCCTTTTTAAGAAACAGTTGACTTAGCAGTATGAACATGATTTTATGATAAAAAATCATACTGCTTCGAACCACTTTGAAGGGATTAAGTGTGGTAACTAACACTTAATCAAAATTTCGGTTTAAAGCAACCTCTGGTTGTGTGAGAACCAATGTTTTCTGTTATAAATAACTGCCTGTGTACAGATAAACCTATTCAAAAGTATTTCTTTACAGGGTTTCCAGCTCGTGGCATTTGTTACCTCTAACACAAGTGTTAGATTCACTGTTGCTCGCTGTTCTTTCTATCAGATATCCGTAGATTAGTCACATTATACTTGAGAGTATAAAATGATAGAAAGTGAGTTGTATCAGATATTAACCGATCAACTAATTTATCAATTCAATGTGAAATATCATAATCAGATTCTAAGAAAGAAGTTTTAAGGAGTTTTGAAATCCCAAACTCTTTCTATCATGAACCTATTATATCAGCAGCAATGATCAGCATTCAGCAGTAATGATCATAGATTTCACTTGAAATAGCCTTTGAGCTCAAACATTCATACCTGAAATTGTTAGTCTAAAACCAAAAGAACAAAGTACCAAGTACTTGTCTTGAATTAGAATAATCATAGAACTAACTGTATGAGTAACTTTTAAATTGGTAATAGTAGTTTTAAATGACAAAGTTAGATGCATTAACAAAATCTATATACAAGAACATTATACTGAAAAATTTAAAGATTAAGCATTCCAATACCTGCTACCAAGTACTGAAATCTACCAACATCAAAAGCTTTTGTAAGAAGATCTGCAAAGTTTTGTTCTGAAGCAATTTTCATGACTTGAATTAACCTCTTTTCATTGCAATCTCTAATAAAATGATGTCTAATTTCAATGTGTTTTGTTTTAGAATGTTGCACTGGATTTTTAATAATGCAAATTGTACTACTATTATCAATATGAATAATGGTATGTAAGAAATTTTACCCATAGTCAAGAAGTTGGTTTTGAAGCCATAGAACTTGACCACAACAATTTGCAGTAGCTACTGATGAGTGCTCAAACACTCATCGTTTTTGATATATTTAAACTGCCAAAACGCACAAAAACAATCAAAAAGATATCAAAATACTTAAATTATCACAGGGATTGTGTTCTATGTGTTTTAAAAGCAAAATGTGCAAACACAAAGAAAAAACGTACAAAGTTTGCAGTATTGGCAGTTTCAGTCCCCCAAGTTTCAAAACTTGTCAAATTTAGTCCCTAAGTATTTATTTTAAAAGAAAAAGTCAACCCAAGGTTTTGAAAGTCAATTTCACAAAATATTACATTTGGGTTGCAAGTTTTCCAAAATTACATATTTAGTCCCTGAAAAATCCAAAAAGGGCAAAAGTGGTCCCTGGGAAGTTTTGGAATTTTGAAAATTGGAAAAATACAAAAATGGTTCTTGGAGTTATGGTTATTGGCAATATTGGTCCTTATGGTTACTTTGGATAAGTTACATTTCAGCCCCTCACCTTTTCCAAAATTACAAAATTGGTCCCTATGGCTAAAACAAACCAACCGGACCCCTTGTTTAATATTACTACCCAATCCAAAACCCATAAGCCCACCACCATTGGTCTGATCCTGCAAACAACCCTAGGTCCAACAATCCCAAGCCCATTCCCTTTTTAATAAACCCCGGTCAAAGGGTCAACGAGGGTCAAACGACCCTTGACCATCTTCTTCCCCCAACCATGCCGCGCAAAACCAGGCTTCATTGTCTCCCCCCCCCCCCCCTCAAACTTTTCACCAACTCAACCCCCCACAATTAATGCTTAAACCTAACAAATCCACCACCATAAATGCCCTCACCAACACCCACCAATACCACTAATTTTACCCCGAACTGTTTTTGGCGGGAAAACCTAATCAAAGGCTAGGAATGATTATAAGGCAATTGGACGCTTGGGATTTGGTCAAAGGTCATCAAGAAAGCCATGGGAACTCTCATTGTGGACCAGGAACCCATGTGGAAGGCTTAGTCTAGTTTTTTTAGCTCGATATATAAAAAAGCTCATAGAAGCTTAGAGTGTGTGTAATTTTCTTAGTTTTTATGTAGTTTCAGTTTATTTTCAATGTATTGTAACTGTTTTTATCAATGAAAGTTCAGTTTAAAGTATAATTCTCATTTTCTCTTTTCAAAGTCTCATTTCAAATTATCAAGTTCTAATTAAGGTATCTAATGTGTGATTAATCTACTCAGAAGCTCTCACAAGCCCAGAAACAAGATTTTATAAGCATCATAAGCTTGTGTAAACACTCTTAACCCAGTTTTCAATAAATACTAAAAAAATCAAGAAAAATAAAATAAATAAAAAAATTGGAGATTAAAGGTTAAAGAAAGCATGGAGCACTGTGAATCATGGATGGCAGTGGGTTAGAGACTTGTGGAAGTCATTAGGATTGCATTTGGTATCTTGGTTCTTGGTCTGCCTAGCTTGGAAGGCTTATGTAAGCTTCAATTTTTTATTTTACTCTTCTAAATAGTTTAGTTGCTTAGAATTGTCTTTAGTACTTATTTGTTGCTTATTAGAATAAGTTATAATCAGCAAGTTAAGTGGTGATCACATTTAGACTTAGTTTCTTCATATTTGTGTTCTTAAAGGAGTGTTTGGTTGGTGACTGTTTGTACCATTCTACTTATATAATTGTGCAAGTTATTGTTTCTACATGTCATCTAGTTGAATAGAAGCTCAGTGAAACAAGTCACTTGGTACAAAAGTTAGCAAAAGTCAAAATCACTAAGAAGTGATCACCACAGTCAACTATGGTGAATTTTTAAAGTCCAAACCCATCAAATCTTGTTATAAATGGATGATTGTACTTAAAATAGTTTTCATATAGTTCATCACAACACATTTTATCATTAAATCACCCACACAAGTTCACAAAAGTCAAATCTTGCAATTTCTCTAAAAGTCAAAAGTACCATATGCAGATTTTTGCCAAAATGGCATGAATTGATTTGAATTTTGTGTTGTCATTCAAGGTCTGAAAATTGTTTTGTGTTATCTCTACCAGTAGTATTTTTGATTCCCAAGTTTGTTACATTTTTGTGATTTTTTCCTAGGGACCAAATTGCCCCTTAAAGTTGACTGCAGGGCAAGGTCTTGCCCTGTCTCAGCAGACCTGTTTCATACCCCCCACCTTTGGTGGTGTTTTGTGACTGACCCAGTGGGTCCCACAGCTTCTACTTTGCACCATTCAACCCCCTCCTACCCAGGATCAAGGGTTGACCTTTTATTTGACCTATAGACCAGTGGATCCCACTTTGTTTGACCCTAAAAGTTTGTCCCATAACTGTCTCAGAAACAAGTTGATCAAACAGCTTATTTGTGCTTTTTGGCTTATTGAAGCCACTAATTTGGCTTATTCTTGCTTATTCTAGTGTATTAAACTCATAGAAACCAATAATTACCATTGTGGACCCCACATCTTCCATTTGAGCTAAAAAACCTCCACAGTCAACAAAAGTCAACTGTGGGATTAATAAGCACTTCAAGTGCTTATTTCTTGGGTTTTATTAAAAGTGTTTTTGTTAAAAGTTCTTATTTTTAGTTTATAATCAGTTTAGAAAAAGAAAAAAAACCCAAAAACCAACTTTAATATTAGTGATAGCTTCTATTTAATAGGATTTATCAATTTATTTCTCTTTTTAATTTATTTCTAAGTAATATATCACTTTTATATTTTTAGAAATTATATTTTAAGTTAAAATAATTTTACAAATTTTTCCAGATTTTTATTTTGTCTTTTAGTGGTATTTCTAATTAATTTTAGTTTAATTTAGTTTTAATTAATATTAATCAATTAAATAGCATAATTAGTTTTTATAAAGTATAACCTAGTTTTTATAATTTTTCTAGCTTTTATTTTAGTTAAAACATTTTTATAAATTTTTCTAGAATTTTTACTGCTCATTTTCTATTTTTTATAATATAATTAGTTTAATTAGAAATTAATAAGTAATTAGATTAATAATTAGTTAACTAGCTTAAAAATACATAAAATTAACTTTTTATAATTTTTTAGGATTCCCATGATGGTTAATTAGATTTATAAAAATTTTCTTAATTTTCTAAGCCTTTTTAGTATTTTTAATAATTCTAATTAATTTAATTAGTATTAAATAGATAATTAGTAATTAATTAATAATAAATAATTAAATAGTGTAAAAATAGTTTTTAATTTTCTTAAAATTTTCTTTAATTAATAGGATTGTAAAAATACCAATTTTACACTTTTAACCCTTCCAGTCCATCAGTTGTACTTTTTGTTTTGTTCGTCTGTATACGTTTTTTAATTAAAACGTACGTTTTTAGGTTTTAGCTCAAATCTTCGTAATCCGAATTCCCGTAATCAATCACATAGCTTTCCTAAGCTATATTTGTTAATAATTTCCAAATAATTTTGATCATAACCCTTTTCTGTGAATAATTACCCGATCACTAATACGCTAAAGTTACAATTCACACTTCAACGGGACTTAACGACCTGGTGATACCTTATATTACCCGGAGCATTGACCTAGGCTATTTGACTTTATTGACCATTATTTGGTCAATATAAGTTAGGTGGTTTAGCATCAATCAATTTTTGGCGCCGCTGCCGGGGAGGTGTGCGCGTTTCTTTAGCGTTATTTGAGATTAGTGTTATCTCACCTCTTTCACTGTACAAATACCACCACTTGTGTATATTTTCATAATCAAAATACAAAAAAGTCATTAACACTTTTCCTAAAGTGTTAAAACACCAAAAAAAAAGTAAAAAACAATAAAACGTATCGTAACGTTTTCTGATTCGGTTTTCTTTTAAGGTGATTCTTGAAGAGAAGCGATTCTGGATTACAGGACGATAGCAAAAATATTGTCCAAAAAGTTTTTATCCCTAGTGCATGCGCACTCGTTCTTCAAGGTCCACTAGCCCATTACGTGAGCTGGTTCGGAAACCTCGAAGACCTCATCGACGTTCAGCACCAACAGTCGGATCTGAGATCCGTACTGTTGTCACACCCACTGTCACCATGGCGGAAGACCGCCCCATGTGTGAGCTTCTCCAAGCACCCATCGAGGGTTACGGAGATGCCATTGTTGTCCCAACCATCGTGGCTGATAATTTTGAGCTCAAAACCGGGTTACTCAATCTTGTAACCTCGAGTCAATTTTACGGTTTTGAGAGGGACGATCCTCATGCTCATATTCGATGGTTCAATAAAATCACATCAACCATCAAGTACAAAAATGTCCCGTGTGAAGCAATAAAACTTCTTCTCTTCCCATTCTCCCTGGAGGGACAAGCCCGGATTTGGCTTGAAAAACAACCTCCACGATCTATTGAGACTTGGGAAGATCTTGTCAAAAAGTTTGTGAATGAATTCTTCCCACCTTCCAAGACCACGAGTCTTAAAAACGAAATCACCAAGTTCACTCAAAAATACGATGAATCTTTTGGTGAAGCGTGGGATCGTTTCAAAGAATTACTTCGCAAGTGTCCACATCATGGTTTCTCTGAGTTGATGCAACTCGATACTTTTTACAATGGCGTGAGCCAAGCTGATCAGGATTCTCTCAATGCCTCCGCAGGAGGTAATTTTTTGAGTAGAACCTCAAAAGAAGCTTTGCGAATCATAGAAAACAAGTCTAAGGTCCGCTCTACATGAAGCAAACCGATTGTTTCTCAAATCAATGCGGGTCCTTCTACTTCATCTTCTGTGGGTCAATCTAGCACGGATGCTAAGCTTGACAAGCTCACTGAAGCGATCCAAGCTTTGGTTCTCACCCAAACAAAGAAAGTCTCATTTCCACAACATCCTCCCCCTGCTGAGGTTAAAAAAGTGGAAGTTTGTGTGACTTGTGGTGGGCCGCATGCCTATTACAATTGCACAGCTACTGATGGTACTCCATATGAAGCTAATGCTGTTGTCGGGTCCCAAAATCAAGGAGGCAATCAATACCGTCCTCCTATGGACCCGAACTATCGTCCTCACCATTATCCTGGACCTCCCGGTTTTAATCAAAACCAAAATGTCCAAAACCGTGGCCAAAACCAAAATAGAGTGAACCAAGGTTATCAAAACCAAAGTAACTTCAATCAGGGTCACGGTTTCCAAAATCAAAACCAAGGTTTTCAAAATCAAGGTTTCCAACATCAAGGTTTCCAACATCAAGGAAACTTTAACCGGAACCAAGGTCAGGGTAATTTCAATCCAGGGAACTTTCATGGAAACAATCACCAGAATCAAGGGAATTTCCATCATCAAAACCAAGGAAATTTCAATCAAGGCCCCAACCCGAACAATCGAGCTCCAAATATTCCTAATCCGAATCAAGCCATTGTTCCTACCGGGCCTTCATCTGATGAATTGTTGAAGCAATTCATGAAGTCCCAAGAAGAGTTGAACAAGTTGCTGGTCAGCCAGATTTCTGACATCAAGAAGTCTTTAAATGATCGACCCTCGGGCTCAGGTACTACTTTACCGAGCAACACGATCGCTAACCCGAGGGGCGATGCTAAGGCGATCACAACACGAAGTGGTGCTTCATATGATGAACCCGCGATTCCTACTACCTCTTCTTCCTATCCTCCTAAGGTAGTGAATCGTGAGCCTGAGGTGACAAAGGACAAGGTGCAAATTCCTAGCCCACGAAGTACAGCACATGTCCAACCTCAGGTTAATCCTGAAACCAGATGTAAGCCTGGAGTTGTCTTTGAACCACCAGAAACTCTAGTGGACAACCCTAAATCCAAAACTTCTATTCCCTATCCATCACGTCTCAGTGAACAAAAGCTCCGCGAAAAAGCTAATCACCAAATGGATAAATTTTTCCAAATCTTCCAAGATTTGCATTTTGATATCAGCTTCGTGGATGCTATTCTCTTGATGCCCAAGTTTGCATCGACAATCAAAAATCTGTTGAGTAATAAAGAAAAATTATTTGAGATGGCAAGAACTCCTCTGAATGAGAACTGCTCTGCGGTTCTTTTGAAAAAGCTTCCTGAAAAGCTTGGAGATCCCGGGAAATTTCTCATTCCTTGTACCTTCCCGGGTATGGTTGATTGCTTCGCCCAGGCTGATCTAGGTGCTAGCATCAACCTGATGCCATATTCTGTGTGGAAGAAACTTTCTTTTCCCGAACTCACTCCCACGTGCATGACTTTAGAGCTTGTCGATCGCTCGATTTCTCGTCCCATTGGCATTGCCGAGGACGTATTCGTTAAAGTGGGAAAGTTCCATTTTCGAGCAGATTTTATGATTGTTGACTTTGATGCCGATTCAAGGGTCCCTCTCATTCTTGGGCGGGGATTCCTTAGAACTGGGCACGCTCTTATCGATGTATTTGAGCATGAGATCACATTACGTGTTGGAACGGAAGCTATTACCTTCAACCTAAATCAAACATCGAGATACTCCTCCAATTATGATTGTGAATCGGTGAACAAAATAGATGTCATCGATGTTGCTGCTGAGGAGTATGCTCAAGAGATTTTAGGTTTCATTGATGATTCTTCGAGTGAAAAACTCACTCGGTCTTCTCACCCCATCTTAGAAGAAATGGAGGCGTTTCTCAAAAGTGATTCGATTCCCGATGGAGTCGATAACCAAGAGATCGACCTCGAGAAGGATATTCTCCTGCTTGAAAAATTGTTAAACGAGGATCCCTCTCATCTTCCTGTTCTACCACAACAACTTCATAAAGAGGAGGTCAAAAATGTTGAGAAAACTGATGACTTCCCCGAGGTTGAACTTAAGGACTTGCCGCCTCATCTTGAATATGCATTTCTGGAGGGTGATGATAAATTACCCGTCATAATTGCCAAAGACTTAAGTGATGAGGAAAATGCTGCTCTTATCAAGGTTTTGAAGTCTCATAAACAAGCAATTGCTTGTCGTCTCTCAGATATCAAGGGCATTGACACTGAGTTTTGTACTCACAAGATATTAATGGAGGATGACTTCAAACCTGCGGTCCAACAGCAAAGAAGGGTGAATCCAAAAATTCACGAGGTTATCAAACAAGAGGTTTTAAAACTTCTTGATGCCGGATTGATTTACCCTATCTCGGACAGTCCTTGGGTCAGCCCAATCCATTGTGTTCCAAAAAAGGCTGGCATTACCGTTGTCACAAATGAGGAAAATGAGTTGATTCCAACTCGTTTGGTTACGGGGTGGCGCGTTTGTATTGATTATAGTAAATTGAATGACGCCACCCGTAAGGATCATTTTCCTCTGCCCTTTATGGATCAGATGCTCGAGAGATTAGCGGGGAATGAGTACTATTGCTTCCTCGATGGTTTCTCGGGTTACTTTCAGATTCCCATTGACCCGCAAGACCAAGAAAAGACCACTTTTACGTGCCCCTATGGAACCTTCGCATATAAACGTATGCCATTTGGCTTATGTAATGCTCCGGGCACGTTTCAAAGATGTATGATGGCCATTTTTTCCGACATGATCGGGAAAAGTATGGAGGTCTTTATGGACGATTTCTCGGTCATTGGGGATTCGTTTAAAAGATGTCTCTCCCATTTAGACAGCATGCTAAAACGTTGTGAAGACACAAAGTTATGTCTAAATTGGGAGAAAAGTCACTTTATGGTCAAAGAGGGCATTGTCCTCGGCCATAAAATTTCAAAAAAAAAACGGGATTGAGGTTGACCGTGCCAAAGTGGACGTCATTGCAAAATTGCCTCATCCCACGACTGTGAAAGGTGTTAGGAGCTTTTTGGGTCACGCCGGTTTTTACCGTAGGTTTATTCAAGATTTTTCTAAAATCGCCCGGCCTATGACCCATCTCCTCGAAAAGGATGCTCCTTTTATCTTCTCCCCTGAGTGCATCGAAGCCTTTGAAACATTAAAGAAAAGGCTTACAGAGGCACCGATTCCTGTTGCCCCCGATTGGGACTTGCCCTTCGAGCTCATGTGTGATGCTAGTGATTATGCTATAGGGGCAGTCTTGGGGCAACGCAAAACGAAACATTTTCAGCCTATACACTATGCCAGCAAGACTATGACCGAGGCTCAAAGTCATTACACCACCACTGAAAAAGAATTATTAGCTGTGGTGTATGCTTTTGAGAAAATCCGGCCATACTTGATTCTGACTAAAAGCATAGTGTATACGGATCACTCGGCTTTGAAGTATCTATTTGCAAAACAAGATGCAAAGCCGAGACTCCTCCGTTGGGTTCTCCTCCTTCAGGAATTTGATATCATTATTCGTGATAAAAAAGGAGCTGAGAACCTAGCTGCTGATCATCTTTCCCGTCTTGAAAACCCCCACCAAGATGCTTTCGAGAAAAAGGAAATAAATGAAACATTTCCTCTCGAAACCCTCAATGCGGTTTCATTTCGTGGAGACTCAATTACCCCATGGTTTGCCGACTTTGCAAACTATTTTGCGGGTAACTTCATTGTGAAAGGGATGTCGTCCCAACAAAAAAATAAATTTTTCAAAGATGTCAAACATTACATTTGGGACGACCCCTACTTGTTCAAGATATGCGCGGATCAAGTCATCCGGCAGTGTGTGTATGGTCAGGAAGCCGCTGAAATTTTAAAGGCTTGCCATGCTGGTCCCACGGGGGGCCTCCATAATCCCAACTACACCGCCAAAAAGGTGTTTGATTCCGGCTTTTATTGGCCCTCGATCTACAAGGATGCCCAAGAATTGGTCAAGTCCTGTGACGCTTGTCAGCGTCACGGGAATATTTCACAAAGGAATGAAATGCCTCAGAATGCAATTCAAGTTTGTGAAATTTTTGATATCTGGGGCATCGACTTTATGAGGCCATTTCCATCCTCTCACGGAAACAAATACATACTCGTGGCAGTTGACTACTTGTCAAAATGGGTTGAAGCAAAAGCTTTACCCACAAATGATGCCCGAGTAGTGGTGAAATTTTTGAAAGCTCTTTTTGCCCGATTCGGAACTCCACGTGCTATTATTAGTGATCGTGGTACGCACTTCTGTAATGACAAATTCGACAAAGTCATGCAAAAGTATGGTGTAACTCACCGTCTTTCCACTGCGTACCACCCTCAAACAAGTGGACAAGTCGAAGTTTCCAATCGGGGCATTAAAAGAATATTGGAAAGAACTGTAGGTGAAAATCGTGCATCATGGTCGGACAAATTAGATGATGCACTTTGGGCTTTCCGTACGGCTTACAAAACACCCATTGGGTGTACGCCTTATAAACTTGTGTACGGGAAAGCGTGCCATCTTCCGATCGAGCTTGAACACAAAGCCTATTGGGCTCTCAAGCATGCCAATTTCGACCTCAAAACGGCGGGTGATCATAGAAAAGTTCAACTAAATGAATTAAACGAACTTCGTGATCAAGCTTACGAGAACTCTTTGATCTATAAAGAAAAGACAAAGAAGATTCATGACTCAAAAATCAAAAACTGCGTTTTCAACGTTGGTGATCGAGTCCTTCTTTTCAACTCTAGACTCAAGATCTTCTCGGGAAAGCTCAAAACCCGATGGACTGGTCCATTCACTATCGCAAAAGTTTATCCTTATGGTACCGTCGAATTATCTCAAAGTGACGGTCCAAATTTCAAAGTGAATGGACATCGGTTGAAACATTACTTTGGAGAGGACGTACCATCCATGGTCGTCCCGGATCTCCAAACTTTCCCCAAGGACAATTGAATTTGGGGATCGAGACAATCTGGCGACTCGGTGAACAAAAATTAGCAACACAATACGGGTTTTCACCCGTATCTCTGATTCTTTCTATTTTCTACCACCTAGTGTGGGCGAATGGCCAACCCCCCGCTGTTCGAAAAAAATGTATATATGTATATAAGTCAGTCAAAAAAAAAGTTGTATATATAGAAATAAAGTGAAAATTGGTATTTCCGCAGTTAGATTCGAATCTTGGCTTTTTACGTTCATAGCTTCGGCATAATAGCCAGGACTTTGAATATTGAAGACAATATTCATTTCTAAGTGTGGGGGGGAAATTCTATCGAATTTTATCAAAATATCTTTCAAGTACCCCCGTTTTTGGCCAAAATTTTCAAAAATTTTTCACTTTATTTCAAAATTTTTGTGGTAATCAGTCCGCCTTGTCTAAGCGACAAAAGGGATTGGCTAATCCAGGAGCAAACGGCTCTTGGTAAAGATAACTCAAATCCGTTGACGGCTTGGAATTTGCCCAAAATTGTATGGTTCCTCAACTCCCCGAAAACAAATGAGTTGGCTAGCCCGCAAGATTATGGCTTGTGGTAAAGGCCGTGGAAAATCCATAATTGGTAATCAGCTCACCAAGATGTTGACTAGGTCCATCAAGATGCTGGCTAGTCCAGGAGCAAACGGCTCTTGGTAAAGACTTAACAAATCCGTTGAAAGCTGGTGGTTTGCTCAAAATCACACGGTTATCAGGTGTGCCACAGTTCTTACACCTGGCTACTCCAGAAGAGATGGCTTTTGGTAAAGAGTTTAAAATCCATCAAGTTTTCTAAAAAGATTGCTAGGGACTAGCAATAGTTTAGTGTGGGGGATTGATGAGTGCTCAAACACTCATCGTTTTTGATATATTTAAACTGCCAAAACGCACAAAAACAATCAAAAAGATATCAAAATACTTAAATTATCCCAGGGATTGTGTTTTATGTGTTTTAAAAGCAAAATGTGCAAAAACAAAGAAAAAATGTACAAAGTTTGCAGTATTGGCAGTTTCAGTCCCCCAAGTTTCAAAACTTGTCAAATTTAGTCCCTAAGCATTTATTTTAAAAGAAAAAGTCAACCCAAGGTTTTGAAAGTCAATTTCACAAAATATTACATTTGGGTTGCAAGTTTTCCAAAATTACATATTTAGTCCCTGAAAAATCCAAAAATGGCAAAAGTGGTCCCTGGGAAGTTTTGGAATTTTGAAAATTGGAAAAATACAAAAATGGTTCTTGGAGTTATGGTTATTGGCAATATTGGTCCTTATGGTTACTTTGGATAAGTTACATTTCAGCCCCTCACCTTTTCCAAAATTACAAAATTGGTCCCTATGGCTAAAACAAACCAACCGGACCCCTTGTTTATTATTACTACCCAATCCAAAACCCATAAGCCCACCACCATTGGTCTGATCCAGCAAACAACCCTAGGTCCAACAATCCCAAGCCCATTCCCTTTTTAATAAATCCCGGTCAAAGGGTCAACGAGGGTCAAACGACCCTTGACCATCTTCTTCCCCCAACCATGCCGCGCAAAACCAGGCTTCATTGTCTCCCCCCCCCCCCCCCTCAAACTTTTCACCAACTCAACCCCCCACAATTAATGCTTAAACCTAACAAATCCACCACCATAAATGCCCTCACCAACACCCACCAATACCACTAATTTTACCCCGAACTGTTTTTGGCGGGAAAACCTAATCAAAGGCTAGGAATGATTATAAGGCAATTGGACGCTTGGGATTTGGTCAAAGGTCATCAAGAAAGCCATGGGAACTCTCATTGTGGACCAGGAACCCATGTGGAAGGCTTAGTCTAGTTTTTTTAGCTCGATATATAAAAAAGCTCATAGAAGCTTAGAGTGTGTGTAATTTTCTTAGTTTTTATGTAGTTTCAGTTTATTTTCAATGTATTGTAACTGTTTTTATCAATGAAAGTTCAGTTTAAAGTATAATTCTCATTTTCTCTTTTCAAAGTCTCATTTCAAATTATCAAGTTCTAATTAAGGTATCTAATGTGTGATTAATCTACTCAGAAGCTCTCACAAGCTCAGAAACAAGATTTTATAAGCATCATAAGCTTGTGTAAACACTCTTAACTCAGTTTTCAATAAATACTAAAAAAATCAAGAAAAATAAAAATAAATAAAAAAATTGGAGATTAAAGGTTAAAGAAAGCGTGGAGCACTGTGAATCATGGATGGCAGTGGGTTAGAGACTTGTGGAAGTCATTAGGATTGCATTTGGTATCTTGGTTCTTGGTCTGCCTAGCTTGGAAGGCTTATGTAAGCTTCAATTTTTTATTTTACTCTTCTAAATAGTTTAGTTGCTTAGAATTGTCTTTAGTACTTATTTGTTGCTTATTAGAATAAGTTATAATCAGCAAGTTAAGTGGTGATCACATTTAGACTTAGTTTCTTCATATTTGTGTTCTTAAAGGAGTGTTTGGTTGGTGACTGTTTGTACCATTCTACTTATATAATTGTGCAAGTTATTGTTTCTACATGTCATCTAGTTGAATACAAGCTCAGTGAAACAAGTCACTTGGTACAAAAGTTAGCAAAAGTCAAAATCACTAAGAAGTGATCACCACAGTCAACTGTGGTGAATTTTTAAAGTCCAAACCCATCAAATCTTGTTATAAATGGATGATTTTACTTAAAATAGTTTTCATATAGTTCATCACAACACATTTTATCATTAAATCACCCACACAAGTTCACAAAAGTCAAATCTTGCAATTTCTCTAAAAGTCAAAAGTACCATATGCAGATTTTTGCCAAAATGGCATGAATTGATTTGAATTTTGTGTTGTCATTCAAGGTCTGAAAATTGTTTTATGTTATCTCTACCAGTAGTATTTTTGATTCCCAAGTTTGTTACATTTTTGGGATTTTTTCCTAGGGACCAAATTGCCCCTTGAAGTTGACTGCAGGGCAAGGTCTTGCCCTGTCTCAGCAGACCTGTTTCACACCCCCACCTTTGGTGGTGTTTTGTGACTGACCCAGTGGGTCCCACAGCTTCTACTTTGCACCATTCAACCCCCCTCCTACCCAGGATCAAGGGTTGACCTTTTATTTGACCTATAGACCAGTGGACCCCACTTTGTTTGACCCCAAAAGTTTGTCCCATAACTGTCTCAGAAACAAGTTGATCAAACAGCTTATTTGTGCTTTTTGGCTTATTGAAGCCACTAATTTGGCTTATTCTTGCTTATTCTAGTGTATTAAACTCAGAGAAACCAATAATTACCATTGTGGACCCCACATCTTCCATTTGAGCTAAAAAACCTCCACAGTCAACAAAAGTCAACTGTGGGATTAATAAGCACTTCAAGTGCTTATTTCTTGGGTTTTATTAAAAGTGTTTTTGTTAAAATTTCTTATTTTTAGTTTATAATCAGTTTAGAAAAAAGAAAAAAACCAAAAAAACAACTTTAATATTAGTGATAGCTTCTATTTAATAGGATTTATCAATTTATTTTTCTTTTTAATTTATTTCTCAGTAATATATCACTTTTACATTTTTAGAAATTATATTTTAGGTTAAAATAATTTTACAAATTTTTCCAGATTTTTATTTTGTCTTTTAGTGGTATTTCTAATTAATTTTAGTTTAATTTAGTTTTAATTAATATTAATCAATTAAATAGCATAATTAGTTTTTATAAAGTATAACCTAGTTTTTATAATTTTTCTAGCTTTTATTTTAGTTAAAACATTTTTATAAATTTTTCTAGAATTTTTACTGTTCATTTGCTATTTTTTATAATATAATTAATTTAATTAGAAATTAATAAGTAATTAGATTAATAATAAGTTAATTAGCTTAAAAATACATAAAATTAACTTTTTATAATTTTTTAGGATTCCCATGATGGTTAATGAGATTTATAAAAATTTTCTTAATTTTCTAAGCCTTTTTAGTATTTTTAATAATTCTAATTAATTTAATTGGTATTAAATAGATAATTAGTAATTAATTAATAATAAATAATTAAATAGTGTAAAAATAGTTTTTAATTTTCTTAAAATTTTCTTTAATTAATAGGATTGTAAAAATACCAATTTTACACTTTTAACCCTTCCAGTCCATCAGTTGTACTTTTTGTTTTGTTCGTCTGTATACGTTTTTTAATTAAAACGTACGTTTTTAGGTTTTAGCTCAAATCTTCGTAATCCAAATTCCCGTAATCAATCACATAGCTTTCCTAAGCTATATTTGTTAATAATTTCCAAATAATTTTGATCATAACCCTTTTCTGTGAATAATTACCCGATCACTAATACGCTAAAGTTACAATTCACACTTCAACGGGACTTAACGACCTGGTGATACCTTATATTACCCGGAGCATTGACCTAGGCTATTTGACTTTATTGACCATTATTTGGTCAATATAAGTTAGGTGGTTTAGCATCAATCAGCTACATATTCAGCTTCAGTTGTTGAAGTAGCCACCATTGTCTGCTTCTTACACTGCCATGAGATAAGTCTACACCCAAGGAATTGACATCCTCCAGTTGTTGACTTTCTGTCCAAGCTAGAACCAGTATAATCACTATCTGAGAATGCTACCAAGTCAAAAGATGACTCCTTAGAATACCATAGACCCAACCTAGGTTGACCCTTGAGATATCTAAAAATTCTCTTGGCTGCTGTTAAATGAGAAACCTTACGAGTTACTTGATATCTTGCACAAGCACAAACAGAGAACATGATATCAGGTCTTGATGATGTAAGATACATCAAAGAACCTATCATAGATCTGTATATGTGTACATCCACATTAGTTCCTTCTACATCTTTAAGAAGTGGTTTCTCAGGATCAATTGGTGTGATTGCTATTTTGGAATCAGCAAATTGAAACTTTCTAAGAATCTCTGCAACATATTTGTCTTGACTAATAAAGATTCCTTCTCTTGATTGTTTAACCTGCAGACCCAAAAAGAATGTAAGTTCCCCCATGGAACTCATCTGAAACTTATTGTGCATAAGCTTCTCAAACTCCAAACGCATCTCCTTCCTTGTAGATCCAAAGATGATATCATCCACATACACTTGAACTAGCAAAAGATCCTTCTTATGCTTCTTGGTGAAAAGTGTCTGATCTATCTTGCCTCTTTGAAATCCATTTGAAATTAAGTAGGAAGCCAGTGTTTCATACCAAGCTCTTGGTGCCTGATGTAGGCCATATAGAGCTTTAACAACCTTGTACACTTTGTCTGGATGGTCAGGATCAACAAAACCAGGAGGTTGTGAGACATACACCTCCTCTTCAATAGTACCATATAAGAAAGCACTCTTGACATCCATTTGATAAACTGTGAATCCCATAAATGAATCATAAGCCAAAAAGAGTCTAATGGCTTCAATCCTTGCTACTGGAGCAAAAACCTCTTCATAGTCTATCCCTTCTTCTTGTGTGTACCCTTGAGCTACTAATCTAGCTTTATTTCTTATCACTATGCCCCTTTCATCCCTTTTATTCCTAAAAAACCATCTAGTACCAATTACCCTTACACCACTTGATAAATCAACTAGCACCCAAACCTTTTGAATCTTAAACTAAAGAAGCTCCTCTTGCATAGCCTCCAACCAGCTTGAATTCTCTAGGGCTTTATGAATATTCTTTGGTTCATCTTGTGAGAGAAAACATACAAATAAGCAAGAGTTTGAAAACTCATGTTGTTTTGAAGCATAAAGGGCATCAAGAAGCCCTTGTTGATCTGATGACATCAATTGTTGTCTTGTCTTCACTCCTGATTGTACATCTCCAATTACATTGTCCAGGGAGTGGACTTTGTGAATCCTTGAATGTGGAGTAGAAAGAACTTGATAATCAGGTGGAAGGTTGTTGAAATCCAACTCATTGTCTGAGAGATTTGCTTGTCTTTCTTCTGATGGTCCATCAGCAGAAACATTTTGCTCATCAGCGGGAACGATTTGCTTATCAGCAGAAACAGCAGTGTTACTTCTGACTTGAAACTTTTATTCCTTAGCTCCTTCTTCCTTATATTCATCTTCAGTATCTTCTTTAGATTTACCAGAAGAAGATTCACCATTTATTGAAGTTGAATCCACACTTGTATTTGTCCATATTGGCATTATCACATAATCTTGATCTGTCTCCTTCTCTAATCCTTCTCCATTTGTTGCATCAGCAGTTTATGAACTTGAAAATTCATTAGTTTCTGCAACAAAAGGCACATAATTCATTGATTTGGATAAAGATTCAAGATCAAATAGCCATTTGGGACCTTGACCTTCTACATTGGTTTTATTTTCCAAAAACTTCACATGTAGATTTTCCTCTACTCTTCTAGTTCTCATGTTGTATACTCTGAATGCTTTGCTATTGATAGAATATCCAACTAAGAATCCTTCATCTGCTTTTCCATCAAACTTTCCAAGATGGTCTAAGGTATTTAGAATTGTTACATGACATCCAAAAGGTCTAAGAAATCCTATCTCAGGAGTTCTACCTCTAAAAAGTTCGTATGATGTCTTATTGTGAGGCTTTACAACTAAAACTCTATTTTGAACATAGCAAGCAGTGTTGACTGCTTCTGCCCAAAAAGTTATAGGCAACTTAGAGTCAGCTAACATAGTTCTAGCAGCTTCTATTAGTGTTCTATTTTTCCTTTCAGCAACTCCATTCTGTTGTGGAGTTCTTGCAACACTAAATTCTCTTTTAATACCTTTTTCTTTGCAGAAATCATCCATAACTCTATTTTTAAATTCTGTCCCATTATCACATCTAATGACTTTTACTCTTTTGCTTACTAGGTTTTCTATCTCTGTAATGAAGGTCTTAAGGATGCTAGAAGTCTCATCCTTAGTTCCTAAAAAGAATACCCATGTAAATTTACTAAAGTCATCAGTAATAACTAGACAATATCTCTTATGCAACAAACTTCTAACATTTGTAGGACCAAATAAGTCCATATGCAGCATAAACAATGATTGATTGATAGAGTTAAAAATTTTGGGATTACAAGTGGCTTTATGTTGTTTGCCTTTAAGACAAGCAATGCATGTTTGATCATTTTCAAATCATTTTTGAGGTAAACCTCTTACCAAACCATCTTTGACAATCTTATTTATGGTTTTGAAGTTAATATGACCAAGCCTCCTATGCCATTTCATAGATTCATCCAATGTGGCCTTAGCAATAAGACAAGTAAGAGAATCTTTTGGAACAATTTTCTTCATATCAACACTGTACATGTTGCCTTTTCTTGGAATTCTAAGAAGTGCTTGACTTTCATCGGGCATCTTAAAATCAGAAGAAAATACAAGACATTCAGTGTCAGTAAAGAGAACTTTGTTCTTTTTGTCACACATTTGTGAGACACTAAAAAGAGTATACTTAAGCTCTTGCACATAGTACACATCTTCAAAATCTAATTTTCCAGTTTTAATAGTACCTTTTCCAGTAATTTTTCCTCCAATTCCTCCTCCAAAGGTAACATAGCCTCCATCTACTGATTGAAAATTTGAGATATAAGACTTGTTGCCTGTCATGTGCCTTGAACATCCACTATCTGAGAATCTTTGATCTTCAGTATCTGCTGATGAATGTCCCTGCACATAAATAAAGGAATTAGTTTTGTTTTGGGATCCAAACCATTTCTGACTTGGATCCGCCTCTTGCATCAATGGGATGTAATCTTTTGAGAATTGTTGATGCAACATTGGATTTAAGAATCCAACATGCTGAGGCCTTAACAGCATTTGCCCTGTTTCCCTTAGCAGCAATATGCTTAGCAGAAGAAACTGCTAGCTTTGTACTTGTACCCTTTGGTCTCCAAACTTGTTTTTGGACCACTGCTTTTGTTTGAATGGGCCTTTGAGCAATATTAGATGCATGTTTGAAAGTTGTTTTTGCACCCTTAATTGTTGATTTTGGGTAAACAGTCATATATGGTTTTTCAGCAGAAACCATTTTCCTTTCAGCAGGAACAGCTTTTGCTCTATCAGCAATAATTGCTTTTGTGACTGTTTTGGGTTTTGATCTTTTAGAATTAGAGTGAAAATGAGATTTAGGTGTTTGCCTTTTGTAGTTCACTCTATTACCTTCATACCCATATACCCATTTGTTGCAGAAAGCTGCAAGATGGTCAAAACTACCACATATGTAACAAACTTTGTTATCTCTTTGTTGGAGAGACTTGAGGCTATACCAATTCCTTTGGTTACCTCTAGGCTTGTTTATGGTTCTATATTGTTCACAATATCTTACTGGTCGCCTAACATGTTTTTCATTGGTCTTAGGCCTATCAGTATTGTGTTTGACTATCTTAGGAACTCTTGTTCTTGCTTTCTTAACCATTTCAGGTTTAGACATAACCTGTTTAAACTTTTTATCATCAGATGTTGAGTCCTCAATGATTGGACCATCTGATTTTCTACAAGAACACACCTTGTCCTT
The DNA here is from genome assembly GCA_030686995.1 of Artemisia argyi. Taxonomy (NCBI): domain Eukaryota; kingdom Viridiplantae; phylum Streptophyta; class Magnoliopsida; order Asterales; family Asteraceae; genus Artemisia; species Artemisia argyi. The sequence continues at coordinate 95,423,044 of CM060707.1, read as the reverse complement.
AGGAAGTGAAGTTTTACTTAAACTTTCACTTTCTTTCAAAGGTTCATTATCAACTACATTAGATTTTGGTTGAACACCATATTTTAATTCAGGTAGTTGAAATTCAGGTAATCCTGTGTGTTCTAGGTCAATTCCTGGGGGTGAAGGAATACCTCTATATGGTGGAGGAACAGATTTGTATCCAACACCAGACTTAGCTTTATTTATTACTTGACATTCAATTAAGTTAGTCACACCCTTAGATGCATAATCTAGTGTTTCTACACTCATTTGAATATTCTCTTTAGCCTTACTAAGCCTATCTACTTCAGCTTTCAAGTTACTAATGTCATTATCTTTAAACATTATTTCTCTTTCAAGAAGAATTTTGACATCAGTTAAGGTAGATTCATTTGTTCGAAAATGTATGACTTGTTCCTCTATAGTAACTATACCTCTTTTATGATTTGTTAAGCTATGAGCTGTATCAATTAATTCTTTTCTTTGATTCTCATAACGTTTGGTTAAGGTTTCTAAAATTTTAAGAGCAGAACAATTATTTGAACAAACTTTATCAGATTGTACCTCTGTGGTGAAAGCCATAAGAGCTGTCTGAGGAGAAGCTTCTTCTTCTTCAGCAGTAAAGCTCCAATCAAATCCTAATCCATCAATGGCTACCATAGCCTTTGGATTGGATGATTCCCCTGTCTTGGACTTGCTTCCAAAACCTCTATTCTTGCTATCTTGCTGCCTTGGCCTTCTACATTCTCTTGAGAAGTGCCCCAACATATGACAGTTATAGCATTCTATCTTTGACTTGTCAAAACCAGCAGTATCATTGCTGCTGATGGTGAGTTTCTTCCCCGTCCTCTGATAGAATTTCTTAGCCCTCATGCTAAGAAGAGAAATTTGCCATTTTAGGTCCATCTCTTATAAATCATCATCATTGATTTCTAGAAGATCTTCATGAGTGAGCATGGACCCATCATTCTGGCTTGTAAAAAAGGCACAACAAGCCTTTTCATTCAATATACCAAAAGTACTGCTTGATGAACTAGCAGCACCAGCTCCACTATCAACCTTTTCATCTTTAACTGGGTTTGAGATACTAGGAGATGACATAAAAGCCATGTTCCCAGTATATGAACTAGAGACTCCAGTTTTCTTTACTTCTTGTTCCACAATTTTAAAGTTGCTATACAAATCCATAAGTGTCACAACTCACCATTTCAGGTCATTTCAGGTCATTTCCCGAACTTTGGAAAAACACTATTCATCAAACACTATTCATCAAAACACTATTCATCAGTTTACTATTCATCGTTTTCGAGGTCAATTTGACATTCAGAGAAGCATTCAGAAATTTTACTATTCACGGAACACTATTCATTGCGGGAAAAGATTTCATCATTCACGTGCATTACACATTTCATCGTAAATTTAGTTTACGGATATTCAAATTCGCGTAACCGGATTGGGTTAGGTGCGAATTCATTTCATTAGTGTTGATAACACTGCATACGGACTGGGAATAGTCTGCATATCATCAGTAGGTCATTTACATGTTATACCACTCTCAGGATTTTCAAATTACTATATTCAGTACATTTAACGTTTTTACGTATACGTAATTATAATAAACGTTAACACCCGGTTTATACACGACGAATATATCTAAATATTCACACAATGGTCCCGACATATTTTTATATCCATTTTAACATCATAAAAGTTATAACATTCAGTTACCCAGTATTTTGGAAATTTATTTTATTTTTAACGTACGCGTTTGAATATAGCGTCGGTTTTCGTTAAAACTAAACATTAATCACCCGATCACTCAGTAAATGTACCCAACATATTTTTAATATGTTTTTAACATTTTTATAACTTTATTTCATCCCGGTATACTTCGTGAATATTTATTTCCAATAAAACCGATACCCGATCGTAACTTAAAACGCTAACTAGTGCAAATTTCTTTCAAGGTTTCTAATTAATTCCTAAGCACCCTAACCCCCCCCCCCCCCCCCCCCTTCACCCCATGAAAAACCGGCCATGTGCCCTTTCTTTTAACCCTTGGTATTAATTTTTCCTAAGTTATTATACTAATAAACCTCCTAAACACTTAACTTTACTAAATTGCAAATCATTATCTCACTTTTCACCAAGATCATAGTTCACCATTTCTTCTTGCTCCCATCTCAAACCCACGACTTCACCATGATCCATGATCCATCCATGGTTTTTCAAAAAGTAAAACACAAAAGTTGTTCATTTTACAAGTCTAATCAAGAATCAAGCAACAAAAACACAAGAACATCAAGCATAATCATCCAATAATCACCTCATTTTGTCAAGTAAGTTTTCATCTTTATTTTTTTATGAATCATCCTATTTTTACATGTATTACATAAGAATCATGCTAAAAACCATGTACAAGTAGCTATACTACACTTTATTTTGGCTAAAAACAAACATACAAACCCTAACTTATTTGTTATGAATCCCCTAGCTCTAATAACTTGGTTAGGAGTCCATGGCACCCTAAGAAGGTGTATGGTAAGATTAGATTAGTCATGTGGTGATTACAAGAGGTTTGGTGATGGTAGAAATTGGTTTTTAACCTTGAAAACTTGATTTGGAACTTATTTTAGACATGCTGTCCCATTTTGTAAAAATCTGGAAAATCAGTAAACACCAAGGAAACTTTGGCAAAATTTTTAGAAAATACTTTCAAAAACGAATCCGTAGGCGAAAGAACGGATTAAAAAGAGCTTATAACGAAGAAGTTATGATTTTTGCAAGATTGTAGACGAAAAGTATTTTCTGGAAAAAATAGTTGCTGTTGGACATTTTTCGTCGGTCAAAAAGAGGCTTTAGACGTAACCCGGAGGAGCCGAGCTTTCCAAAATATATTACTACATACTAAGACGAAACCGTGGATATAAAGAACAAGTAAAACGGACAAGTAACGACAAAGATATACTCGTTTGAATATCGGCTAAAACCCTTTTATAATTGACAGCTTTTAATATAATTTGGCGCAAAAACTACGAAGTGCATTTTTAAGCTAAACATAATGTCAAGTACCGAGCTTTATAACTAACGTAGTATTAGTTATTATGAGTATGTTTTCATCATTTCAAGGATTACAACCCGAGTATTTCAACGCTAACATGGAAACTTACGTTATATATATATAAGTATATATATTATAACTAGCCATTTATATTTTCTAATAGCAATATTTTCCTAAGTCTTGGAATATATACTTTTGGTAACAACAAGTGTTTTTTTTTTTTCAAAGAGTAGAGTGGTATAGTAAACATGTGCATGGACATTCATAACATCATTTCATGATCTAAAGTAGATCGTACATCATTCATGTTAGGTTGCGGCTAGTATGCGCGCCTTGTTTTCAGCTCAGTACATGTTCATGGTACCATCATATTGGGTTACGACAGCAAATTGTTCATTGGTGTTCATTTCATTTCATCACGGTTTCATCAGTTAAGGTGAGTTTTCATAGCCCCGTTTTCAATTCAACATTTTTGATTGTTTTCAAATCCCACGGGGGGAATACATTGCATCAATTATTTCAGTACGAGCCCAAGTATTCAAACATGTACATAGCTTAAGTTACCTTGCCATGTGTTAAGTCCCCTGTAACATCATGAACCGTTAATTTCAAGTACTAAGCGAGAGTGAGTGGATAGATCTATCGAGGGTGACGCCTCCATCCGTGGTAGTGGATACCAACAGTAAGCGGATGCATGTCATGTCTTTTACATTTGAATGTTTCGGCAGAACATTCGGGAGGGGCATAGAATTTCATCAGTCATAGCTTCGGTGTCATGAGCTTAAGGCTATTGTACAATTTTCACGAGATTTTTATCTTGCATTTTTACTTGTGGTGGCCGTACATCAGTACATTTTACAAACCTATGGAATTCACCAACATTCGTGTTGACGTTTTAGCAATGTATTTCAGGTTATTAAGGTAGCTCATGTGACATGCATTTGGACCTTCATGGAGTCGCGGAGTCGACGCGTCTCATCATTATTTCATGCACTTATGTAAACATTTGATCTAGTAGGACTTGTTTTCCTAAACATGTAACACATTTTGGGGACCTCATTTTGTAAACTCTGAATTATTTAAATGATCAAATGCAGTATTTTCCAAACGACACTTTAGGTCGTTCAATGTAACTGTAACTGTGGTGCTATGACAGACACCCCCAGGTATTCCATTCCGCTGCAAGTCAGGTAAATTGGGGGTGTGACAGATTGGCATCAGAGCTAAGGTTATAGCGAACTAGGATGTATCTTGGACCCTAGACTATAACCACATCAGCATAGCATCTCATCATTTCATCATAAGTGCATAATCATGATACATGTTGTTTTATACATCCCCTGTGCGAGTTATTTATACTCATATCCGTATATGTATATCATTTTATTGACCTGGTTCACAAGTGACATGTCTTCAGATACTCACCCTGACATCCTTTTATCGGATTCCAACATTGAAGATGCCTTGTCATCTTCCACTACCATTATACCATCAGTTGCACTTACACCACCATTAGTACTATTGATTTGCCATAGGAACAGAGTCTTCCTATCATTCAGCCCGTACATAGAATGCCTTTTGGTAGTGTATTCAGAATTAATCTTAATGGAATTATTAGGATGCTTATTGCAAGGAAGATAGTGTGTTTTCTTTCCATCACTAGTAGGGCACTTACTATTCAGGTACTATCACCACCATCAGTTACTTATTACACTATTGGCCTTCCCACAGTGTGTACTTTAGTTTTACCTTTTGGATGTCGCGAGGTAGCGCGAAAGAGGGTAGTATTTCATTCACTGGTACCATCATTGTCATTTCCTTTTCCATTCCCACTTGCCATGAACTAGATGACATCTAGTAGATAATATCAATAACACGGACTCAACAGAAACATCCGCAGATTCTTCAGGAATGGTTCAGAACCTACATTATCTAAGATTTGATAGATGCACAACTTCAGATACCACTTCAGGACTATCCCAACCTTATGATGCCACAAACCTGATTTCACACAGAGGGACACCAGGAAGTCCCTGGACCAGACTTATATCCTCCCTCCTTTAGCGGAATTAGAAACACAAAGGAATTTCTCAAATGGTTCGAAGACATAGAAACAATATTTCAATGTGGCGACTGTCGTAAGGAAGACAAGGTTAAGTTCGCCACATGCACCTTTCAAAATCATGCCCAGGAATGGTGGACCAAACATATTAAGATGGTAGGAGTTGATACTGCCTACTCACACTCTTGGGAGAAACTTAGAAGGATGATGGGTATAACATTTTGTGTAGGAAGTGAATTACGAGCAAGGGAACAGGAAACACTAAACTTTATCATGGTAGGAAATGATGTTGACAAGTACACTACTCATTTTTATGAATTAACACGACTAGGTCCTGCAATGGATGAATCGGAAAGCAAGAAACTTGAAAAGTACATTATCAAAATGGCGATCGAGGCAAAGGAACTCATAGTTCACGCCGAGACATCAGGAAACAACAGTGACAACAAGAGGAAGTGGAACAACAATCTAGGTTGCAATGCTGCTCAACTATCACCCAAATAACAAGAAGTGAATTGAGCCTTTGCTGCAGAACCGCACACAAAGAGAAGGTATATTGGAAAGTTACCTTACTACAACCTGTGTAATCAATATCACCAAGGTCATTGCAGTAAAACGTGTGGAGTGTGCAAGAAGCAGGGTTATCGGACTGAAAATTGTAGGAAACTCACAAATCAGAAAATCCCAGGGAATTGCTTCAAATGTGGAAACTTTGGGCATTTCAAGAATGACTGCCCGGAACTAAGGAACAAGGAAAACTCGGGAACTTGGAATCAAGACTGAATCGCCCAAGGAATAGCGTGAGTTGTTGAAAGAGAACCGTCAGGATGTTAGAAACATCAAGGATAACAACAATGCTTCAGCAGGAGGAGCTTTGTTTCGATATATAAACCGTAGTTCGAGCCTTTAGGGTTGTATCTTTCCTTTTGTACTTACCGTTGGTACGATGACATGACCTAGTGGTATTAAGCACTTTCCTATCCAATGTAGTATCTATCCTTTGTTACCTAGGTGATAATCATAACCATCGTTTAGCAACATTTTAGCATTGTCTCATCAGGTATTAGGTTGATTTCGTATTTGACGAATTAGTAGACTATTACCATTTGACAAGATTCACTCACGTATCCAATACACCATTCAAGCTATTTTACCATCATATGGGGAAATTGTTTACAGAAAAATTTTCTGAAGTAAGCTATTTTATTACCATCCTATACATTGATTTTTCTGTCATTACACCAAGTATTTACTATTGTTACGCGAAGCAATTTTCATGTTACTTGAAAGAAAACATCAGGATACCATTTTAATAACAATGCGTTGAACACCATCTAAAACTTTTGAGGAAAGTTATGATATTTTGACAAAAATCTAACATCGCATCATTAGTCCTCAATTATACATAGCCTGATCACCTATGTAAAATTCAGGAAGGATTATGCCATGAAGGAAATAATTACCTTTTCAAAGGATTGTTGATAACAATCTTCATCCAAAAGTTTTGTAAACAAAGGAACTCATTCATAAACATCCATTTTGCCGAACTATCCCTGGATACTTACCCTACCTGTCACCCACTTAGCCATTAAGTTGGATTTTCCCATTGACTTCCCTAGAGAGACTTTCCATATCAATTACATGCAGGATTCCTTTATACAATAAAAGCAACGAAAGGATTACAGAACTACTAACCAGGACTAGAAGTATATAGTGAGAGAATTCATAACTCAACAACAATCCTCAGATACTGCGAGACTATCCTAAACACCATCTCTGACTTAGTTGTCCAATGTCAAATTCTATCATTTAAAGGTACTAGCTAGACTGAGCTACAGGATTGAACTCAATATAAATGTCCGCAGGACAACACAATAGAAATAAACCAAGCTTCTAATTGAGACTGTAGAGCATTTCATCTAAACATGGCCTCATCCATACATAAACATTCCTGCAGTAAGTTTTCACAAAGGACAATTGTTTGAATCAAGAATATCGATGTAGATTCCTCTAAGGCATTATGTCTAGAAATTTCAGATAACCTCACCTTCATACCAAGCAAGGGATCAAGCCAGAACATATCTCCTCATCTACATGGGAAAACAGAATAGACATTCATCGACACAACATCAAGTGATACCTTCGTCTTGCCAATTACAACGATGAACTATTTCAGGACTTAAGTTAGTCTAAATGCCTATGCTTGTAGTTATGCCAGATAACCACCAATAGACATTATCCAACCTCAGGAACTAAGTGTTAGACATCTATGCATTTAAGCGAACATTTCCTATTCTATCATTTTATCCTTTTCAGTGTTTTCACTTTTAAATAAAGTTGATGCGTTTACATAAATCACATACCTTGTGGAAAAATGATTTCTGAAATTCCTATTTTGAACAAGTACGATCCTTTTTGGTCAATCTTTAGCAACACTATTGTACAATGAGAAATTTACATAGACATCAAACTTTGGTAAGCAGTCTTAATCACAACATGTTTGAAAACAGTTCCTATTTCATAACTACTGGATTTTGAATCATCAAGGAAAATATTACTCAGTAAATCATTTGCTCCATTTTTCTAAATTCGTTTATTCAGAAAAGGATTTCAACTAAAACTCACAATCGCGAGACAAATTTCCAGAACCAATTTCTCTACAACATCGCTTATGCATTTAGGATTTGTGACTGGACAATAGAGAATATTTGGTATATGTGGTGAAGGAATTAGGAGGACATCACAAATTGATCACGAACTTCAGTAGTGGAGACCAAACCCACTAGACAAAGAAAAACATATGTTTTATCATCCGTTGGAACAAAACACAAGGAATCAAATTGTTACCTATATTCTATCCCTTACAGATAACGCCAAGTTCGAAGGACCGAACGTTATGGAATTAGTCACAAAGGTTTATTGTACCCATTTCAGTATTTCCTGTTAAGGAAACCGATTCAACTTGGACCTCAGGTATTCATTTCAGGATTTCCTTCAGAAACCCATTTAGATGTGAACATCACCTATCACCCTCAGGCCGATGGTCAAAGCGACAGAACAATTCAAACATAGGAAGGTATGCTCAGAGCATGAGTGATTGACCCTGTAAATGGTTGGACTAATCACTCAACATAAATCAAATTCATCTACAACAATAGTTATCACACCAACAGCGAGAAACTGGCAGAAGTTAGGTTGGTACATAACACCCATCATTTGGATTGGATATCCTGAACATCAAACCATCCAGATTCAAGGGGGAGAACAAACTAAGTTAGAAGCATTGCCTTGGATTGGCATGATACAAATTGGATAACAAGAAAGGTTGAACCTTTAGCATATTGGACTATTTAAGATTCATTTTAGAATCGACCAACTAGCATACAAACTTGAGTTCTGGCAGAATTCAGCAGTATATATTACCAGTACCACATTTGAAACCTTAAAGAAGCGCAGACCATCGATTGATGGGCCAAACTTGGAAAAAGCTCAACTCATTAGTTCAGTAGGCATTCATGAGATAACCAGAAATTTTCTACAAGTCAAGAATCAGTTACAAGTTCAATAAGTCGTAAACCATTAAAACTTCAAGTTCTGCAGAGTTATGCAGAAAGTTCTGCCTAGGAAAGGCATGTTATCGTTCAGAAAACTTGGAAAGTTACACCAATATACATTGGATCATTTATATTTCAGACAGGGTAGGCCTAGTGGCCGTCAGATTTGAACATTGCCAGAAAACAACAGGATTACACGAACATATTTCACATTTTCAGATCCCCAGAAATGACTTTCAGATGAGTCACTCATGATTCCATTGGAATGGATCCAACCCAAATAACAATCTCAGACCTTGTAAGAGAACCAACAGAAATCATGGACCATGTGGTCAAACAGTTGAAACAGAGTCGAATTCCTATCGTTAGAGTTCGCTGGAATTCTCGAATATCATCACCTTTTCACCAATACATTCTCAGAGACCAACATAAACTGAACTTCGGGACGAAGTTCCTTTTAGGGGGGAAGACTGTCACAACTCACCATTTCAGGTCATTTCAGGTCATTTCCCGAACTTTGGAAAAACACTATTCATCAAACACTATTCATCAAAACACTATTCATCAGTTTACTATTCATCGTTTTCGAGGTCAATTTGACATTCAGAGAAGCATTCAGAAATTTTACTATTCACGGAACACTATTCATTGCGGGAAAAGATTTCATCATTCACGTGCATTACACATTTCATCGTAAATTTAGTTTACGGATATTCAAATTCGCGTAACCGGATTGGGTTAGGTGCGAATTCATTTCATTAGTGTTGATAACACTGCATACGGACTGGGAATAGTCTGCATATCATCAGTAGGTCATTTACATGTTATACCACTCTCAGGATTTTCAAATTACTATATTCAGTACATTTAACGTTTTTACGTATACGTAATTATAATAAACGTTAACACCCGGTTTATACACGACGAATATATCTAAATATTCACACAATGGTCCCGACATATTTTTATATCCATTTTAACATCATAAAAGTTATAACATTCAGTTACCCAGTATTTTGGAAATTTATTTTATTTTTAACGTACGCGTTTGAATATAGCGTCGGTTTTCGTTAAAACTAAACATTAATCACCCGATCACTCAGTAAATGTACCCAACATATTTTTAATATGTTTTTAACATTTTTATAACTTTATTTCATCCCGGTATACTTCGTGAATATTTATTTCCAATAAAACCGATACCCGATCGTAACTTAAAACGCTAACTAGTGCAAATTTCTTTCAAGGTTTCTAATTAATTCCTAAGCACCCTAACCCCCCCCCCCCCCCTTCACCCCATGAAAAACCGGCCATGTGCCCTTTCTTTTAACCCTTGGTATTAATTTTTCCTAAGTTATTATACTAATAAACCTCCTAAACACTTAACTTTACTAAATTGCAAATCATTATCTCACTTTTCACCAAGATCATAGTTCACCATTTCTTCTTGCTCCCATCTCAAACCCACGACTTCACCATGATCCATGATCCATCCATGGTTTTTCAAAAAGTAAAACACAAAAGTTGTTCATTTTACAAGTCTAATCAAGAATCAAGCAACAAAAACACAAGAACATCAAGCATAATCATCCAATAATCACCTCATTTTGTCAAGTAAGTTTTCATCTTTATTTTTTTATGAATCATCCTATTTTTACATGTATTACATAAGAATCATGCTAAAAACCATGTACAAGTAGCTATACTACACTTTATTTTGGCTAAAAACAAACATACAAACCCTAACTTATTTGTTATGAATCCCCTAGCTCTAATAACTTGGTTAGGAGTCCATGGCACCCTAAGAAGGTGTATGGTAAGATTAGATTAGTCATGTGGTGATTACAAGAGGTTTGGTGATGGTAGAAATTGGTTTTTAACCTTGAAAACTTGATTTGGAACTTATTTTAGACATGCTGTCCCATTTTGTAAAAATCTGGAAAATCAGTAAACACCAAGGAAACTTTGGCAAAATTTTTAGAAAATACTTTCAAAAACGAATCCGTAGGCGAAAGAACGGATTAAAAAGAGCTTATAACGAAGAAGTTATGATTTTTGCAAGATTGTAGACGAAAAGTATTTTCTGGAAAAAATAGTTGCTGTTGGACATTTTTCGTCGGTCAAAAAGAGGCTTTAGACGTAACCCGGAGGAGCCGAGCTTTCCAAAATATATTACTACATACTAAGACGAAACCGTGGATATAAAGAACAAGTAAAACGGACAAGTAACGACAAAGATATACTTGTTTGAATATCGGCTAAAACCCTTTTATAATTGACAGCTTTTAATATAATTTGGCGCAAAAACTACGAAGTGCATTTTTAAGCTAAACATAATGTCAAGTACCGAGCTTTATAACTAACGTAGTATTAGTTATTATGAGTATGTTTTCATCATTTCAAGGATTACAACCCGAGTATTTCAACGCTAACATGGAAACTTACGTTATATATATATAAGTATATATATTATAACTAGCCATTTATATTTTCTAATAGCAATATTTTCCTAAGTCTTGGAATATATACTTTTGGTAACAACAAGTGTTTTTTTTTTTCAAAGAGTAGAGTGGTATAGTAAACATGTGCATGGACATTCATAACATCATTTCATGATCTAAAGTAGATCGTACATCATTCATGTTAGGTTGCGGCTAGTATGCGCGCCTTGTTTTCAGCTCAGTACATGTTCATGGTACCATCATATTGGGTTACGACAGCAAATTGTTCATTGGTGTTCATTTCATTTCATCACGGTTTCATCAGTTAAGGTGAGTTTTCATAGCCCCGTTTTCAATTCAACATTTTTGATTGTTTTCAAATCCCACGGGGGGAATACATTGCATCAATTATTTCAGTACGAGCCCAAGTATTCAAACATGTACATAGCTTAAGTTACCTTGCCATGTGTTAAGTCCCCTGTAACATCATGAACCGTTAATTTCAAGTACTAAGCGAGAGTGAGTGGATAGATCTATCGAGGGTGACGCCTCC